>JAIWQS010000039.1:0-451649 GCA_029891385.1 Erythroxylum novogranatense | reverse complement strand
AAAGGAAAAACTTGTTTGTGAGCTTGATAAACTTAGAAAAGAATTTTTCGTATGTGGTTGGAAAATTTGTGAATGGAAACAAAAGTTAGAAAAATTGTTATCGTTGCAAAGATACTCAATTTTAAACATGGATTAGGATATGTTCCTTTTGATAGAGATTGTTCGTTAATTTTCAAATTTACTAAGGATGGAAAAATCATTCGATGTCTAGATGCTTGAAAGATGGTCACATAGAAATTGCTTGCAAGAGTATTAGAAGATGTGTTAAGGTTAAGAAAATTTGGATAATTAAAGGCAACACCACCTAATGTGGTTTATATGGCTAACCAAATGGACCTAAAATGGCTTGGTACCTATAAGAAGAAAGAACGTTGATATTGTAGGTACAAGCAAGGGATGAAAGGCCGTCAAGCACTTGGTACATCGATAACAGATGTTCAAGACACATGAGTGGAGACAAGAACCTTTTTGCGGAAATCAAACCAAAGAATCAAGGTTATGTCACTTTGGAGACAACAACAAAGGTAAGGTCATTGGAATTGGTAAAGTGGGTAAGAACCTTTGCAACCATTGACAATGTTTTGCTTGTTGATGGGTTGAAACATAATTTGTTAAGTGTCTCTCAACTTTGTGATATGAATTTTAATGTAAATTTTCAATCATCACATTGCATGGTTAAGAAGGATGGTCATGTAGCTTTCACTGGTTTAAGACATGGAAATACATACTGTTGGATTGGAAAAAGAAAACATGCTTAGTTTGGAGAAACGATAGATTTCAAAACTTTTTAAGAAATCATCTTGCAGCGGAAGCAATATATCCAAATCAACATGCTAATCCATACATGATATGGTATAAGGATAATAAAACCAAGAACAAGATAAAAGGAATTACCGACCTTCGCCTGACTTTAAATCCTCCGCGCTTATCCTCTCCTTCTTATATCCAAATCCTTTGCCTTTGAGTCTTTTCCTTTAGCAATCTATCTTCTTCCTTGTAGTAGTATCCTCTCCCAATTAGATTTACCACTTGTTCTTCAAGGACAACTAGGTTAACAAAATCCTTTGGTGGGAAAGGAAAGAAATATTTGGAGGAGATTTTCTTAGAAGAAGAACCAAAATCGAAACTCTTTCAATTCTTTCACTTAGAATTTCGGTTCTCTTTGCATGAAAGGAGAGAATGTCTAAAAACATGCAAGAACCCTTTCTTACATCTCAATTTCGAAATATGCATGAATGGAAAGAGTGAGAGGCATCCAATGCATCACTTCTTACATTAATCACTCATCAAATAGCCAATAAATGAGACTTACTTCATTTATCTTTAAAATGGCTATTTGAAAAGACCATAACCTATAATTGAATACCCATTTCGGTTTTGGAAAGAAGAAAGAAGAAGATGGTCCATCTAATGCATCTTTCATCTTTAATCTAATGAATGCAAATAGGTTACATGCCAACATTAAAAGCCAACCATTAAACCATTTAATGGTAAGTTCATAACTCCATTTAATAATGATGAACCATAATAAAGACCATCTTTATTTAGTATTTTAATGTCAAATGTGGTTACACATCTAACCTAACACAATTTCGAAATTGCTTCTCTCCATTTAAAAAAATGTTTTAATATAATTAATCTAATCAATTACATTAAACCAAAACAAGCCCATTTCTAAATGAACATATGGGCTTCCAATTAACCATTAATTAGTATAAGCCCATCATTCAATTATGGACTTCTAAAGCCTCCAAACTACTTCTTACTTAGCTTGATAACCTTCCTTAAAGCTAAGTGGGGAATCTTATTGACTTTGATAATTCAAGCTCCAATAAGCCCGAAATAATTCAATCTCATTGGAATTAATTCTACCTTATTAACTAAATGTCATTCCACTAAAGACAATTAGTTGAACTCTTGAATTATTAAATATTATGAGAATATGTCCAATTGCAAACCCTATTTAGAACCTTATTATAGCCATCACGACAAACCAAGGTAAAATTACCGCTTTGCCCTTATGTTGGTTTTTCCTTCTAGATCTCTCATTTTACTTTATATGGTGATTAACACATAAGATCTCATCTTAGTGTTAAGACTTGATGGGTAGCTAGTCCATCAAACTACGGGGGCCAGTTTAATCACCAAATCTCCTTAAAACATCTAGAAGAGATGATAACACTATAAACTCTTTATTTGAGTGAATGTTCCCTGATACATGTTTCAATTAATAATTCCAACATGCAAACACTGGATTAATACCTGTAAAATCCATTGGATCATATCAAAATTATAATGAAACACATATGAGTTCACCACTCATCAAGATTGTGGTTCATAATAGCGAATGTTAAGTTGTATGTTTTAAGATTAAAGTAACGACCCACTTTATTCTTGAAAACATACTTGATTCCGATTCATTTAATAGTGCCATTATCGATAGTCTACTACTATCATGATATGAAACTCATCATTCCCTTTAAGTAAACTCCTTTACTTATATGGAGATAAATCGCAACACTACGATCTAAACCATAATCAAACGACCAACTTGATTATTCAACGTGAATCAATTAATTGATTCTAATAATATACATGTTTCCCATACATCTCTATGTATATGTATATTGCTTACAAATGAATCTTGGTACCTTATGACCGGATATATAATGCTCATACAGATAAAACCAAACTCTTTTGTTTCATTAATAATAAATATTTTCATTACAAAACCAGAATCGAAAAGATAAAGTTACATGTAAATACACTTGCTTTCGAGGGCACTATATTTACATAACTCCAACAATCTCCCACTTTCCTAAAGCAAGTTTGACATATCCTTCATTCCCATCCCTTCTAGGTGACCCTCAAAGCTCTTTTGAGTCGATGTCTTTGGAGCGGATCAACAAGGTTTTGCTCTGAGAATCTTTACCACATCCACTTCTCCACGTTGTATTATCTCCCTTATGAGATGATACTTTCCTCAATGTGTTTGGCGACTTTGTGGTTCCGAGGTTCTTTAGAATTAGCCAACGCCCACTTATTATCACAATAAAGTGTAATGGCTTTTACGCCTCTGGAACTACCTCCAAATCATTTAGAACTTCCGAGCAGGCGCTTCCTTCGCTTTGCTTCCTGGCGCAACATACTCAACCTCCATAGTCGAATCGGCCATACAAGATTGCTTGACACCTCCAAACTATGGCTCCACCTCCTAAAGTAAATATAGAACCGAAGTTGATTTCCTTGAATCAACATCCGATTGGAAATCATAATCCGTATATCCTTTCGGAATAAGATTACTTCCAGAGTAAACAAGCCTTAAGTTCTTCGTCCTACGAAGATACTTAAGTATACACTTAACCACAGTCCAATGTTTCATTCCTGGATTGACTGAAATATGCTTACCGGTCCTCATCTCTGTAATGAGATATCCTGTCTAGTGCACAAGATTGCATACATCAAACTACCAACTGCCAAGCATATGGAATGTTACGCGTCGTTCAACCTCCTCTTGGGTTTTAGGTGCTTGTTCCTTTGAAAGTTTGATTCCATGTCTAGTAGGAGTGAAACCCTCTTGGAATCTTGCATGGTGAACTTATTGAGCATATTCTCAATGTAAGTTAGTTGAGACAAAACTATCTTCTTGTTCTTACAATCCCTTATAAGTTTGATCCCTAGAACATAGGTAGCCTCTCCCGAATCCTTCATTGAAAATCGCTCATTCAGCCATCCCTTAGCGCAGATAACATTCCCACATCATTCCCAATGAGCGTAATGTCATCAACATACGTGATTAGGAAAGTAACCTTACCTTCTTGTATTCTTTTGTAAACACAAGGCTCATCTAGGTTTTATGAACCCATAGGTTTTGATAGCCTTTATCAAACCTAATGTTCCAAGACCTAGATGCTTGCTTAAGTCCATAAATGGACCTTTGCAACTTGCAAACCTTATGCTCATTACCTAGCTCAATCTAATCCTTCCGGTTGGGCCATATAAATGGTCTCCTCAAGATCTCCATTCAAATGCGGTCTTGACATCCATTTGCCATATTTCATAATCGAAATAGGTGCTATGGCCAAAAGAATCCTGATGGACTTAAGCATGGCAACCGGAGAAAAAGTCTCCTCGTAGTCTATACCCTCCTTTTGAGTATAACCTTTTGTTACCAATCTAGCTTTAAAGGTCTCTACCTTTCCATCCGATCCCCTTTTCATTTTGTAGATCCATTTACACCCTATGGTTTTTAGACCTGGTGGTAGATCTACAAGGACCCATACTTCATTAGTATACATAGAATCTATTTTCGATTCCATTGCCTTGAGCCATTTTCCCGCATCAACATCATTAATAGCCCGTATAATATAATCGGGATCTGCTTTCTTCTTAGTCCGAGATGGCAATTAAGCCTTCTCCTAAACCCAGGATACCTATCTGGTTGTCTCACAACCCTCCCACTATGTCAGGCACATCTTGATGTTCAAAGTTGCACTTCCGATTCAACTCTTGAATCCATTTCGACATCCTGCTCGTCATATCCAAAACAACTCTTGGTTCGGATGAAATTGCTAACTCCTTTAGTACTACTTCACTTCTTCCTTGTGATTTCTCACAAACTCTTCCTCTAAGAAGTTTGCATTTGTCGACACAAATACCTTCCTATCATGAGGACTGTAAAAATAGCATCTCGAAGTTCCGTGGGATATCCTACAAACAAACATACTCGACCTTGGTTCCATCTTTGTGGATTCAGATTTAGAACATGGGCTGGACAGCCCCAGTCCTCAGTGCCTCAATGAAGGCACTCGGCTAGTCCACAACTCCCTAGGTGTTTTGAGCACTGGATTTGGATGGAGCAAAGTTAAGAAGATATGTTGTCGCTTGGATGGCATATCTCCGTAACGATTCTCGAAGGCTAGCATAGGACATCATTGATCTTACCATTTCCAATAGAGTTCTATTTCTCCTCTCGCTACACCATTCTGTTGAGGTGTACGAGGAGTCGACAAATTGGAAACAATTCCATTGTCAATTAAATATTCTTTGGAACTCTCCAGATAAATACTCACCACCTCGATCCGATCGAAGTCGCTTTTAATGGCTTGCCAGTTGCTTCTCACCTTGACTTTTGAATTCTTTGAACTTTTCAAAAGATTCACTCTTTTTATGCATCAAATACAAATAGCCATGTCTTGAGTAATCATCTATAAAAATTATGAAATATTCATAACCTCCTCTAGCTTGTACATTCATGGGCCCACACACATCAGTATGTACCATGTCCAATGTGGATTCAAATCTGTTTCCTTTAGAAGGAAATGAGGCTTTTGTCATTTTTCCTTCAATACAAGATTCACAGGTGGGTAATGGATCACTATCCAAGCCCATAAGGATCTCATCCTTTACTAGCCTGTCAAGTCTTTTCTTATTGATATGACCCATCCTTAGATGCCACAGATACTTTGAATTAATGCTAGAGATATTGGATTGTCTTGGTTTTATCAATTCTGTGGTGTTTAGTGAGCCTTTCATAGGTTCTATAAAAAACAATCCTTGTTTAATTATCGCTTCACAAATAAAATCCTTATTCTCATATATTGAAACAACCTTTTCAAAATATAAGGAATAGCCAGATTTTATTAGACAAAAATGTAAATCATGTTCCTTACAATCATTGGCATGTAATAAACATCTTCCAAATATAACCTATGACCACTAGGAAAGTCCAAGATAACTACTCCCACCGATTCTCGCTTGAAACATAGGAACCATCTCGCTATCTTAACATGAAACGGCCTTTAGAAGTCTTTTCCTTTCATTGAACCCCGCAAAGAATTACAAACATGGTTAGTGGCTCCTGAATCTAATATCCAAGAAGTAGATAATCTGCCACATTTCTAGTTCCTAACAAACTTAGGAAGCCCATACCTTGTTTGCTTTTGAGGGACTCTGGTAGGACAGCTTTCTTTTCCAAGGGCCCATCTCATCACAAAGGAAACACTTTCCTTTGATGTTCTCTTTGGCCTTCTTTTCATGGGTTTGGCCTTGACCCCTATTTGGGCCTTCTTTTCATCGACCCTTCTTCTTTCCTTGCCCTTACCTTGGCTTAGAAGAAGAAGCTACATTAGCTTCCGCCCATGAGCCTTAATATTCAATATTTCCTCCGTGCTCTGAGAGGTATTCATCAACTCACTCGAGGTGTAATCCTTCTTTGTTGAGCTCATAGTCCAACTTAAACCGCTGAAAAGAAGAGTTTAAGCTATCGATGATCATAATCATCTGCGTATCCGCATCCATATCCGCCTAAGCATCTCAAATACCTCGGTGACAGAGATTACCTTCATCATGTAATCCCTTTCCGGCTCACGAGTTTCGCCCGAGATTATGAAAGGTTTGGATAGCTTTCACTCTTCAGACCTAGTCCTCACACCAAACATCTCATGTAGGTGATGGACCATTGCACTAGCAGTTTTCATACAAGCAATTTGCTTTTGCAACATGCCACGCCGATGAAGCTTTAATATAACACTTAGTAGTCTTGTCGATTCGCCAACGCCATGTTGTTGGACTTGCTCGGAGTTGCATCTCCACTTAGAGGTGTAGGCTCATTTTCGCTAACACCCATGAAATACGCTCATATTGAAGAACAATGTCAAGGTTACGCCTCCATTCATTAAACTTGTCTCCATTTTCCAATTTGTTATTAGTCAAGAGCGGGGTGAGTGGATTCATTTTGTGGTCGATTATGTGCGAAAATATAAATTATTAAAACATGAGCATACTAGTCAACAATTTATGGAACTTTGTATAAAATCATGATGCATGTATGCATGATGATAGATTTAACAAAACTTAAAAATTAAAACATTATACTGACTGTTATTTTCTTATCTATAATAGACTAAGTGACGGTGGGCCATCTTATCTATTAAAAGAAAAACGGGACCCTCCCACTCAAAAAAAAAACTACCAAGCATCTCATGCTCAATTTTTAAGAAGCGTCTTAATTTGGTCCATACTTTTACCAACAGAGCTACGGTGGGCGGTTTATTGATAAAAATGTCGAGTGTATAACCATTTGATTCATTCACTAAAGATACCTACAAATCATGCCTCGGTGGGAGGTCATATTTGCTATCATTAAGTGGACTTATCCTTAAGGAAACCCAAACCATGCAAGATCTAGGATCCATGCCCTCCGATGGGGAGTAACACTTCACCACATGCAAGCGGGCCATCATTTGGAGACCGTGGACTCTCACAGAGCATCCTCTCCCACTCAATCTTTTGGGCTTTAAGTTTAAATACCATCTTGTCTAGATGCAATTTATTATCCATCCTATATTGTTTCATTATATATCTCATACATAATGAATGCATGGCAAGGCCTAGGTTGGCAATTTTCTAAATGACATGCAATCACATAATATCACATATTACAAGCATTCATTTCTCCATTCATCACAATGAACTAATAAAGCCACTTTTGATTGTCCATCCTAGAAACATAAAATAATTACAAGCCTTTTAGGCCCAAAATATGCTTCTTCATCTTGGATCTTTCGCTCAACTCTTCGCTAACATGATCCGCCCATTCGTAAACAAATGTAATGGCATTTATGAAATTAGAATTTTTCATTTTGAAAAATAAAATTCCAGCACTAGATTTTAGAAAACAAATCTTGTTTTGACAAAAATTCCAGCACTTGTTTTATTAAACCAAACTCATTTCATGAAAATTAAACACAGCACTTAGTATTTTAGCAAAACCGAAATTGATTCTTTGAAACAAAAACCAGCACTTGTTTTCCAATCATAACTGAAATATGATTCATTGAAACAAAATTCCAGCAACTTAGTTTTCACAAAACTTATGCCAAAACACAAAAGGATACAATCAAAATTTTACCTTTCCATTTCTTCAATCCATGGCTGCTCCTTCTTCATCATTACATCAAATTGTACATTACAAAATCAAATAAAATAGAAAAAAAGAAACCAAGGAGGAAACATGGTGATGATAGACCACCCTCCTTGTTACAACCAAAGAAGAAATCTTATAAGATAAAATTTAACTTCTATGGACAACCAAAAGAGCAACATACACCATATATATTTCTATCACATAAAAATATGCAGTATACATAAAAGATTGCCAGCCCATGCATCCACCATATAGGAACCAAAATCATGCATGAAAAACCGCCTCGATACCAATTGTTGGATCGAAAAGAAAACATGCTTAGTTTGGAGAAACGATAGATTTCAAAACTTTTTAAGAAATCATCTTGCAGCGGAAGCAATATATCCAAATCAACATGCTAATCCATACATGATATGGTATAAGGATAATAAAACCAAGAACAAGATAAAAGGAATTACCGACTCCTTCGCTACAACTTTAAATCCTCGCTGCGCTATCCTCTCCTTCTTATATCCAAATCCTTTGCCTTTGAGTCTTTTCCTTTAGCAATCTATCTTCTTCCTTGTAGTAGTATCCTCTACCAATTAGATTTACCACTTGTTATTCAATGACAACTAGGTTAACAAAATCCTTTGGTGGGAAAGGAGAAGAAATATTTGGAGGAGATTTTCTTAGTAGAAGAAGAACCAAAATCAAACTCTTTCAATTCTTTCACTTAGAATTTCGGTTCTCTCTTGCATGAAAAGAGAGAATGTCTAAAAAACATGCAAGAACCCTTTCTTACATCTCAATTTCGAAATATGCATGAATGGAAAGAGTGAGAGGCATCCAATGCATCACTTCTTACATTAATCACTCATCAAATAGCCAATAAATGAGACTTACTTCATTTATCTTTAAAATGGCTATTTGAAAGACCATAACCTATAATTGAATACCCATTTCGGTTTTGGAAAGAAGAAAGAAGGAAGATGGTCCATCTAATGCACATCTTTCATCTTTAATCTAATGAATGCAAATAGGTTACATGCCAACATTAAAAGCCAACCATTAAACCATTTAATGGTAAGTTCATAACCCATTTAATAATGATGAACCATAATAAAGACCATATTTATTTAGTATTTTAATGTCAAATGTGGTTACACATCTAACCTAACACAATTTCAAAATTGCTTCTTCTCCATTTAAAAAATGTTTTAATATAATTAATCTAATCAATTACATTAAACCAAAAAAGCCCATTTCTAAATGAACATATGGGCTTCCAATTAACCATTAATTAGGATAAGCCCATCATTCAATTATGGACTTCTAACGCCTCCAAACTACTTCTTACTTAGCTTGATAACCTTCCTTAAAGCCAAGTGGGGGAATCTTATTGAATTTGATAATTCAAGCTCCAATAAGCCCGAAATAATTCAATCTCATTGAATTAATTCTACCTTATTAACTAAATGTCATTCCACTAAAGACAATTAGTTGAACTCTTGAATTATTAAATATTATGAGAATATGTCCAATTGAAAACCCTATTTAGAACCTTATTATAGCCATCCGCACAACCAAGGGTAAAATTACCGCTTTTGCCCTTATGTTGGTTTTTCTTCTAGATCTCTCATTTTACTTTATATGGTGATTAACACATAAGATCTCATCTTAGTGTTAAGACTTGATGGGTAGCTAGTCCATCAAACCATCGGCCAGCTCAATCACCAAATCTCCTTAAAATATCTGAAGAGATGATAACACTATAAACTCTTTATTTGAGTGAATGTTCCTGATACATGTTTCAATTAATAATTCCAACATGCAGATAATCGGATTAATACCCTGTAAAAATCTATTCGATCATATCAAGAATTATAATGAAACATATATGAGTTCACCACTCATCAAGATTGTGGTTCATAATAGCGAATGCTTAAGTTGTATGTTTTAAGATTAAAGTAACGCCCACTTTATTCTTGAAAACATACTTGATTCCAAATTCATTTAATAGTGCCATTATCGATAGTCTACTACTATCATGATATGAAACTCATCATTCCCTTTAAGTAAACTCCTTTACTTATATGGAGATAAATCGCAACACTTCACGCCAAAACCATAATCAAACGACCAACTTGATTATTCAACTGTGAATCAATTAATTCAGATTCTAATAATATACATGTTTCCCATACATCTCTATGTATATGTATATTACTTACAAATGAATCTTGGTACCTTAGACCAGATATATAATGCTCATATGATAAAACCAAACTCTTTTGTTTCATTAATAATAAATATTTTCATTACAAAACATGGAATCAAGAAGATAAAGTTACATGTAAATACACTTGCTTTCCAGGGCACTATATTTACATAACTCCAACACATACATTGTTGATTTACATGATGATAGTTCGTATAATGAAAAGTGTTTAGTGACATTAGAAGAAAATGTATTTTTATGGCATAGAAAATTAGGACATGCTCCTTTGCCTCTAATTTCTAAGCTTTCGAAAAATGACATAGTGAGAGGATTGCCTAAAATCAAATATGTTAAAGATCACTTGTGTGAATCCTGTTTAAAGGGCAAACATGTTAGATAATCTTTCAAACCAAAGAAAGAAATTTGCACATCTAGAATTCTTGAACTTGTTCATATGGATTTAATTGGGTCGTCTAGACATGCTAGTCTTAGTGGTAAATTATATGTCCTTGTGATTGTGGATGACTTTTTTAGATTTACTTGGGTGAGATTTCTTGCTAATAAAAGTGATGCTTTTAATGAATTTAACAAGTGGTGTAGATTGGTTCAAACTGAGAAAAATTTGTCTATCATTGCAATTAGAACCAATCATGGAGGTGAATTTGAATGTGAACCTTTCGAAAGTCTTTGCGATAAATACGGAATGGAACATAATTTCTCGACACCAAGGACTCCGCAACAAAATGGTGTAGTAGAAAGGAAGAATCGCTCACTTGAAGAAATGAGCAGAACCATGTTAAATTAATACAACCTTCCTAAATCATTTTGGGCGGAAGCGGTCAATATCGCATGCTACGTCATCAATAGGGTGCACTTACGAAGAGACAAAAACAAGACACCATACGAGCTTTGGAAAGGTAAGAAACCCAATATTTCATACTTTCATCCTTTTGGTTGTAAAGTTTCTATTCATAATAATGGAAAGAACAATTTAGGGAAATTTGATTCAAAATCTGATGTTGGTGTGTTTATTGGTTATTCTCAATCTAGTAAGGCTTTTAGAGTTTATAATAATAGGATTAAATTTGTTGAAGAAAGTATTCATGTTAAATTTGATGATATGATTTCACCCCCGAGAAAGGTTTGTTTTGATGATGATGCAGAAGTTCGTGTAATAAAGTTGAAGAAATTGAATCCAAGATTGAGGAACCGAGTTTAGATGAAGAAAATCATGTACCGACATTAAGTCATGGGCAAAAGCAAAGAACCATCCTATGGAGCAATTCATTGGTGATTTAAATGATGATGTGAGACCGGGAGAAATGTCTATGAGAATATGAGCAATTCAGCCTTCATCTCTTTAGTAAAACCCAAGAATATAGAAGAAGCTCTTAAAGATGAAAACTGGTTATTAGCCATGCAAGAAGAGCTAAATCAATTCAAGCAGAATGATGTATGGGATTTGGTAGCTCCACCAAAGGACAAGACTATTATTGAGTCAAGTGGGTAAATCGGATTAAATATGATGAGAATGGTGAAGCGATTAAAAATAAATCAAGCGTTAGTAGCTCAAGGATTTTATCAAGAAGAGGCCTTGATTACAATGAGACATGTGCTCTTGTGGCTCGATTGGAGGCAATAAGGCTACTAATGCGTTGCATCTCATAAAAGGATCAAATTAAATCAAATGGACGCCAAGAGCATTTCTCAATGGATATATTCAAGAGAAAGTCTATGTCAAACAACCGCCGGATTTGAAGATCATGAGCATCTGGATTATGTCTACAAACTCGAAGAAGGCACTCTATGGATTGAGCAAGCACCTAGAGCATGGTATGAAAGGTTAAGTACTTTTTAACTCAACATAGGTATGTTAGTGGTAAGATCGATAATACTTTATTCATTAAACATGTTGATGTGGATATGCTTATTTGTCAAATTTATGTTGATGATATTGTGTTTGGTGCTACTAATGAATTTTTTGTAAGGAATTTAGTGATTTAATGCAAGGCGAATTTGAAATGAGCATGATGGGGGAACTCAAGTTCTTTCTTGGATTGCAAATCAAGCAACACAAAAATGACATCTTCATCCACCAATCGAAGTATACCAAGGAACTTCTTAAGAAGTTTAAAATGGATGGATGCAAAGTGGCAGCAACACCAATGGCAACAAATCTGGTCTTGGAAAACATGAACATGAAGAAGATGTTGATCAAAACTTTATAGAGGTATGATCGGCTCTCTTTTGTATTTAATCGCTTCTAGACCGACATCATGTTTGCCACGTGTCTTTGTGCTAGATTTCAATCTTGCCCAAGATTTCTCATTTGAGTGCTTGCAAAAGAATATTTAGATACTTGAGTAGAACTCTCCATCATGGTTTATGGTATCCCAGTTGTGAATCCTTTGATTTGTATGGTTATAGTGATGGTGATCATGGTGGCTGTAGAATCGATAGAAAAAGTACTAGTGGATTATGTCATTTCTTAGGTTCATCTTTGATATCTTGGGCTAGTAAAAACAAGTAAGTGTAGCTATTTCCACCTGCTGATCAATATGTAGCGATGGGAGTGCGTGTGCCCAAGTTCTTTGGATTAAACATCAATTGCTTGATTATGGTATTGTGGTTAAAAATATTCCTATTTATTGTGATAATACCAGTGTAATTTATTTAAGTAAAAATCCAATTTTGTATAGTAGAACAAAGCATATAGAAATTAGACATCATTTTATCCGTGATCATTGTTTAAAGGTGACATTTGCTTGAAGCATGTATCAACTAGTGATCAATTGGCTGATATTTTACTAAACCTCTTAAGGAAGATGTGTTTGTGAACATTAAATTGAGACTAGGAATGTGATTTAAATTCCTTCGTTGAATTTATTTTACCTACATTCATATATCAAATGGTCAAAATTTGAGGCAAATGTGCAATCACATTCAAGATACATTCATCGGGTTTGCATACTTGGGTGAGAAAGGTGACTTATTTGGAGTATTCACACATTGTATGACTTGACCATTAGCAAGTCGACTTATGATGCTTCTTAGTGTTTGGGGAATGCAGATTCGAGGATAAGTCGACTTATGCAGATCGATAAGTCGACTTATGTATGTCGATAAGTCGACTAATGAGGTAAACAAGTCGACTTATGATCGAATCGGAGTCTTTAAAGATCTTCTTCCTTTCTTCTCCATGAGACTCCTTCTCACTAAAACCCTAAAAATCTTCTCTCATAACTTCGACTTATTTTGCTCAATCCTTGAAATCTTACTTACCCATAAATTTTAGTCCTCCATCAAATCTAAATCCCCTCATTTTATCTCCAAATCAACCCTCTTTTAAAATCCCTCTTTAAAACCCTAACCCGCAATTTTTCCTTCTCTCTAAACTTCCATGGCTCTAGAAAATCTTCTCGGAAAGGCAAAGAACTTGCGTCAATCTCAAGGTCCCCACGTTCCTCCTAGACCACGAGTTCGGGGTCTTCATCAAGGAGATCTCATGAGGGAGGATGACGCGATTGAACCTAGGTTTGTGTCTAAGGAAGCTCAAACTCTCTACTACAAGGTGCTACAAAAAGAGGTATTAATTCCGTCTATGAGATTTGACTGGGGAGAACTTGATCATTGTGAGTTTACTGAGGTGTTTACTGAAATTGCTAACCTTGGGCTAAGAGATTTTTTGGGTTTTCATGCTGATATTTATGAAGAAATAGTAAGGGAATTCTATGCGAATCTGGTTGTGATGGGCAGTAATGTTGAGGATGGAGTTTGTAACATCCTGTTACAGATGTGATGAACATATTGGTACGGGTAGTGTTGTGATTGCATATATAGTGATCGAGTGTTTTGTGGCCTCTGAGATAGATATATGCATACATAGTGACATGCATTCATGATTGTTCCAGCATTTAAATTGTGATTAGGAGTTGAATTGTGAATTTTGAGATAATTGAGTTAGATTTGATTTAAATTGAAATTAGGGATAATTTGAGTGGAATAGTGGAATTAGAGTGAGAATTGAATTTTAGAGATTTTGAAATTGAAAATTGAAGATCGAGTGTTTTACATTTTTGAGGAATTATGAGAATTTTTTTGGAATTTCTAGAGTTACATATCCGAACCGAGAAAATGCTTAGAGACTGATGATTGTGATTCCGGTTCCGAAAGTGAGTGGTAATCGGCTTAGAAAATTTAGATTGTGAGTTTAAGAATTATTGTGATGAGCCATTGAAATTTAGAGACTGAGATTGAATGAAATTGGGGATAGGTTTAATTCAGCCCTATATATATATAAATACCTTATGTTTGAAATTGGAAGATAAACTCTATTAAGGCTCAAATCTTCTTCCTCTTCTCGTGGGTATCGTTGATCTTGCTTTCCTTGGAGATTTTGCTTGCTTCCTTTTCCTTGTGGTTGGAGAGTGGTTAGAAGCTTGGAGTTGTGTTGTTTGGCTTGGCTTTGGAAGAAAATCGTTGGTGCTAGAGGTTGAAAGAGTTTGGGAGATTTTGGGGTTTTTGGTCTTGAGCTTCGATTGGTAAGTTTATTGTGTTTTAATGTTGTATTTATGGTTATTTATGGCATTTATGGTATTTAATGTGTTAGATGGGGTAGTTGAATGTGTTTAATGGAGGTTTTAAGTGTATTAATTGCGGAAAAATCGTTTGGAGAAGACGAAGAGCGTGCGCACGTCGCGACGTCTGCGTCTGGCCTCGCCGCGACGAGCCAGAGCGCGTTCGACGCGACGAGCGGACTGCTTCATCGCAACGAGCGAATTAAGTTCTCGTCGTGACGAGCAGAGCGGTGCGTCGCGACGAGCCAGCAGATTCTTGTCGCGACGTGGGTTTCATGGTCGCGACGAGCGGCAATTTTCTGAAATGAAATAAGTGAGTTTTGGGGCATATCTTGTGGTATAGACCTCCAATTGAGGTGATTCTGGAGTCGTTATGAACTAGAGAAAGAGGTCTTCTAGTGAGGTTAATAATAAGAGTTCAAAATTAAGTTAGCGAGTTCTCAATCATAGAAAGAGAGCTGATTGTGGTTCCTATAGTGACCTAAGAGTTATGTTGTGACAATTTGAGTATAATTAGAGTTTAATTGAGGGATTTGTGAAATCAATGGATGTTATTGGCCTAGTGAGTAGTGAATTTTGGATGTGAAGCGAGATAGCGGAAGTGGGTGAAGCTGAAATCATGATCATGCATCATATAATTTTGAATTAAGACATGTGCATTAGTGAATTTAATTGATTGAGCATATAGTGATGAGAATGCGTTTGAATTGTTATAGAGGCGCCGTTGGATCGTCAGTCCACGGATATTGCTAGGACTTCCAGGCAGTAGCTCGGAAGTTACAAGTGAGTAACCTAGTTGGTTCCTCGATCTTTGTGTGATAATATGTGTTGTGAATGTGTGAATTAATTGCCAATGTGATTGATACAAATGTGAATACTTGTGATTGCGAATCAGTGTATAGAATTATGAGTAAGTGTTCTGACTGTGAGTGATTGTACGGAATGTGTTGCAAATGTGAATACTTGTGATTGTGAATCCGTGTATAGAATTATGAGTGAGTGTTTTGATCGTGACAAACGAGTGAAGTGATATATATATATGTATATGTGCTAGTGACTGTACAAGTGTTAGTGCATGCCAAGCATGATTATAAGTGGTAACTAAACAGTTATGACTGAAGCATTTAGTGAGCAGAGCTTTAAGCTCGATTATCAGTGAATGGGCCTAAGGCCAAAAAGAGAAATAGTGCATACCCAGGGGGCTCTCCTATCCCTAATATGAGTGGAAAGTAGTGCATACCCGGAGGGCTCTCCTACTTGCCAAAAATGTGATCATTGTGAAAAGTGCCCGAATGGGAAAGTGTTAACGCCACCACAACAATAACATAAAATGAGAATTTGCATACATTATGCATCCGACCGTAGTGAAATTGAGAATCGTGTGATGTATGACAATTGTGAAGTGACATGTTTGAGATATGTGATCGATAAATATGTAAATTGCGTACAATGTTCTAAATGCGTTAAAGTGTACTATCGATATATTATGTGTATATGCATGAGTTGGGTCAACCATCGATGATGGTTTCTCATTGAGTTCGCAAACTCACCCAACATTGCTAATATTTTCAGGCAGCGTTAGTAGGTTTCTAGCTCCGAGATAGGCGTTTTCTGCCGTGCAAGTACTTGGTCAGTGAAGCGATGACACATGTCGGTCACCAGGCGATTTTGAGGATGACCTAGTATAGATGTTTTTATCAGTTTCCTTTTTGGGTTATTGTATTGAGACTTTAGGGGACTGATAGACTTGTCTATATTTTGGATTGATATTATGAAATGAAAGATCATTATTGTGGTTTTTAATTTTAGTGATTTTCATAATGCGATTTAATTGTATTGATGCCATGCGAGTATTTAGTGATAGATGCGAGCGTAGCACTTCCTTGCTGTGGGATATGCGTCGGAACGACCCACGGGCGTCCCGGTGTGTACCCTATGGTAAGGGGGCGCTACATTAGGTGATATCAGAGCATGGTTTGGCATCTTTTGGGCATAGTGTAATTTAGGCTTGAATTTCAGTGAGAAAAGCAGAAATTGATCAGATTATTGTTGTTGTAGGTCATCCCTTCTTGGAGAGCAAGTGGATCAACCAGATGACCTAGGATCCGTGGGAGCTAGTAGAGAGTCCCATGTGCCTCATTCTGATGAGTTGCCTCCCAGAGTTCTCGTGAGACGGGAGAGGAGGTATGATAGATCGTGTGGTGGAGCCGTTGACTTCTATGGCAAGACTGACCTGCGGAGGCCGAGGATGGTTAGAGAGACAGAGAGAGTCCTCGATCAGATGGGCTGTGATTCTGAGGAACGTTTTGACTATGCAGTGTCCTTGCTTCAGGGTTCGGCTTTTCAGTGGTGGAAGACTGTTCCGGGCAGTTCTTCCAGGCCTTGCATGTTTGTTGGAGTTATGTAAATATAGTGCCCTGGAAAGCAAGTGTATTTACATGTAACTTTATCTTCTTCAGTTATAGTTTTGTAATGAAAATATTTATTATTAATAAAACAAAAGAGTTTGGTTTTATCCGTATGAGCATTATATATCTGGTCGTAAGGTACCAAGATTCATTTGTAAGTAATATACATATACATAGAGATGTATGGGAAACATGTATATTATTAGAATCAATTAATTGATTCACAAATGAATAATCAAGTTGGTCGTTTGATTATGGTTTGATCAGTAGTGTTGCGATTTATCTCCATATAAGTAAAGGAGTTTACTTAAAGGGAATGATGAGTTTCATATCATGATAGTAGTAGACTATCGATAATGGCACTATTAAATGAATTGGAATCAAGTATGTTTTCAAGAATAAAGTGGGTACTTTAATCTTAAAACATACAACTTAAGCATTCGCTATTATGAACCACAATCTTGATGAGTGGTGAACTCATATGTGTTCATTATAATTCTTGATATGATCGGAATGGATTTTACAGGTATTAATCCGATTATGCATGTTGGAATTATTAATTGAAACATGTATCGTGAACATTCACTCAAATAAAGAGTTTATAGTGTTATCATCTCTTACAGATGTTTTAAGGAGATTTGGTGATTAAATGGCGCCATAGTTTGATGGACTAGCTACCCATCAAGTCTTAACACTAAGATGAGATCTTATGTGTTAATCACCATATAAAGTAAAATGAGAGATCTAGAAGGAAAAACCAACATAAGGGCAAAGCGGTAATTTTACCCTTTGTTGTGCGGATGGCTATAATAAGGTTCTAAATAGGGTTTGCAATTGGACATATTCTCATAATATTTAATAATTCAAGAGTTCAACTAATTGTCTTTAGTGGAATGACATTTAGTTAATAAGCTAGAATTAATTCCAATGAGATTGAATTATTTCTGGGCTTATTGGAGCTTGAATTATCAAAGTCCAATAAGATTCCCCACTTGGCTTTAAGGAAGGTTATCAAGCTAAGAAAGAAGTAGTTTGGAGGCTTTAGAAGTCCATAATTGAATGATGGGCTTATACTAATTAATGGTTAATTGGAAGCCCATATGTTCATTTAGAAATGGGCTTGTTTTGGTTTAATGTAATTGATTAGATTAATTATATTAAAACATTTTTTTAATGGAGAAGAAGCAATTTCGAAATTGTGTTAGGTTAGATGTGTAACCACACATTTGACATTAAAATACTAAATAAAGATGGTCTTTATTATAGTTCATCATTATTAAATGGAGTTATGAACTTACCATTAAATGGTTTAATGGTTGGCTTTTAATGTTGGCATGTAACCTATTTGCATTCATTAGATTAAAGATGAAAGATGTGCATTAGATGGACCATCTTCCTTCTTTCTTCTTGCCAAAACCGAAATGGGTATTCAATTATAGGTTATGGTCTTTTCAAATAGCCATTTTAAAGATAAATGAAGTAAGTCTCATTTATTGGCTATTTGATGAGTGATTAATGTAAAGTGATGCTTTGGATGCCTCTCACTCTTTCCATTGATGCATATTTCGAAATTGAGAGGTAAGAAGGGTTCTTGCATGTTTTTAGACATTCTCTCTTTCATGCAAGAGAGAACCGAAATTCTAAGTGAAAGAATTGAAAGAGTTTCATTTTGGTTCTTCTTCTTCTAAGAAAATCTCTTCCAAATATTTCTTCTCCTTTCCCACCAAAGGATTTTGTTAACCTAGTTGTCCTTGAAGAACAAGTGGTAAATCTAATTGGTAGAGGATACTACTACAAGGAAGAAGATAGATTGCTAAAGGAAAGACTTCAAAGGCAAAGGATTTGGATACCTAAGGAGAGGATAGCAATGAGGATTTAAAGTCAGGCGAAGGAGTCGGTAATTCCTTTTATCTTGTTCTTGGTTTTATTATCCTTATACCATATCATGTATGGATTAGCATGTTGATTTGGATATATTGCTTCCGCAGCAAGATGATTTCTTAAAAAGTTTTGAAATCTATCGTTTCTCCAAACTAAGCATGCTTTCTTTTTCCGATCCAACAATTGGTATCGAGCCGGTTTTTCATGCATGATTTGGTTCCTATATGGTGGATGCATGGGTTGGCAATCTTTTATGTATACTGCATATTTTTATGTGATAGAAATATATATGGTGTATGTTTCTCTTTTGGTTGTCCATAGAAGTTAAATTTTATCTTGTAAGATTTCTTCATTTGGTTTGTAACAAGGAGGGTGGTCTATCATCACCATGTTTCCTCCTTGGTTTCTTTTTCTATTTTATTTGATTTTGTAATGTACAATTTGATGTAATGATGAAGAAGGAGCAGCCATGGATTGAAGAAATGGAAAGGTAAAATTTTCAAAGGTATCCTTTTGTGTTTTGGCATAAGTTTTGTGAAAACTAAGTTGCTGGAATTTTGTTTCAATGAATCATATTTCAGTTATAATTGGAAAACAAGTGCTGGTTTTTGTTTCAAAGAATCCAATTTCGGTTTTGCTAAAATACTAAGTGCTGTGTTTAATTTTCATGAAATGAGTTTCGGTTTTAATAAAACAAGTGCTGGAATTTTTGTCAAAACAAAGATTTGGTTTTCCAAAATCTAGTGCTGGAATTTTATTTTCAAATGACAAAATTCTAATTTCATAAATGCCATTACATTTTGTTTACCGAATGGGCGGATCATGTTAGCGAAGAGTTGAGCGAAAGATCCAAGATGAAGAAGCATATTTTGGGCCTAAAAGGCTTGTAATTATTTTATGTTTCTAGGATGGACAATCAAAAGTGGCTTTATTAGTTCATGTGATGAATGGAGAAATGAATGCTTGTAATATGTGATATTATGTGATTGCATGTCATTTAGAAAATTGCCAACCCTAGGCCTTGCCATGCATTCATTATGTATGAGATATATAATGAAACAATATAGGATGGATAATAAATTGCATCTAGACAAGATGGTATTTAAACTTAAAGCCCAAAAAGATTGAGTGGGAGAGGATGCTCCTGTGAGAGTCCACGGTCTCCAAATGATGGCCCGTTTGCATGTGGTGAAGTGTTACTCCCCATCGGAGGGCATGGATCCTAGATCTTGCATGGTTTGGGTTTCCTTAAGGATAAGTCCACTTAATGATAGCAAATATGACCTCCCACCGAGGCATGATTTGTAGGTATCTTTAGTGAATGAATCAAATGGTTATACACTCAACATTTTTTATCAATAAACTGCCCACCGTAGCTCTGTTGGTAAAAGTATGGACCAAATTAAGACGCTTCTTAAAAATTGAGCATGAGATGCTTGGTAGTTTTTTTTTGAGTGGGAGGGTCCAGTTTTTCTTTTAATAGATAAGATGGCCCACCGTCACTTAGTCTATTATAGATAAGAAAAATAACAAATCAGATAATGTTTTAATTTTTAAGTTTTGTTAAATCTATCATCATGCATACATGCATCATGATTTTATACAAAGTTCCATAAATTGTTGACTAGTATGCTCATGTTTTAATAATTTATATTTTCGACATAATCAACCACAAAATGAATCCACTCACCCCGCTTCTTGACTAATAACAAATTGCAAAATGGAGACAAGTTTAATGAATGGAGACGTAACCTTGACATTGTTCTTCAATATGAACGTATTTCATGGGTGTTAACTGAAAATGAGCCTACACCTCTAAGTGGAGATGCAACTCCGAGCAAGTCCAACAACACGAAGCGTTGGCGTAATCTTGACAAGACTACTAAGTGTTATATTAAAGCTTCATCGGTGCATGTTGCAAAAGCAAATTGCTTGTATGAAAACTGCTAGTGCAATGGTCCATCACCTACATGAGATGTTTGGTGTGAGGACTAGGTCTGCAAGAGTGAAAGCTATCCAAACCTTTCATAATCTCGACAGAAACTCAGTGAACCGGTGCGGGATTACATGATGAAGGTAATCTCTGCGGTCATCGAGGCTGAGATGCTTAGGCGGATATGGATGCGGATCGCAGATGATTATGATCATCAATAGCTTAAACTCTTCTTTTCAGCAGTTTAAGTTGGACTATGAGCTCAAAAGAAGGATTACACCTGAGTGAGTTGATGAATACCCTCCGAACACGGAGGAAATATTGAATATTAAGGCTCATGGGCCGAAGCTAATGTAGCTTCTTCTTCTAAGCCAAGGTAAGGGCAAGGAAAAGAAGAAGGTCCAATGAAAAGAAGGCCCAAATAGGGTCAAGGCCAAACCCATGAAAAGAAGGCCAAAGAGAACATCAAAGGAAAGTGTTTCCTTTGTGATGAGATGGGCCACCGGAAAAGAAACATCCAGCCTACCTAGAGTCCCTCAAAAGCAAACAAGGTATGGGCTTCCTAAGTTTGTTAGGAACTAGAAATGTGGCAGATTTATCTACTTCTTGGATATTAGATTCAGGAGCCACTAACCATGTTTGTAATTCTTTGCAGGGTTCCAATGAGGAAAAGACTTCTAAAGGCCGGTTTCATGTTAAGATAGCAGATGGTTCCTATGTTTCAGCAGTAATCGGTGGGAGTAGTTATCTTGGACTTTCCTAGTGGTCATAGGTTATATTTGGAAGATGTTTATTACATGCCAATGATTGTAAGGAACATGATTTACATTTTTGTCTAATAAAATCGCTATTCCTTATATTTTGAAAAGGTTGTTTCAATATATGAGAATAAGGATTTTATTTGTGAAGCGATAATTAAACAGGATTGTTTTTATAGAACCTATGAAAGGCTCACTAAACACCACAGAATTGATAAAACCAAGACAATCCAATATCTCTAGCATTAATTCAAAGTATCTGTGGCATCTAAGGATGGGTCATATCAATAAGAAAAGACTTGACAAAGCTAGTAAAGGATGAGATCCTTATGGGCTTGGATAGTGATCCATTACCCACTGTGAATCTTGTATTGAAGGAAAATGACAAAGCCTCATTTCCTTCTAAAGGAAGCAGATTTGAATCCACATCGACATGGTACATCTTGATGTGTGGGCCCATGAATGTACAAGCTAGAGGAGGTTATGAATATTTCATAATTTTATAGATGATTACTCAAGACATGGCTATTTGTATTTGATGCATAAAAGAGTGAATCTTTTGAAAAGTTCAAAGAATTCAAAATTTGAAGTGAGAAGCAACTTGGCAAGCCATTAAAACAACTTCGATCGATCGAGGTGGTGAGTATTTATCTGGAGAGTTCCAAGAATATTTAATTGACAATGGAATTGTTTCCAATTTGTCGCTCCTCGTACACCTCAAATGTAATGGTGTAGCAGAGGAGAAATAGAACTCTATTGGAAATGGTAAGATCAATGATGTCCTATGCTAGCCTTCCGAATCGTTACGGAGATATGCCATACAAACGGCAACATATCTTCTTAACTTTGCTCCATCCAAATCGGTGCCTAAAACACCTAGGGAGTTGTGGATCAGCCGAGTGCCTTCATTGAGGCACTTGAGGACTTGGGGCTGTCCAGCCCATGTTCTAAATCCTGAATCCACAAAGATGGAACCAAGGTCAAGTATGTTTGTTTGTAGGATATCCTACGGAACTCGATTTGCACTATTTTTACAAATCCTCATGATAGGAAGGTATTTGTGTTTACAAATGCAAACTTCTTAGAGGAAGAGTTTGTGAGAAATCACAAGGAAGAAGTGAAGTAGTACTAAAGGAGTTAGCAATTTCATCCAAACCAAGAGTTGTTTTGGATATGATGAGCACAGATGTCGAAATGGATTCAAGAGTTGAATCGAAGTGCAACTGAACATCAAGATGTGCCTAGACATAGTGGGAGGGTTGTGAGACAACCAGATAGGTATCTGGGTTTAGGAGAAGGCTTAATTGCCATCTCGGACTAAGAAGAAACAGATCCGTTCACGTATACACAAAGCTATTAATGATGTTGATGCAGAAAATGGCTCAAGGCAATGGAATCAAAATAGATTCTATGTATACTAATGAAGTATGGGTCCTCGTAGATCTACCACCAGGTCTAAAACCATAGGTGTAAATGGATCTACAAAATGAAAAGGGATCGGATGGAAAGGTAGAGACCTTTAAAGCTAGATTGGTAACAAAAGGTTATACTCAAAAGGAGGGTATAGACTACGAGGAGACTTTTCTCCTGTTGCCATGCTTAAGTCCATCGAGATTCTTTTGGCCATGCAGACCTATTTCGATTATGAAATATGGCAAATGGATGTCAAGACCGCATTTCTGAATGGAGATCTTGAGGAGACCATTTATATGGCCCAACCGAAGGATTCGCTTGAGCTAGGTAATGAGCATAAGGTTTGCAAGTTGCAAAGGTCCATTTATGGACTTAAGCAAGCATCTAGGTCTTGGAACATTAGGTTTGATAAGGCTATCAAAACCTATGGGTTCATACAAAACCTAGATGAGCCTTGTGTTTACAAAAGAATACAAGAAGGTAAGGTTACTTTCCTAATCACTGTATGTTGATGACATTACGCTCATTGGGAATGATGTGGGAATGTTATCTGCGCTAAAGGATGGCTGAATGAACAGCTTTCAATGAAGGATTTGGGAGAGGCTACCTATGTTCTAGGGATCAAACTTATAAGGATTGTAAGAACAAGAAGATAGTTTTGTCTCAACTAACTTACATTGAGAATATGCTCAATAAGTTCACCATGCAAGATTCCAAGAGGGGTTTCACTCCTACTAGACATGGAATCAAACTTTCAAAGGAACAAGCACCTAAAACCCAAGAGGAGGTTGAACGACGCGTAACATTCCATATGCTTGGCAGTTGGTAGTTTGATGTATGCAATGCTGTGCACTAGACCGGATATCTGTTACGCAGTGGGACTGTTAAGCATATTTCAGTCCAATCCAGGAATGAAACATTGGACTGTGGTTAAGTGTATACTTAAGTATCTTCGTGGGACGAAGAACTTAAGGCTTGTTTACTCGAAGTAATCTTATTCCAAAGGATATACGGATTATGATTTCCAATCGATGTTGATTCAAGGAAATCAACTTCGGTTCTATATTTACTTTAGGAGGTGGAGCCATAGTTTGGAGGAGTGTCAAGCAATCTTGTATTCTTGATTCGACTATGGAGGTTGAGTATGTTGCCGCTTGGAAGCGTGAAAGGAAGCGCCTCGGGAAGTTCCTAAATGATTTGGAGGTAGTTCGAGGCGTAAAAAGCCATTACACTTTATTGTGATAATAGTGGGGCAAGTGGCTAATTCTAAAGAACCTCGGAACCACAAAGTCGCCAAACACATTGAGCGAAAGTATCATCTCATAAGGGAGATAATACAACGTGGAGAAGTGGATGTGGTAAAGATTCCTCAGAGCAAAACCTTGTTGATCCGCTCACAAAGACATCGACTCAAAAGAGCTTTGAGGGTCACCTAGAAGGATGGGAATGAAGGATATGTCAAACTTGCTTTAGGGAAAGTGGGAGATTGTTGGAGTTATGTAAATATAGTGCCCTGAAAGCAAGTGTATTTACATGTAACTTTATCTTTTCGATTCTGCTTTTGTAATGAAAATATTTATTATTAATGAAACAAAAGAGTTTGGTTTTATCTGTATGAGCATTATATATCTGTCATAAGGTACCAAGATTCATTTGTAAGCAATATACATATACATAGAGATGTATGGGAAACATGTATATTATTAGAATCAATTAATTGATTCACAAATTGAATAATCAAGTTGGTCGTTTGATTATGGTTTAGATCGTAGTGTTGCGATTTATCTCCATATAAGTAAAGGAGTTTACTTAAAGGGAATGATGAGTTTCATATCATGATAGTAGTAGACTATCGATAATGGCACTATTAAATGAATTGAATCAAGTATGTTTTCAAGAATAAA
Source organism: Erythroxylum novogranatense (assembly GCA_029891385.1). Taxonomy (NCBI): domain Eukaryota; kingdom Viridiplantae; phylum Streptophyta; class Magnoliopsida; order Malpighiales; family Erythroxylaceae; genus Erythroxylum; species Erythroxylum novogranatense. The sequence goes on along the minus strand of JAIWQS010000039.1, from coordinate 426,648 downwards.
GTGGGTCGTTACTTTAATCTTAAAACATACAACTTAAGCATTCGCTTATTATGAACCACAATCTTGATGAGTGGTGAACTCATATGTGTTTCATTATAATTCTTGATATGATCCGAATGGATTTTTACAGGGTATTAATCCAGTGTTTGCATGTTGGAATTATTAATTGAAACATGTATCAGGGAACATTCACTCAAATAAAGAGTTTATAGTGTTATCATCTCTTCTAGATGTTTTAAGGAGATTTGGTGATTAAACTGGCCCCCGTAGTTTGATGGACTAGCTACCCATCAAGTCTTAACACTAAGATGAGATCTTATGTGTTAATCACCATATAAAGTAAAATGAGAGATCTAGAAGGAAAAACCAACATAAGGGCAAAACGGTAATTTTACCCTTGGTTGTGCAGATGGCTATAATAAGGTTCTAAATAGGGTTTGCAATTGGACATATTCTCATAATATTTAATAATTCAAGAGTTCAACTAATTGTCTTTAGTGGAATGACATTTAGTTAATAAGGTAGAATTAATTCCAATGAGATTGAATTATTTCTGGGCTTATTGGAGCTTGAATTATCAAAGTCCAATAAGATTCCCCACTTAGCTTTAAGGAAGGTTATCAAGCTAAGTAAGAAGTAGTTTGGAGGCTTTAGAAGTCCATAATTGAATGATGGGCTTATACTAATTAATGGTTAATTGGAAGCCCATATGTTCATTTAGAAATGGGCTTGTTTTGGTTTAATGTAATTGATTAGATTAATTATATTAAAACATTTTTTTTAAATGGAGAAGAAGCAATTTCGAAATTGTGTTAGGTTAGATGTGTAACCACACATTTGACATTAAAATACTAAATAAAGATGGTCTTTATTATGGTTCATCATTATTAAATGGAGTTATGAACTTACCATTAAATGGTTTAATGGTTGGCTTTTAATGTTGGCATGTAACCTATTTGCATTCATTAGATTAAAGATGAAAGATGTGCATTAGATGGACCATCTTCCTTCTTTCTTCTTTCCAAAACCGAAATGGGTATTCAATTATAGGTTATGGTCTTTTCAAATAGCCATTTTAAAGATAAATGAAGTAAGTCTCATTTATTGGCTATTTGATGAGTGATTAATGTAAGAAGTGATGCATTGGATGCCTCTCACTCTTTCCATTCATGCATATTTCGAAATTGAGATGTAAGAAAGGGTTCTTGCATGTTTTTTAGACATTCTCTCCTTTCATGCAAGAGAGAACCGAAATTCCTAAGTGAAAGAATTGAAAGAGTTTCAATTTTGGTTCTTCTTCTTCTAAGAAAATCTCCTCCAAATATTTCTTCTCCTTTCCCACCAAAGGATTTTGTTAACCTAGTTGTCCTTGAAGAACAAGTGGTAAATCTAATTGGTAGAGGATACTACTACAAGGAAGAAGATAGATTGCTAAAGGAAAAGACTCAAAGGCAAAGGATTTGGATATAAGAAGGAGAGGATAGCGCAGCGAGGATTTAAAGTCGTAATAAGGAGTCGGTAATTCCTTTTATCTTGTTCTTGGTTTTATTATCCTTATACCATATCATGTATGGATTAGCATGTTGATTTGGATATATTGCTTCCGCTGCAAGATGATTTCTTAAAAAGTTTTGAAATCTATCGTTTCTCCAAACTAAGCATGTTTTCTTTTTCCAATCCAACAGTATGTATTTCCATGTCTTAAACCAGTGAAAGCTACATGACCATCCTTCTTAACCATGCAATGTGATGATTGAAAATTTACATTAAAATTCATATCACAAAGTTGAGAGACACTTAACAAATTATGTTTCAACCCATCAACAAGCAAAACATTGTCAATGGTTGGCAAAGGTTCCTTACCCACTTTACCAATTCCAATGACCTTACCTTTGTTGTTGTCTCCGAAAGTGACATAACCTTGATTCTTTGGTTTGATTTCCGCAAAAAGGTTCTTGTCTCCACTCATGTGTCTTGAACATCTGTTATCGATGTACCAAGTGCTTGACGGCCTTTCATCCCTTGCTTGTACCTACAATATCAACGTTCTTTCTTCTTATAGGTACCCAAGCCATTTTAGGTCCATTTTGGTTAGCCATATAAACCACATTAGGTGGTGTTGTGCCTTTAATTATCCAAATTTTCTTAACCTTAACACATCTTCTAATACTCTTGCAAGCAATTTCTATGTGACCATCTTTCAAGCATCTAGCACATTGAGCGATTTTTCCATCCTTAGTAAATTTGAAAATTAACGAACAATCTCTATCAAAAGGAACATATCCTAATCCATGTTTAAAAATTGAGTATCTTTGCAACGATAACAATTTTTCTAACTTTTTGTTTCCATTCACAAATTTTCCAACCACATACGAAAAATTCTTTTCTAAGTTTATCAAGCTCACAAACAAGTTTTTCCTTTTCAATAAGGCATGCAGAATGATCTTCCTTTGGACTATCTAAATCATCAATTGTTTCATGTAACGTACTATTTTCAGCAACCAATTCTCGTATTTTCTTTCTTAATTTTTTGTTAATCTCAATAGCTTCTTCAAAATCAGCTTGTAAGGCATCAAAAGAATCTCTTAGATCTTGGTCATTGAAAGTTACCTCATTTTCATCATCACTTGATGAACTTTTTGCCATAAGTGTCAGGATGTTTTCATCATCGCTTTGGTATGCCTCCTCATCATCACTCCAAGTTGCCACCAGGCTAGTTTTCCTTTTTCCTTTGTCGTATTTGTCATTTTTCTGGAAGTTTGATGTGGAGGATGAGCTTTTGCATTCTCTTGCGAGATGTCCCCATTTTCCACATCTCCAACATTCTTCATTGCCTTTCTTTTCGTCATAGCCCTTGGATTTTCTTTCAATTGCAATTTTTTTCTTTTCTCCATTTCTTCCACCATTTAATTCCTTCCTACAATTTTTGAGAAGTCCTTTGAATTTTCTTAAATTTCTAGCGTACATTGTTATCTCTTCGTCTTCCTCCTCTTCATCTATTTCTTCATCACTTTCATCAACAGAAGAAGTATTAGCTTTTAAAGCAATAGGTTTTTGTGGCTTACCTCTACCTCCTCTGGATTTGAGAATAATCTCATAGTTGATAAGTGATCCCACCAAGGCGTTGAATTCCAGATGATTGAGATCTTTGGACTCCATAATGGCGGTGACTTGTGAGTCCCATTCCTTTGGTAGTGAGCGAAGAATTTTCTTTACCTTCTCGCTGTCCGTCATATGCTTTCCAAGGTTGCCTAATCCATTTATGATTTCTGCAAAACGATCAAGCATAGTGGAAATAGACTCACCTTCCTTCATGACAAACATTTCATAGTCATGAAGCAGCATGTTGATCTTTGTCTCCCGGACTTGGTTGGTTCCTTCATGGGTGATGCGAAGTCTCTCCCACATTTCTTTGACGCTGGTACACGAGTTAACTCGGTTTCTTTCCTCAACCGTGAGAGCACAATAAATTAGCTTCATTGCTTTTGCGTTGATGTAAGCTTGCCTCCAGTCATTGTCATCGTATTCCAGCTCCGTTTTTAATTCACCATTTTCTTTTAAAGGTGGTTGTGGACCGAAGATAATTATCTTCCAATATTCCACTCCTTCGCTTATGATGTGATACTTCATAGGATTTTTCCAAGAAGAATAATTAGTACCATTAAATAAAGGAGGACGGTTGTTTGTGTTACCTTCTTCCGCTAGGTTATTGTGTGCCATCCCTGGATACTTCTGCTCTGATACCAATTGAAAGTGATCTAGAAGGGGGGTTGGATAGATCCTTAATCTTTTTGTAATTTTCTACAACAAAATCAGAAGTTAATTCACAAAAAAACAATTTAAATAAATTTAAATAAACAGAGTAGGGAAGAAGATCAAACACTGTTTTATAAAGGTTCGGTGCTAAGACCTACGTCCTCTACCTAAGCTCCCACTTAGGATTTTGCCAATCACTTTATTGCACACTTTGTAGTTGAGTGTGAACTTTTTACAACTCCACTTGAATTCCGGCTCAAGTTACCTCACAAACGATTTGTTTTCCGGCACAAATCCTACCTCACACGTGACCTTTCACTTGTCACTCAAATTGTAAGATAAACAAGATAAAGATTGAAGAACAAATGCTCAATACAATTTGTAACTAAGTAAGAGCAATAATGAGCAATTTGAAGCAATAGAAAAGTATTTAGACTTGTAGAACTTTTGTGTACTCTTCTTCCATCATCCTCTATTTATACTTGAAGAAATATAGCTGTTGGAGGTCATTCTAGCCGTTGCTTGATTAACATTACTGTTCCTTGATAATCTCCCTACCATTTTTGGCTAATTGGACCGTTGGAGCTGATTTGGTGCATCCATAAGTCGACTTGTCGAATGAATAAGTCGACTTGTTTCAAGCATTTACGTAAAAATTGTAACTCCGCTCTCCAATAAGTCGACTTGTGCTATGTAAGTCGACTTTTCGTCCTCGATAAGTCGACTTGTGTTGATATATCTTCATATATAAGTCGACTTATGCTTTGCAAGTCGACTTGTGTTGCCTTCAACGGTAACATCCATCCAAATCTTCTATAATCCTCATGTTTTATGCCATTTTCCTTATAAGGAACCTCCTATCTTGATTCTTCAATGATTAAACACTTGCTTATCTTGATTTGCACAAATCTTTCATTGAATAATACCTTAAATAATTTCTTAACTAATTCTAGATATTTTATTATTATCAAAACATAAAAGGGATTTAATTTGTCAACCACCATTGGTCCAACAGACTCAACAAGGTGACAATTAAGAACAAGTATCCTCTACCACGGATAGATGATATGTTTGACCAGCTGCAGGGAGCAAGGGTCTTCTCCAAGATTGATCTCAGTTCAGGCTATCATCAGCTCAGAATCAAGAAGTCTGATATAAGCAAGACAGCCTTTAGGACTCGGTATGGACATTATGAGTTTTTAGTTATGCCATTTGGTTTGACCAATGCTCCAACTACTTTTATGGATCTTATGAATAGGGTCTTCAAGGAGTATCTGAATCAGTTTGTCATAGTGTTTATAGATGACATTCTGGTGTATTCCAAGAGTGAAGAAGAACATGAGGAGCATCTCAGGATTATGTTGCAGACACTAAGGGAGAGAGAGCTTTATGCTAAGTTCAGCAAGTGTGAGTTTTGGCTTCATGAGGTGACATTCCTTGGACATGTGATTTCGAAAGATGGTGTACATGTTGATCCGAGGAAGTTAAAGCAGTGGTGAATTGGCATGCACCAAAGACAGTGACAGAGGTGAGGAGTTTTTTGGGTCTGGCAGGTTATTACAGGAGGTTTATAGAAGGATTTTCCATGATAGCTGCTCCGATGACTAAGTTATTGAGGAAGAATCAGAAATTTATCTGGAGTGATGAATGCCAGAAGAGCTTTGAGGAGCTCAAGCACAGATTAACAAAAGCTCCGGTTTTGATTCTGCCTATTGGAGATGAAGGGTATACAGTGTATAGTGATGCTTCGAGGAAGGGTCTAGGTTGTGTATTGATGCAGGGAGACAGGGTGATAACTTATGCTTCTCGGCAACTGAAGCCATATGAGTTGAATTATCCGACCCATGATTTGGAATTGGCAGCAGTGATCTTTGCCTTGAAAATTTGGAGGCATTACCTATATGGGGTTCAGACGAGGATTTTTACTAATCATAAGAGCCTCAAGTACTTACTGAGCCAGAAAGAACTGAATTTGAGACAGTGAAGGTGGATTGAGTTGCTTAAGGATTATGACTTATTGATTGAGTACCATCCAGACAAGACAAATGTAGTGGCAGATGCTTTGAGTAGGAAATCCTCAATAGCCCATGTTCGGACAGTTTATCTTCCTTTATTGGAAGAGATGGCCAAGCTTAAGATAAACTTGAAGCAGGAGGAACCAAATTGTCTTCTTGCTAACTTCAGAGTGAGGCCAATACCCAGGGAGAAGGTTAGGGAGTTACAGACACTAGATGCAGAATTAAGCAAACTTCGAGAAGAAATTCAGAATGGTAAGAATTCTGAAGTAGTAGTGAGGGATGATGGGCTCATGACAGTAAGAAACAGACTTTGTATTCCAGATGTCAAGGAGGTAAAGGATGAGATTTTGGATGAGGCACACAATGCACCTTATGCCATGCACCCAGGTAGCACCAGGATGTACAGGGATTTGAGAGAGCATTTCTGGTGGAAGGGCATAAAGAGGGATGTAGCAGAGTATGTAAGTAAGTGTCTAGTGTGTCAGCAAGTCAAGGCTGAACACCAGGCACCTTCAGGCAAGTTAAGGCCATTGTCCATTCCTGAGTGGAAGTGGCAAAGGGTAACCATGGACTTTTTGATGGGTTTGGCCAAGACCAGTAGGAAGCATGATGCCATATGGGTTATTGTGGATCGGTTAACAAAGTCAGCTCACTTTCTGGCAATTAAACAGACTGATTCTTTGCATGTGCTAGCAAAGAGGTACATTGATGAGATAGTGAGATTACATGGGATTCCAGATTCCATAGTTTCCGATAGAGACCCTCAGTTTATTTCGAGATTTTGGGGAAGCATGCAAGAGGCTTTAGGAACCAAGTTGAATTTTAGCACGACTTTTCATCCTTAGACGGATGGTCAATCTAAGAGGACCATTCGGACACTTGAGGGAATGCTCAGGGCATGTGTGATGGATTTCAAAGGAGCTTGGGATGAGCATTTGCCATTGGTCGAATTTGCTTATAATAATTTGTACCATTCGAGCATTCAGATGGCTCCATATGAAGCACTGTATGGAAGGAGGTGTGGAACTCCGATATGTTGGGATGAAGAAGGAGGGAGGAAATTGATAGGACCAGAATTGATTCAGTTGACAGTTGATAAAGTCAATCTGGTTAAGCAACGGCTTAAGGCAGCTCAAGATAGGATGAAGAGCTACATTGATGCATGTCGAAAAGAGATGGAGTATGAAGTCGGTGAGAAAGTGTTTCTTAAGACGTCTACTTGGAAAGGAGTAATGAGGTTTGGCAAGAAGGGCAAGTTGAGTCCGAGGTATATGGGTCCCTATGAAATTCTTGAAAGGATTGGACCACTAGCCTACAGGTTAGCGTTACCCCCGAAATTGTCTCAGATCCATGATGTCTTTCATGTCTCCACGCTGAGGAGGTATAGATCGGATCCTTCTCATATCATTCAGACCACTGAGGTTCAGTTGAGAGATGATTTGAGTTATGAGGAGATTTTGGACACCAAGGAAAAGGTCCTCAGGAACAAGACGGTTCAGCTAGTCAAAGTTGTTGGACCCCACACCCCACCCGTAGGTGTTTGGGGGTTATACCCCGGCGTGTGTTTGCGGGTTATACCACGACATCTAACCTTAATCAGTATTGTCCTCTTTGGGAATCGAACTCGCGACCCCTCAAGGTTTTGTTGTTTCTAAGAGCACGCCTCTTACCATTTCCTCTTTGGGAATCGAACTCGCGACCCCTCAAGGTTTTGTTGTTTCTAAGAACATGCCTCTTACCATTAAGCCACTGGTAACCCCCAAACACCTACGGGTGGGGTGTGGGGTACATCATTAAAAATTGGCTCAATGGTAAGAGGCGTCCGCATAAGCGGAACAAAACCGTGAGGTCACGTGTTCGATTCGCAGCCAAAGCGGACAATACTGATTAAGGTTGGATGCCGCGGTATAACCTGCAAACACACGCTGCAGTATAACCTGCAAATACCTACGGGTGGGGTGTGGGGTCCAACATATATGCTTATGATATGTTGACATGTTTGATGCCTGCATGATTTTAAAATTGCTCATGAATTGTTTGAAAATCAAGCATTTTGAGATAATGACATCTACATGTGAAATTTCTGTGGTTTCAAGAGTGTACCACGGCAATGAGTTATCTTTTGCAAATAGTTTTGCTTGTTTCTTTATTATAAATATGTTACCCACGAACTTTATAGCTCACCCCCTTTATCCTCCCCCTATTCAGGTGATGAACAAGAGAACGAGTAAGTCAAGAGTTATGGCATCACTCCGAATTGTCATATTTTTTTATTTTCAAGCTATCTTTTGGAATTCAAAGCTTTAGTCATGTTTCACGTTTTATTAGTTCAAGTGTATTTTGTATTTTTTGTTCTTGAACTCAAATGATGTGTTATGCTTTGAAATGTCATTAAAGCTTTGTAAAACTCTTCTTTTGGTTATCAATGAGATATGGATGATGTTGATTTTAGTTTCCAACCTTTCGCGTTAAATCATTTATTCATGAGGATAAGTTTTGAAAGGTTATGTTTATGTTTAAGTTTATTTTGGGTTGGGTTGTGTTGATGAAAATGGATGAAAGTTTAAGTTTTGGATTCTATGAGAGAAAGGGCTTTCGCCGCGACGAGACCCTCTGCTCGTTGCGGCGAAGCTTATCTCACGGGTTCACAGCAGCGAGAGATCCTTCGCTCGTCGTGGCGAGGGTTCGTTCGCTCATCGCGGCGTAGCTTCCTGAAGTGTTTCGCTGCGGCGAGACAACACACGCTGCGGTGACGCCCGCCTTTGCTTCCGAGGGGTATTTTCTTCTAAATTTTCAACTTCAAGGTCTCCACTCCACGCGCAAGCATCACGCTTCTGTGTTCGATGTTGGGCTTCGAAAACGGGGTCCAACAAATTTTGGCTTGAAGGGTTCTAAATTTTGATTTGAAGGTGGTAGTGTATGTACAGGATGAATAGTGTTATTTTGTGACACTAACATGGAAAATTGTGATCTGAAACTTTAGGAATTTTTCTAGGAGGATTGAGACAGATTTTGTGAAATTGTTCTTCACGAAAGTTGAAGATTTTCTTGTTAGCTTTCTATCACCACTAAGTATGACATTTTTCGATTTTGAAGGTGAAAGTTATGAATTGTTAACTTTCATATGGTATTCCAAAGTTTTAATGTGTTTTGTGTGTGAAAATGTCTCTAAGTATAGGTTTTGTGGTTACTTGTACTTTGGGGCTAATTCGACGGTTATGGTTGAATTTGGCTCAAGTGATCTTATGAAAAGTTATAGAGGAATGTCTTAGCTTTGTAATGAGGTATAATATTCTACTTTTGGATGTAGGGATTGTAAGTTATGAATTTTTAAAGTGTGGTTATGGTTTAGGTGAGGTTTAATAATATGAAAACAGGCGACAACAATCATATAGGAAATTGACCCTTTTAAAGGTTGAATTTGCTTTCAAGTTATTCATGAAAGTTGTAGAATATGTTCTGGTCTTTCGATTGATATAAAGCTTGGAATTTTGGCAAAGGAAATGGGAAGATATGATTTTAGAAGAATGTTGCCTTTGTTTTGGAAAATTTGTAATTAGGCGAAACTTTGATTGCATTTTCGACACCCTAAGGGGTGAAATTGGTTTGTGAGTCCTTCAGGGAACTTGTAGGGTTTTTTTGTGATCTTTCCAATGAGACCTTATTTGTTATTTTTGGTTACTTGTGTGAAAAGTTATGCGTTGTGGTAGAAGAGAGGGAAATAAGTGCAAATGTTATTTTCGTTTCATTTTATTTTTGTTTTAATTTGACAATTTTGCCATTCTTTTGTGTATAACTTTTTCATCCGACCTCTGATTGACTTGATTTTCGAGGCGTCAGATTCGTAAGTCATTTAATTGCCTCTCCATGAGAATTTGTGAATTTTGGAGATTAAATTGAAAATGATGGATTAGATCAAAGTTAGAGGACCGAGCGATTATTTTTCTGGTCCGTGTTTTAGCAATAATTAGACTTATAGAAATCCAAACCGAGTGATTTTCGTGTCTATATATTTCTAAAATTCAGGGGAACATTTTGAGATGAAATTTATAGATTGATATTGGGAATGTCACGAACATGCATTGTACGCATTTCAATTCCTGCATGTGCATTATTATACATTTCTGATTGTACAATTTGTAATATCTGTGTATTTTAATTGTTATAGAGGCACATTTGGAACGTCAACCCACAGACGTTGCCGAGACTTCCAAGCATTAGCTTCGAAAGCTATTGGTGAGTGACCTAGACGGTTCTCTCAATTATTGATTGCTTATAACTTTGTGGTGAATAATGGTGGGTTTGAGATTGGTTGTGATTGTGGATTCCTGACAGAAGGTCCGATGTACTGGGGAGCTATGACATAGAAGTGCTACTTGTATGTGAATTTGAGAACTACTTGCTTGTGATGTGATAAATTGTGACACATGTGTTGATTGTGATGTACTTAATTGTCACATATGCATTTCATACATGAATGCATACTCAGATAATGACAGTTGTGACCGGAGCAGCCACGGAAAGCTAAAAGCTCAACGATTGTATTTGGGCCTCAAGCCTCACAGTGATTTAGAGCCTCAGGCTCAATGATTAATGTGCCCATATTGGGACAGTCTAGGCGCTCGGTCACAACACCGTAATAAATTGAAAAAAGGGTCACATAAACATTTCATATGCATTTGATTACATATATTTGATTGAGTGAAAGGAAAAATGCCTTATGCTTATGTGAAAATAAAACCTGTTACTGATGTGATCAGGTGGTACTTCTTATGTATGTGAAATTATGAAATAATTGTGATGTGCCTGATTGTTGCATGAAGTGAGTGAACCATCGATGATGGTTACCTCACTAAGTTTGCAAACTCACCCAAAATTGCAACATTATTTTTCAGGACCGCGAGTAGACTCCTAGCTCCAGAGGGACTTTTCCTGCTGTGTAGATTGTGTTGGCGAGAGAAGTCATGGCTCACAGGTCGGTCAGCTGGGACTTTTGGGATGACCTAGATAGATCTGATGTATTTTTCCTCTTTCATGTAGCATTTGTACTACGTTTTTAGGATTGATGTACAGACAGTAAAAGATGACAGACGTGTAGACTTCTGGTTTTGATGAAATGAAATGAGAAAAATTTTGGTTTCAAAAACATTGTGATTTTTATACTAATGTTTTATTATGATGCCATGTGAAGTGTTTGCAGTGATTGATCGTAGCTCACCCTTATCGTAGGATATGTACTGGAATGACCTGCGGGCGTCCCGGTGTGTACCCTGCGGTAAGGGAGCGCTACAGTTAAACGGACCTTATCTGGTGAAAAAGGGATCCTAAGCCAGTCTATGTCCGTTAAACGGACATGGGTGTCCGTTAAACGAACTTTTGCAGCCAAAATGGACTCTCAACCCCAACAATGTCCGTTAAACCGACATTCACGGGTCAGCTTCTGTAAATTGCAATTTTTGACCCTTTTAGACCCAGAATCTCAATTTGTGGTCTTCATAAAAGTTGTAGATATCGAAGTTATCTTTCAAATGGGATAAAAACGAAACCAATCAGACATTTTTTAAAAATGTTATGACAATTGCGCCAAGAGAGGTACAAAATGATTTAGGACAGAAACATGTTGGATTCTTTTGTCCATAACTTCCTTATTTGACCTCAGAATGAAGTGATTCTTGAAGCGATAGATTCCTAAGACATATATCTATCTCTCCATGAAAATTGGTGGCTTTTTGCGTTGATTTGAAAAAGTTTGATTGAAAGAAAATGAGAGGTCGATTGGAAGAGCCTAACGAGGTTATGAACATACGTTGGATTTTTAAGCATATCTTGAGCTGTAGAGCTCCGATTGAGATGATTCTTCCTTCAAAATGAACAAGAAACATAGAGCTTCATGTTTGGTATCAGATAAGGATGATGAACCAATAATGACTAAGGTGATTTTCTTGTAATACACTCAAGTCTTATGATATTCGGAACGATTGTTGGGCTCCAGAAACGGGGTCCATCATTGTGTGGTATTAGAGCGCCAGAATTGAGATCTTACATGGGCATTTTGGAAATAGTATCAAGTTACATACATTTTTTACATGTCTTAGCTAGCATGCTGCAGCGACTGATCCCTAGTCTGAGTCGCATATACATAAGTCACATGAATGGGCATTTATTAAGAGTTTAAGCTAAGAGAATTAGTAAGAAGAATGATGTTTTTTTATGATTTGAGATAATTGAAAGTAATTGGAAATAGTACATGGTTAAATATGATAGATAATGAGTTAATGCATTAGTATGGTTGGAATTGATTATGACGTCAATATTGTACTTTGGTGTATATCCCTTAATGTGATAAAGATGTGAATGTATTATCGAGGATTGTTTGAGGAATATATAAAGCAAGTAGAAATGATAAGATTAAACTGTACGAGTAGAATGTATGGAAAACAAAAATTGTTGTGATTTTAAGAAAATGAAATTGGGATCGGAGCAGTTGTTTGATTAATATGACAAGAGTTACGACCTGCCATAAGAGTACATTAGTGGAATTTGAGATCAGAATTTCAAGATGGCTATGCATCGATGCCTCTAAATTGGTTCAGAACGTAAGTATGGAACATAAAATGAATGATAGTGATATATGTAGAAATTCTCAAGGTTATGTTGGCCAGTTATTATGAGTACATATCCAATAATGTGATTACCTTGGTGAATAATGTGAGAGATGAATCAGAGTAATGCGATGGAAGTATGGTATAGGTGTTTTGTTGAAAAAGTAACTACTAGGGAGGAGTATTTTGAACAATCATAGAATACTTAGAAGTATGTATACCGATAAAGATGATTGAGCAACGAAGTTATTAGAGAAAGCACAAATAGTAACTTAAGCTATACATCCTAGTAGGAATGTGTTGAAACAATATTTAGTGGCGGAGAATATAGACCCAAGTGATTGAATGTTTGAATTTGCCGACGGTCTTAATTGTCAAAGATATGCTTAAAGCTTATATTGGAGTTCATAGGAATATGAGATCAATGTACAGCTTTGATTGACCTTAGGCATAACAATCATTATCGTAGTGATGTCATTAAGATATTGTACGGACATTATATGACAAATGAATGAATTTGGTATACCAACAGCAAAGGTATGGAATACAGTAAGATAGACAGAAAAGTTAAGTGTGCTGACACTATAGAGATGTGAACTATGAAGTGAATGATGAAATGTTTCTGAGAGTATCACGTTCCCATGGTGTGCTTGGATTGAGTGCAAGATATGCTCAGGTTAGGAAAAAAACGGCTAAGCTTGAATGGTATTGGTCCATATAAGGTTATTAAGAACTGGACCATTGATTTATGAGATAGTATTACTAATAAGGATGTCTCAAATTTATAATGTGTTATAAGCAAGTATGCTAAGGAATATCAATAAGATTTGATATTGGTATTATTGAAGTAAGAAGTGGAAAATTGTGAATAATCTGAAGCATATTAAGAAATTAGTGAAGAAAATGAATGCCTAAATCAGTGATTGAAAGATCGAGTGAGCCTATTGATTATGGTCATTTGGAAGAAATTATTCGAGTGAGTAAGTTACTTGGGAGACTGAGGAAAACATAAGACATCATTACCTCCATTGGTTTGATCACTCAGATAAGAATTTTGAGGACGAAATTCTTTAAGGGAGGGAGAATTGTTGGACCCCAAACTTGTCTTGGAAATTAGAAAAATTGTATGTGAAATGTTAGAAGTCATAAGGTGGAAAATTGTAGTTCAAACATGTTCACTGAGTATGCCTTGATGTTTTTTCCATAACTTTTTCTCTAGTTATCCAAATGAGATGATTCTTAATTTGGATTAAACTAGAGAAATAGGGCTATATCTTATCTGATGAAATCTAGTTCTAATGTGGTCTTGAAGAATTTCAATTTTTGTATGGAAATTGAGTATAGAGTATTGTTTCAGTATAAGAGTAGTTTGGAAATGTTTGGGATATAACTTTCGAATTTCTAAACCAAATTGAATGATTTTGGTGTCATTGGAAAATTTAGACAATGAGAAACATTTTTCTAGAAGGAAATATTATTAAATTCCTTCAATTTTTCCATGATCATTGGTCAAGAAGTTAGAAGTATAAGATGTTAGTTATAAAGACAAAAGAAGGGTAAATATGAAAAGACTAGTAAATTATGAGGTTTTGATGGATTATTTTGGAGATATTAGTATGTAAATGATTGTAGGATTTTATCATATGGTTCAATTGAAATGAAATAATCTTGTAAGAGTATATATGTATGAGGGCATTTTGGGAAGAACATTGAAGCATTAAGGTTATAAGGCATCAAAGGAAGGGTAAAGGGGTCTTTGTACAATCATTAATGGCATGATTGTAATAAGAAGGTTTGTTTGGCTTTTAAAGAAGAGGGAAGCACGAAACTGAGAGAAGAGAAGAGAGAGAGAGTCGTAGAGAAAGAAGAGAAGAAGGAAAGAAGAAGAGAGAAAGAAGAAGAAAAAGAAAGGGAATCATCTTGCCAAGGTAAGTATATCTTCTTCTTCTTGCTTTGTTAGAGAAAGAGTTAGAAAGAGAAAGTGTTTGTGTAGAGAATGGGTGTTGGATTGGAAGAATATGATTTAAGGAACCCATTTGATTTTTAGGGTTTCTAAGCTAGGTTTTGGATTTTCTAACCTAGATAGACTATGGGTAAGTTAGATTTGAGCTTGATTTATGTTAATTCCATTTGTTGTGATTTTGAAGTTTTAGGGATTTTGTGAAAATTGGGGGATTTCCATTTGAATTGGAATTGAATGAGAATTTTGGTTTGTTTTAGGAAAACAAGAGAAAACTTATCCAAGAGCAAGAGGAAGGGAACATTGAGGTGGGATGTCTAAGCACAATGAGGTGGGTTTCATGTTTATAACTGAATAATGAGCTATTAAAGCTTTTTCAAATCAAAAGATTGAAATGATTTCAATTACTTCATCAATGTGCATATATTGCTTTTCAATGATTTTAAGATTTTGCTTATTTATGTGTATATGCTAAATGGATTGGATTTGAATTGTTATGAATGTGGAAAAATGCATTGAGATATATGATCATGTGATGCCATTGAATTTGTGTCATGGCATTTTGATTTGAATGGAAAGAAGAAAAAGCATGAGAATATGAAATTATGAATGATTGATTTCTAGCATGGTTATGTGCTTTTGTTTGGGTGAGAGAGGAATCATTTCGTAGTCACGTGCACGTAGACGTAAAGCCTTCTCCCGACTGCCCGCTTGTTGCCTACGAGATCCGAAAAATGGACTCGTTTCGTTCACGGTGTAAACTTCTGTTTCTCTGTTTTGTTCCATGGAACCCTCAAGCCATTTGTTTTGCATTGCATTTGTGAATTGTTAAGTTGATGCATACATGATTCGCATTATGGTGAATTGGTTGAGAATTTGAAGAAATAACAGTTTTGTGATTTTAATGCAGATTGACTATGTTTATGAAAATGTTCAATGAGAATAAACTTTTTGAACGGTTTTGCTTTTTATTTGTTATAAGCATGTTACCCACGAGCTGTAAAGCTCACCCCCACTCACTTTCCCCTATTCAGGTGATGATCAAGAGATCAAGTGGAAGTGAATCAAGACATAAATTCGAATTTGCATGTTTTGTTTTATTTCGGATTAACTTATGTAAGATAAGGTTGTGGTCGCATGTTGGGCAATTATAGTTCAAGCATCTTATGTATTTTAGGATTTTGCAAAATATTGTATTGTGGCTTGAAATGCTAATAAATCTTTGTAAATTCTTAAATGGTGATGTTAATGAAATGTGAATTGGTATATGGACGATGATGATGAATGTTGAGCATGAATGGTTGATATATATATATATATATATATATATATATATATATATATATATACACATCAGTGAGATGTTATGGAAAAGACACATAGGAATTATGAATGATGAGATGTTGTTGGATATGAAGAGTCAAATAAATTGAGGTTGAGAGTTTGACGAATTCCAATTAGTAGTTGAATTGTTATGAATGATGTGTAATAGAGGAAGTGAAGTTGGGATAAGCTTCAAGTATTTCATAAGGGTTAATTTTATGAATTGACTCCAGGGAAAATCTGGAATAATCTAGATAGAACTAGATAGAGATGTCTTCTAAAATGTTGTAACTTATCCTCTTAACTTTTCGACGCTATAAGGTATGCAAAAATTTGAGTATCGGGGTTAACGGATATGGGCATTATAAGTGATGACGTTGCATAAGAAGTTTAAACATGACAATCATGGTGAATGATGAGAGTTTGCGTTTATGATGAGTAAATTGAGTTGAATTTTGGGAGTTTGATGCACCTAAGTTGGTAATTGAATGTTTTAAGCGTGTTATTGCATTAGAAGAAGTGAAATTGGGAAGATTATGAGTAAATATGATGTTATGTTGGATGTAGGAAGCATTGGAAAGGCTTTGGAGGGGTTTTGGGAACCCCTATGTCCGTTAGGCGGACTTTATGTAGCCCCCCCTACCGTAGGGTACACACTGGGACGCCTGTGGGCCGTACCGATACATAACCTACGATAAGAGTGCACTACAAACGAACCCAACTAAAATCCACATGGCATCCAAATGAAAGCATTAGAATAACAATAATCACTAAACTTCAAAACCCAAAAATACTTTCTCATTTCATATCTTAAAACCCATAGATACACAATTCTGTCATGAATACTGTCTGTACAAATCCAAAAGAAACCTAAACAATTTTCGAACTAGGTCATCTCCAAAAGGTCCCAGCTGACCAACCTTTGAGCCATACTTCTCTTGCCAACACCCTCTACAAGGCAGGAAAAGTCTCTCTCTCTCTGGAGCTAGGAGTCTACTATCTCTGTCCTGAAAAATATTTGCAATATTGGGTGAGTTTGCGAACTCAGCGAGAAACCATCATCGATGGTTCACTCAACTCATGCATATACAAACAGTTCACAAAATTTCACATAATATCGCACAATAACATATTCGAAAATATCACATGCATCATCATTTCACAAGATAAGGCATTTCGCCTTTCACACAGTTCACAATTAATCATTCGTATATGCTATGTACATGTGACACATTCCATTTTATTACGGTGTTGTGACCGTGCGCCTGATCTGTCCCAGTAATGGGCGCATTATACGGTGAGCCTATGACTCTAAAATACGTTGGGCCTGAATGCCCTGATACGGTGAGCTGTGGCTCAAATACGTTAGGCTCAAGTCCTGTTGCGTTGAGTTTTAAGCTCTGAAATACGTTGGCTGCTCCGGTCACAACTGTCATTATCTGAACATGCCTTTATGCATGAATGCATATGTCTCAATACGCATTAGGACCAAATAGTTACAATTTCTACACATAACACTTCAATAACAAGTTCGATACTTTGACATCTTTGGTCCAAACCAATCACATTCAAACACATAAACCTTCCATTAACTCCGCATGGTATAAGCACATAATTTAAGCACACAAATAATGAGGAACCAACTAGGTTACTCACCAATTAACTTCCGAGCTAATGCCGGGAAGTTTCGATCATGTCGAAGGATTGACGCTCCACTTGTGCCTCTATAAATATCATAATACACAAACATTACTATTTGCACAAGTTACAATAGTCAATAATGCACAGTCAACGATTTAATTACGTACAATACATGTTTATGACATTCCCGACACTAGACCCAAATCTTTCCAATCCAATCTCATTTTCTCTACGATAGAAATTCATAACCCTCATAAGTCAATTGACTAAGTTCAATACTCCAAAAGTTAAACTCCAAAACATGGAAACTATCTATATATCATAATCAAATTCCCTACTCAAAAGTCATCTAAAATCGCGAATTTTCGAAATTGATTCAGAACTTTCATTCTTAAAAATCTGTAGTCCTTCATCTCAAAATTACAATAAATCAAAAACCAACTCATTAGGAATTAAACCTCAAGATCATCAATTTGAAGAAACAAATCACCTTCGAAAAATGGGCGTCCTCGGCCACATGAAGATTGCTTGCATGCGCAGAGATGCCTCAGATCGTCATGGCGATATCTTTCCAAGACGCCTCCATGGCGTGCTCGCTTATGCTTTCGTCGCGATGCGAAGGCAGAATGCTCACCGAGGCGTTCGTCTCCGCTCGTCGCGGCGTGCAAAAGGGGAATTGCTCGCCGCGGCGTGCGATGAACACGTCGCGACGTGCAAACCCAGAAACACGCCCGAAACCCAGATTTCTCCTTCTGTCAAATTCTTAATCCAACTATTCTCCTTAAAAACACTCCAAAACAACTTAATACACTCAAAATAACTAAACCCTAAGCTCAATTCCATCAAATAACCATTATCCCTAAATTACCAAATTCAAAGACAAGAAAATCTAAGAATTTCTCTCATCCGAAACCTATACACATCTCATTCATCAAATACTCTAATCAATCAACAATATAATCCACAAAATAAACTATCCAAAGTAGAAAGAGTAAGAACTTACTTGCTTTATCTTCCAATTTCTCAAGATACTCCAATCCCCAATCTCATACACACCCACGGTTATCACCCAATTTCACACCCATCATCATCTTCTCCATCACAAAGCTTAAAGGATAAATTAAGGTGAAGAAGGAAGCAATTTAGTGAGAAGAAAATGGAAGGAAACAAGCAAGGAGATCACTATGGAGGAGAAGAAGAATAAAGAATAAGACCAATTTTTCTTTCAAAGGGAGAGGGTGTCGTGGAAGCAATTTCAAATGCTAAGGGTTTTAAACCAAGAAATTTAAAGGCTAAGGCATGTTTGGCAATTTACTCGCCACATGCCCACTTCTTAGGGTCTAAACGTTCAATTCTTATTCCAATTTTCTCCCAATTTTGTAATGGCTCTAAACAATAAATCCTAAAATCATAACTCTAATAATCTCGTGCCATTTGTCAATTAATCTCGAAATCGGAATCCAATTTATCAGTCATTAAGTCATTTTTTCGGTTCGGACCATAACTCCAAAAATTTTAGAAAAATTCTTAAAAATTCTCATAAATATAAAACACATGATCATACACTCCAATTCCATTTTTCAAACCCCTAGAATTCATTTTTCACTCCAATTCAATATTCAAAGCACTATCTATACAAAAAATCACAGAGTTTCCAATTTACACAATTATACCGGGAATATGTCATACATGTATGTACATGCAGGTGCTTGTGCAATAATAAGCATTGATCAATAAATATAGAGGCAAAATGCATGTGCAATTCAAAATGTATATGCACCTAATCCTAACCCAATCCAAATTACCAATATGCCCATCACATCGGTAACGGATGTTACACTTTTGGTCGTTAAACGGACCTTATCGGGTGAAAAGGGCTCTAAACCAGTCTATGTCTGTTAAACGGACATGGGTGTCCGTTAAACGGACTTTCACACCAAAATGGACTCCAACCCCAACAATGTCCGTTAAACCGACATTTACAGTCAACTTCAGAATTGCAATTTTGACCCTTTAGACCCGTAATCTCGATTTGTGGTCTTCATAAAAGTTGTAGATATTGAAGTTATATTTCAAATGGGATAAAACGAAACCAATCAGACATTTGTGGGAAAAGTTATGACAATTGCTCCAAGAGAGGTACAAAATGATTTAGGACAGAAACATGTTAGATTCTTTTGTCCATAACTTCCTTATTTGACCTCCGAATGAAGTGATTCTTGAAACGATAGATTCCTAAGACATATATCTATCTCTCCATGAAAATTGGTGACTTTTTGTGTTGATTTGAAAATTTTTGATTGAAAGAAAATGAGAGGTCGATTGGAAGAGCCTAACGGGGTTATGAACATACGTTCGATTTTTAAGCATATCTTGAGCTGTAGAGCTCCGATTGAGATGATTCTTCCTTCAAAATGAATAAGAGACATAGAGCTTCATGTTTGGTGTCATAGAAGGAAGATGAACCAATAATGACTAAGGTGATTTTCTTGGAATACGCTCAAGTCTTATGATATTCGGAACGATTGTTGGGCTCCGAAAATGGGGTCCATCACATAGTACATTTGTACTAGGTTTTGTTAATGTACATGTATAAAGGGTCAAAAGACATAATTTAGACTCTTGGTTTGAGAAATGGAATGAGGAAAAAGATGGTTTTAAAACTATTATGAATTTCTATTGATGCTTAATAAGTGATTTATGATACGTTGCCATGTGAAGTGAGTGTAGTGATCATTCGTAGCTCGCCCTTATCGTAGGATATGTGCCGAAATGACCTTCGGGCGTCCCGGTAGGTACCCTGCGGTAAGAGGGCACTACAAACTATGCATATGTTATCAACAACATCATAAACACTTCGATATGATTGATCATATACCTTTTTCCTTTAATTAGGATGTACCTTAGCAATAACACATAAAAAGTCTTTAAGTATTAACTGAAAATGAGTTAGGCTTGAAACTCTTATATAAGAAATCAAAAATTGATCACGCAGCTTAACCTTAATTAAAATAGAAGAAATCAAAACTAGCTCAATAAAGTGGAACAGCTAAGATCGAAAAAAACCTACAAAGTTAGAGACAATATTTGTCAAGCCAAAAGAATCCCAAAAACCAAATTTCCTTCTTAAAGCATCAATATTTTTGAGACTTTACAACTAAAAAAGCTTATTTTAAGACTCAAGGCAACCAAAACAAACAAAGGTTAAAAAAAATAGATAAAAGAATATATGACCAAAATCAAAGGCAAAGTAGGCTATTTTATATCAAGAAAAGTAAGAGAATATGAATAAAAAGCATAGGTTGGTACTTGCAAAACCTAGTGAATTTAACTATAACTTGAAGAATCTAATAAGAGAAGGTCGATAATCTTGATTACCAAACTCAAGAAACAAAAATCTAGTGCTTTAATAGTAAAAAGATTCAATATTTCTAGTTTTATGAAGCTACTTCTTGATCGAAGGCAACAATCAATAAAGAAGAAAGATTGGTAAAGAGGAAATGAAAATTGCAATAATAATAAGTGGTGACGTGTCACTATAACTTTTCTTATTCCTTGTTAACACATATTAAAATGTTGTTCCTTACCATTACTTCCAATGTCTTCAATACTCTTGACCTGAATAACCTTTATTGCCTATGATAAAGCTTGAGCTCGATACCTTTCCTATTAAATCTCTCATGCTCACCATTTATGATACACCCTTAACTAGAGTGTTTGAAATTCTAAGTTTTTATTCTTTAATCCACTCTTACTACTTTCATCCTTATTGACATTGATGTCATAAAATGCTAATTAATTAGTGATTGCTTTACATTTCTCTTTTATCCTTTTTTCACTCATTCTTACCTCTAAAGAAACACCAAAAAGAATTCTCCTCCAATTCTTGAATATTCTTTCCAAATGCAATTGCCAAACCACATGTTGGTTTAAGACCTAGCTTTCCAATGTTTATATATGGTTTCTGATGTTGACAACTTTCACACATATATTCTTCTCAATTTTCTTAGGAGACCCTAAAGTATAATCATTAGCCTCCCTCTTATTTTATGGCCATGACTAATTTTTTTTAACAAATAAATGAGATGAAACATAATAAAACTTAAAACTTAAAACAAAAACATATTCTTCAACTAAAAGTTAGAATATTATCATAAAAATAATTGTATATCTCTATTGATATGTTTTATTTTCTCTCACACATCTAACTTTTGAAATTAGATCTCCTTATAGGATTCGACTTTTTGTGAAGGTCAAATGTGTCAGTCAAATTTATCTTCTTAGTGTATTATTCTTGTATAAGGCTTTCTACATAATATGATGCATTAAATAGGCTTTGACTACTACCTCTTATTATTTCTTGTAAGGTGTGTTTCTTTTCCCTTATAGAAGACACGGTATGATCAAGATTCTGATGACTCTGTTCAACAATTATGGTATATGCTAAATTTAATTTTAATGAAGATAAAATCGTGAGGCTTTGCATGATTTTTTAATCCATAACATCAAGAAGTTAAATTAGAGCATTTGCATATTTCTTCATCTTTGCCAAAGTTCGAGAGAGCAAGATAGACAAAGATGGAGCCAGAAAGTAATTGGGTGTCGACAAACAATGTTATGGACCTCTAATAGACAAAAATTGGATAGAAAGATAAGATTCCATCAATTTGGGGATTAAATTATTTTTTTAAGATTGAGATTTTTTAATATTCCCAAATATTTGAGTCTAAATTAAAATTTGGAGTAAATATTAGGATCTAAATTGCCCCTTTCTCAAACTTTTAAAGATATTTCATTGAAAAAAGTAAAAATAGGAGTAGTTTCTTAAAAAAAAGTTGGATTAAGCTAAATTATTTAATGAATGGAGTGGCAAAGTGAATTAGATCAAAATTATTTAAGAAGGTTTGGATTAGGCAAAAAAGCTCATCGAGCCCAAAATATTTTCTTATTTTGTGAGATTATAGAATAGGCATTTTGGTTTAATTAGAAATTATTGTTTTACCATATTAGTTCTTTTAAATTATTTTGTTAATAATTCCCTCAATGTTGAATCTCTCTTTATGTCATTCACAACTTATATAAAAGGCAAATTCAGTGTATAAGGCTCCCTGCTTTGCAAGGGTTTAGTGAAGATGATCAATTATATGCAGTCTTTCATTTGCATTTTTACAAAGATGTTATTTTTATGACTCAAACTCATGACCTTCCAGTTACAAAGAAATAATCTTATCAATTCCTCCAAGACTCGTCCTCTTATTCGTAACTTATGTATAAATGAAATTAAAATAAATAAGAAAATAAATTTTAGTTCAATTTTGAGTGTAGGCCTATACTTCACTTAAGAATTTAACGTAGGTGTAATTAAAAAAAGTCATTTGTTATTGACTCTTAAGAATAGAGAATCTAAATGAGATATTAGATTATTTTGGAAACATGCTAAAATTTAAGTACAAATAAAAACAACAAATAGCAAAATATTATACAAATTGAAATTGTTTATAGAAAATTGGGTGTGTAACCTTGATAGATGTTTTATAATATATAGATTGGTAGATTTTTTTCCCGTGTTTTGAACTTTTCTCCTTCCAATGCCAACTTAGATGTAAGATAGAATAAAGGTATAGTGCATCCTCTGAATTCAGGCATAAAATATTAGAGATTTTTTAACACCTTTATTCTAATTAAAAAATCTAAACAATGAAATGGGTCTAAGCAAGTTAAGCTCAATGAAATAATTTGTTGTAACAAACCAACCCGAATTACAAAATCCCAAAAAACCAATTAAACTTTCTGAGTCTCAGGTGCAAAAATGTTTAATTCATATCGTGGATGAATCAAACATCGATGTTTAGGAAAATTCTGGAAAAATAAGAAACCCTCATCTCTAATGACCTTAATGATATAACAACTAAAAGATTGATCACGTGAATCAATAAAATACAACTTTAAAAGTTGGTGAAATTACTGAGCTCTTTCCAAAATCTTAATAATATAATATTAATCTGTGAACCTATTAGACATTTTACTTCAGGGGGGCTAATTACATTCTTTTTGTAATTTTTGAATTCTTTTTTTTGAATACGAGTCTAAATTAGATTCAAATTATCCTTTTCACCAAAAGTGAAGAGATAAATAGTTAAGGCAAGGTTGAAAAGTAAGAAAAATGTAAAGCAATATTGAAACAGCTCCAAAATAGAATACAAGAAATTGCAGTCATTGGGCTGAGCTTTCGTATTCTTTTCTTTTCATGATTTCTCTTGACAATACGCAAGTATTGATGTCAAGGTTTTAATTTGGTTTACATGATCTAATTATCATTGAAGATACTAACTAAATTTGAATTTCGTGACAGTATTGTTTAGTATCCTATTGATTAATGTTGTCTCCTTAATAAATTTAGAAAATGTACAGCCTTGCATATTGTCATATGAATCAACTTTTACGGCCTATGTCAGCTAAAAACCATATATATTATTCACGAACCTACTCCAAATACATTGCACTTTCGCTCTGAGCAGAACATACATAGATATGGAGACTTCAGAAAGTCTATATTAATTGAAGCAACAGGTCCACTGAAAAGGCCAAAAATACCTTGACCGTTGGCGTGAAGATTGGTTTTGGCAGTGGTGAAATGAAATCTCTACGGCGTTTACCCCCTAGTCATCACCAATTTAATTGGTATGTCGGTTCTTGTTTTCCAAGTCTCACCAATAGCTTTAAGCTCTTCACAAATAATCTAAGATGTATGTTTCCATGTATACTTAAATATCCTTTTTCTATGTTTTAGTGAATACGTGCATACATCTAATCTGGCTATGATTCAAACCCAGTCGTATTAGCCAATCAAAACAACCTCAATTTGGGATCTAAAGATGCTTGTTCACTAGGTAACAACCATAGTAGGGGTTGACCGACAAGATCTTGCTGTGCAAAATACTGTAAGTAAAGAGTGAAAGATATAAAATCATGTCCCTGAATAAACCCCATTTAACCTGGATTCTTTCCGATTCCTTTTCCATACGTTGAACAGAAACACATATAACTCCACCATTATCTTTGTATTTTTTTATCACCTTTTGGGACCAAAAATTCCCAGGACCAAACAAAACCACGGCAATCTTTTCGTGACCTTGAAGTCAAGGATGATTGATTCTTTGTTCTTCTTTTTTTCTTCATGCAGTTTCCTTCTAGACAAAACTGATGTATCATCCATCAACTTGAAACCTCATTCAAAAGCTTATATCTTCTAACCTTATTTATAAAAACCTGCCTTGTGATCCCATTGTTGTTTGATATATACTCTGATCTTGTCCTTCTAAGCTTTTCCTCTAACCTACCTTGTGTGATGATCCTCCTTCTCGTCGATGGCGATCTCTGGGGAGACTTTTGCTTCTTGATGAGGTTATTGACTTGCAACTGCTGGCTGCCCCTTTGACTCTTTAACCTTCCTTGATCAATATTGCTATTCCTCTTCGTTTTCTTGCTGTTTCTGTTATCATCATCGCAGCTCTTCTTATTTGACGATGAAGAATTCTGAGACTTCTCCTTGCTATCGTGGCTTAGACACCAATTGCAAACTTGATAGGACTCGGCTTTTGGATAGAGATTGCTACAGTATCTATAGAATTAAGAGTTCCAAAGCAGAAACATATAAGAACTTTGTGATAATTACGATGAGACAAACCGAACCCAGAAAAGATACAAGTAAATTTATGCTCTTTCTTGTATTGAAGGGTATATAGATACCTGTGTTGAGATCTGAATTGGCAAATGTTGCAGAGGAAAAGCTCACAAGAAAAACCGCAATCTCCACACATGCAACACTCTGGGTTTGGTTGCGATGAAGTGTTAAACTTCATAGTCTTGATGTGAATCAGCTGAAACTTAAATAACACAATTTCTCTTGAAGTGGCCGATAGCTTCTTCGGATGCGAAAATTATGAAATCCAACTTGGCATGGCAATATTCGTTTCTGTTATGTCTCTCTTGTTTCCGAGAGAGAGAGAAAGGGCTGCTAATATGTTAATGCTTACTGGTAGGACAGAAAGAAAGTCGCACGTATATAGATTACTCCACCACCACGAATTAGCGAGCGTCCTTATATATGATGTGCTAGTCATTTGTTTACTTTTTAATCATATACTTCATCAAAGATGTACCAACAAGACCAGTGACGACTCGGACCCAAATAAAATAATTAACTATTTCGTAGTTATAGAAAATACTTTAAAAATTAACTACGTGGCTTGTTTTAATCGTATGAAAGCTGAGATGGCCAAATGTAGCTCACAGGAAACAAATGGTAAAATCTTCGACTGTATTGCCAGCTATAACATTTGATCATTGTGATTTTGTTTACCTGAATGTCATACTTAAGGATTTTTCTTCTGCTACCATAATTGTTCCAGATAATAGTACTGTCGTGATGAGCCTACTAAGGTCAAATGCTACAGCTGGACATTGCACAAATTACCCTATAGCAGCTGATACTAAGGGCAGTCTAGTCCCAAATATGTTATTTTCAAATTTGTATACCTTGAGAATAAACAACCACGTAGATGATGTTATGGCCAGATATCAATTTTTGAAATCACGGGTTGACAAATGTCTTTCGGAAGGATTCTCAAGTTCTGAGGTCACTGCTTGTTTGAACAAAGCTGAAAGTTCGGTCCAGGAAGTAAACATCAGTGAAAACCAATTATTTCCGTACAAGAGACGGCCATGTCAAGTAAATCGATGCTTAAAGATGATGTTGAAGCTTTCGTAATGGCCAGATTCCATGCTCTGAGACTTTGGGATGATTACTCAGATAGGGAAGAATATCAGCCAATTTTGAGTAGGAATTCACCAGCCAGCAAGGGTGAATTGGAGGTTAAAAAGTTGGATCAGAATGTCAAACCTGTCGTGCAAAATCTCACTGATAAATCTTCTGCAGAGGTATCTACTATAAGTGAATTCCACTTTTTTTTATGATGATTCTGGGACACAACTGATAAGTAGGAGTGTGGATCAGCCTCTTGCAAGTTGGTATGACAGCTCTTCAGATTGGGAACATGTAAGCGAAGAGGAGCTGGGGACTGTTGAAATTGAAGCATGAGCTACAAGAAGTAGATAGCTATGGTACTTAATGAAGTGGAATTAATTAGGATATGTAAGCTGTAAGAGGCAAGACAGTGGGGCTTAATTAATCAACTGCTGAGGGCTTTGCTCTGCGGTGACTGTCAAATGTTGCAGTTACTATCCTTGAAATTCTATGTAAATATGTCATATTCGTACATTCTGATCATCTCCTTGTTTCTTCCACTGGACTAAGAAGTTTATTTGGAAGCTTAGTACTGCTTTGACAGTTCATTCACCAAAATCTCTTATGGACAGCACTTGCTTTGCTTTTATTTTGAAATCGGCTGCAATTTGATCATGTAAAACCTATTAAGTTTGTAAATATGTTCGACTTTCTTCTTTCCTGGTACTTCCGCTGAATATCTCATCACCTTGTTGTGGTTAAACGTGCAAATAGAAGGCTTTAGCAATTGAGGTTGATCTATGTTATTGCTTTTTAAGATAATCCTCATCTACCTCTTCTTTATACCATAGCTTTAGCTTGACACTGCGCAGGCAAATGGACAGTCCAGTTGTTGTTTGTCTAAAGTATAAATGTAAACATTGAATAAGATCATAATCATACAGAACGCCAATCAAGATATTTTGATAATTTGGATTTTGTTTTATACCAAAACTAATTTGCATGTATGTAATGCTTCTTTGTTGTTATTCATGTGTCGTTTTCATCAAGAACAAACGCCTGGGAGTGCAGAGGAGACTGCAGCAATAGTCCACTGCCATTTGAATTAGTGTTAGACTGCAAAATCTTGGGGAGGCCAGTGCACCACTGGGCCCCAAGTAACTTCGTCCTTGAACAAGACAATTCAAAGGTTGTCCAACTCCAAGTCTGAGTTGGGTTAGCTCCTAAGTCCTATCTAAGTTTTCTTTTTCTTTCTTTTTTAATTCTAGTAAGTATACATGAAACTATCGAGAAAAAGTAAATAATATAGTCTAATTAATTTAAGATTATTTAAATGATTGAATAGAACTTTTTACAAATTTTAAATTTTAAATTTTAAACAATCCCTCACATCTATGCCACTTACACTTAACCCTTTTTTTTTTGTTTAGCTCATAAATACTATGTATGCACACACACGCACACATATATAGTGAAATTGTTCATAAATTATAATGTCTTGTCCCTCAATGTTGTGTTTCTTAGACGATGTTACCCTTGGATTAAAGTTTATGCATAATTCAATTGTGATTCCTTTACCAAAATGAGTCGTTGCATCAGTAGTTTATTGTAAGGGCTGAAACCTTGTGCCTTGTGTTTATATCATTTTGGTTTGAATAGCTCAGTCATGACTTTAAAAGAAACATGTCCAACCCTTGTTCGTGTTGATCATAAGAAACATGAAGACTATACTCGTGGAAAGGAAATACAAGTTTAATAAAGAATAAGGTTTAACTTTGGGAATGACCTTTGTATCTCATGAAAAGAGTTTTGAATGAAATCTTCAAAAATCATTTTCTTTACCTGCTAATTCTTATTTTTAGTAGACATTCCACCAACTAAACGACATGAAAACTTGTCGTACCCAATTTTAGGGATGGTTTATAACCACATTTTGCCTTAAATTAACTTAAGCTACATAAAAATCTAAACCAAACCAATAATATCAAAAGATGTAGTTCAACAGAAACAGAAATAGAATATAAAGTCATACCTATACAAAGCTTAATAAATAATCACATTCAAAGTAAGAGGCAATAAAGAATATATATATATGTATCAATGTTATAAAATTTTAAAGCCAATTAAGCATCTTTCAACCGTTTGGTTCTCAAGTGGACTGGATGAGAAACAGCGTAAGAAAAAGCTTACACTTACGGGTGCATTGCTTATTCTTGCACACAAGAATGTGGAATCCGTAGGTAGACTGGCAAAGGGCCCTTAGACCCACACTCCACTTGATTATAACCCTGTGTTTGGTTAGTGTCCTCAGGGGTGAGAACAGTGGACAAGGACGCAAAAGTTCTGTCCTTCGTCCTGTTTGCTTGCTGTCCTCACCCATTTTTGATCTGTCTTTAGAGGACAATGACATAAATTTTTGCTCCTTTCAAAACTGAGGTATAAGAATTCTTGTCTGACGGACAAGATAATGAAAATTCCAAAATAGCCTCGTGTAACGTCTCTGATGAAACCTAAAACAAATTACCAAACTCCATTGAACAACCGCAGCTCTTCTCCTTCGTTCGGCTTCGTCTCAACTGATAACACGGTAAGTTTTTTCTTTTCTTGCAGAATCTTCTCTTCTATTCCCACTTCAATGTGCACATATGTTATTTGCTTTTCCCCTTCTCTCTCTATTCTCCATAAGTTGCTCATTGTTTGCGTCTCTATTGCCAGATTTTTTTCCGTCTCCACAAACGAACCTCGCTCTTCAAGCCAACCCAGCCTGCTACCATCTTTCCTCTCTTCTGGGTAAGACGCAATATTCATCCCACCGTTGTTGTTCTTCTGAGATTGCTATGGGTGATGGGATCCGATTGGGTGTGAGTTTGCTATGGAGTTATGTTTGTGCTTTGTTGATGGATGTCAATTGGGTAAGGGAGGGATGCATATCGATTGGGTGAGGGATTGGGATTACGTTATGTTAATGAGTTTTTCGAAGGGATGAGAATTCGGTTGTAGGCCATTTTGGCTTGTTCCGCTTCTCTGCCAGGTTTTTTCTGTTGTGGATTAAAGAACACAAATGTGTATCATTGAAGTAGGTAGTTTAGGTTTAAATGTGTAATTTGACGAAATAGGAATGATGAAAAGTCGGGTTTTAAGTATGTAGTTTGATGATGAAATTGTTTGAAGTGGTTTGCAGTTGAAACATTCATATATGTTTGTGAAATTGTAGTATGCGTTCTTCAAATAACTAGTTAGAAAATACAAAAGTTGTATGTTGTTTAGAAATCATATGATTTTATGCTAAGTTGTTCACTTTAAAGATACTTGCATAAGATTTGTTAGCAAAGGAGTAAGTAATTTCAATCCCAAAAATCCAATAAATGCATATGTAAAATTTTGAGCCTTTACTGGAAGTTTTGTAGTGTGTAGGCCTACTGTGGCTATTATCAAGCACATTGTGCTTGTTTCAGTTTGTTCTTAAAAAAGTCTTGCTTTTACATTTTTAATGATATAACAATGTGAAGGCTTACATCTCAATACAGCCTTGTGAGGAATTTATAGTTTTTGTTATCCTCTTGCTAGAGCCAAATGAGTTGACTTATGATTCTATTTTAATATGATAATCTTTTATGTTCTTGTGGAATAACTATAAATTTCTTGGTATGCTGCTGTGAATATGTATACCATAAAATAATTTTCTTCTGACATAGAACAAGGTTCTAAACACAATAATGCAAAACATTGTACTGGACCTAACAAGTTTTGGAAACTTAAGGTATAGAGATGTCAAGTTATTTTTGTTCAATTCTTTTTAGAGACTGCTGTGTACGGTTGGTTTTGGACCTAGAATGACTTTTTTCTTGGGGAAAGTTAGTATGAATTTTGTTATGAATGTTGTATAGTAGTTGCTAACCTATTGTGTTTGGATCGGATGTAAGGAAGAAAAATGAAATTAAGAATCTAGGAGAGTAGGGAATATAATCTAATGAGCATTTTGTGAGCTGACTCTTTTACTAGTAGAAAACAATGTTAAAACTAATAGATTTTCAAATGATGAATTCTATTTCCATGACATCAAATTCTTTTTGACAACTAAATGAGTTATTGCTTGGTTCTAATCACCATGCTCTATTTCTTGTTGACTACATTACACTGCTTATTTCATCTACACATACCATATTAATGGATTGTTCCCTCATGTTGTGGATATAGAATAGCATATTTCTAAAGCTACACCTACCCTCCTTTTATCTGTATGTGTTTTGTTTCGATGTTACATAGTGAAGCTGAATAAATGCCTACTACAACTTATCGTTTCTTATATATAACAAACATCAAATTTTGATTTTGTGACTTCTCAGATATAACAGTAGTGTTTGATTTTATGGTTTATTAGGTACGTTAGAGACCTTCTTCCGAATCCTCTTGCTTCTAAAATTGCCTCCACTATTCAAGGTAAACTGGCATTCAAGTCATATCATTGTTCAATTATTATTAGATTTACAACTAGTCAGTCACGTGTATATGAAATGTCTCCAAACCAATTGTTTGAAAGCTGACTTGGTATGATGTCTTAAAAATGGTCATTCAATGGAGATACTTAGTTATCTGAAGTTAAAAATCTGCCATTGAAATATGTCTGAAATGTACTTTAGTCATGAAGCATATTCTGCTGCTTTGAAGTTGTAAACCAACATTCATCAAAAAATCAGTACAATACTTATAGTTTATTTTCTTTCAATTATATTAAAAAGTTTCAAGTGGTTGATGATCATCGATTGTAAAATCGTGTTGTAGAGAATTATGCTTAAGTTTATGTTGCCCAAAATTTTGTTTTGATATGACTTCATAACTTTGTGCTCGCTTGCAACATAATATTGTAGTTTTATTGAACCATCGAAGGCTCTTGAAGAGTGTAAAGGATACTTGTGATGGTAAAATTGAACATATTATAATTGATAATCCAATCATCTTTGCAGAATAATTTATTGGTTCATTTTGCATGAGTTGGTGAGTTATTTGTTTAGTAGTTTAGAATGTTCAATGAGGAGCAAAGGTGATATTTAGGAACAATATATATGTAAACTAGGAATTCTAAGTGTATTTAGTTTATCAACTTAAATTTTATATGTATTTATTGCTTGCTTATTCATTTATCCCAGTCTTAAATGTGTCAATATAAATGTAAAATGTTAGAAATAGTATAAAGTACCGAAAATTGATGTTCCATCATTGCTCATCAACACATCAACTAAAATATGTTGTTTCTGTGTTGAAAACCCACTGTTTCATCAATAGGAAGGCAACCTCTACCAATTTAACGTATTTAACTCCTTGTCCGCGGATATTATGTTTTTAAACGAGCTTTTAGGTCACTACCATGAAGTTCATGTTTTGATCTTTCATTTGAAAATAAATTTATGCTTCTTTGTTTCTTCTTATTCAAAGATCATAAGCTTGTCTTGTTTTATTAATATGAATTGTCAAGATTGTGTTCATGTTTACCAAATGTTTGACAAAATGACTCCAGAACTTTGATTAATATTTTTGCTTCTTATATCAATACCTATCAATCAAGGCACTTCAACCAAGGCCTAATGTTAGTAAAATTCTTCTTGATCTCTTCATTCTTCTCGAGCTCTTCTCAAAAAATGCTTCTGTGCAAAATTTTTTGAAAAAAAAAAAGCTCATAAACTTCAAGATAATATGGGGTTTTTGGGAAAACTTAGAACATTAGTTCAAATCACTTGCATCATTATAATAGACGAATAGTTTTTGCATCAATTACAGATCAAGTGCAAATCTCTAATCTCATTAGTTCTAATCAACTTATTCATTTTACTTGTCGATGGGTTAGAATAGGAAAACCATTTGATAATTATTTATGCCTTTAAGTTTGAGCTTCAGAGCTATACTACTGTAAGAAAAAAAAACAATTCAGAATTTAATGAACAAATCATTAATGTTGGTGGGAGATTTAAACTGTGTACTTCACCCTATTAAAGCATAAAGGTCTACAATCATGCTTAAAGGAATTCTAAAAGATTTGGCATAGTTTGTTAATAAGTTGGCTGAGATTTGTAGGGAGGTACTATACTTACATAAACAAGCAGGAATGAGAGCTTTTCATTAGGAAGAAACTTAAAAAAGTCATAGTAAACCAACTATGGTTGATTTACTAGTAAACTTAATAAAGTCCTAGTAAACTTGCAAATGTTACTATTCTATACATATATACAAATTTAGGAGTGTGTGATAAGGACTTAAACTTTGTTTATATTCTTGCTGGATGGGAGGGTTCAGCAGCGGATTCAAGGATTCTACATGATGCTGTAAGTAGGCCTAATGGACTTCAAGTTCCGAGGGGTATGTAAGAAACGAATTGTTAGAAATTTGCAATTTATTTTTTTAAGGTATGATTACAGATACAATAGTAATAGTGTTTGTTGCTTATAGGAAATTACTACTTAGTAGATGTTGACTATACCAATGGTCCTAGCTTTTTTGCACCTTTTAGAGGCACAAGATACCATATTCAAGAGTGGGTAAGAGATGGAAGGGCACCTAGGAATCCGGAAGAGCTTTTTAATAAGAGACACCCGTCTGCTAGAAATGTGATTGAAAGTGCATTTGGTTTATTGAAAAAAATATAGAAAATCCTAAGAAATCTATCTTTTTATGCTGCAGCCACTCATGTCCACATCATTCTTGCATACTACCTTCTGCACAATTTTATTAGGTTGCATATGAGTGTTGATCCAGCAAAGCTTACTCCTCTTGAAACTGAGGATATGCCAATTGGGGA
This sequence comes from Erythroxylum novogranatense, assembly GCA_029891385.1. Classification (NCBI taxonomy): domain Eukaryota; kingdom Viridiplantae; phylum Streptophyta; class Magnoliopsida; order Malpighiales; family Erythroxylaceae; genus Erythroxylum; species Erythroxylum novogranatense. Next base: position 393,812 of record JAIWQS010000039.1, on the reverse strand, counting down.
AGATACACCATTACCTAAATTTGTTGATCGTGTTGAGACAAGTAATGAATGGAGTCAATGGAGAGAGGATTTAGCTAACAACATGTTTGATGAATGGAGAAGAAACCATTAAATTGTGAACTTTATATTAGTCCATAACAATTTTATTAAATTTGGTTAGCTTTCATTATAACTTTGAATTGAGGCATTGCTTAAATTTCTCTTTATATTGTTGACTCTCATTGTACTTAATTACATGTTTCGTTTAATTCAATGTTGTCTTCTTTATTTCCAAACAAATTTCAAATAACATGTTAATTAATCATTGATGGAAATGGTTTGGAATGGTTTGGGGTATGACATTGCATGGTTTAGGTGCAATGTCACAGGTTTGGATAGATGATGAAACATATGCATTTGTTACCTTCTTGGAGGAGGCAATAGTTGCTGGACATAGAACCAATAATAGCCAATTTAAGCCTGGGACTTTCCAACTTCTTGCTAGATTGATGGTTGAGAAGTTTCCTAGGTGTGGCATTGAGAAGAGGCATATACAAAATAAACATAAGAGGTTGAAAAAAAAATATCAGACAGCCTATGACATGTTGAACTGCAGTGGGTTTGGGTGGAATGAAAGCAAACAATGCGTCGAAGTTGACAACAAGCAAGTGCTGGACGAATGGATGAGGGTAAGTTGTTTATACACGCATCCTAATAATAATTATTGTTTATCATGCTAACAGCATGTTTCAATTTTTTCCAAAGACACCCCAATAAGTACTATACTCCTGGGAAGCCATTTTCAATGTACCCTAGACTTGAGTTTGTCTTTGGGAAAGACAGAGCCACCGATGCAATAGATTCAAGACATAAGCGTCTGCTCTGCCGATTTGAGTTCTTGAAAATGAAGCTGATGCACCAGCAGCTTCACCAACTCATGCTTCCCCATTGACTAAACCAAGTCCAGCAGACACTCTCGCTGCAACTGCAACCATCCAAGTAGTTGGTTCTGTCGCCTCTTTTTCCAACACAGACGCGAACCAACAAAGTAAAGGGAAAAGGAAGATGAGGGATAGTGAAGTGTTAGAAAGCCTTGCTGCCACACTTGGCCGTGCAAATTGAATGCAAAGATGTTAGAGTGCACAGATCATTGTAGATGCTATGGGGGGGACACCAAATTTCCAACTAGGTGACGAGCTTAGGAGTTTGGGTTTCTCCACCGAAGACGTTGTTAGGACTACAAGGATCTTCTTGAAGAATCCTCATGTTGGGAATCTTTTCTCGGGTTTAAATGCAGAACAAAAACAGGCTTATGTGCGAAGCCTCTTACATGATGAAGTCTGACTTTATGTTTGGTTCCTTAATTTGTCTGTTACTCTCAAGTATTATATGGTCATGTATGATGGTAACCATGCGTCTAACTTAACTTATTTGTACTCTTGCCATGTGATGTTGACTGATGATTTGATATACTTTTGACTGTGTTTGTCCATATGTTTATCAATGATGAATGGTTGGTTTATTAAATATTTCATGTTTTCAATTTCTGTATGTTTATGAATAATTAGGATATGATTCATTTACAGGTACATCACTAATGAATCAACTTCTATGTAGTATTCGTCGGACGTCAAGTAGGAATTTTCACAAATTGGGATGAAGTGAAATTGGTAACTGAGAGCTTTCTTAATGCTAGATTCAAGGGGTTTCGGACCTTCGTTGAAGCAGAAAGTGCTTATGTCATAGATCAAAATAGGCGCAGTCGTCCAAACGAAGAAATTATTCCTATCGCCAATGAACCCTCATCAATCCAGCATCAATTTCCACTGCCAACAACTGAAGAATCAAATGAAGTTGCTACTTTAACGCATAAAATGGCTTAGAGTCAAAGATTTTTATTAATTGCCATTAGAGTCATTTTGGGAATTATAATTATTATTAAGCACATTCTTAATAAAATTTAAGACTTGAATGTAATTAAATTCATGAATGCTTAGATGTTTAATTAAATTATTATGTATTAGAATTTCTTGATTGTCAATTATTTGAACCTATTATGTAATTAATTTTATAAATGCTTAGATGTTTTATTAAATTATTTTGCCCTAAATAATGTTTATAATAATAATAATAATAATAATCATCATCATCATCATCATCATAATAATAATAAAATAATTAAGTTTATTTCAGTTACCTACAATAATAAAAAATTATTAATAATAATAAATTATTAATAATAATACTAATAATAATAACTATTATTATTATTATTATGATAATAATGATAATGATGATGATCATCATAATAATAAAAAATAGTAAATAATTATGATATAACATTAATACTTATAATTATAATTATAATAACTACATTTGCTTATAATGATAATTAATAATAATAGCAATTACAATTATTATTATTATTATTATTATTATTATTATTATTATTATTATTATTATTATTATTATTATTATTATTATTATTATTATTATTATTATTATTATTATTATTATTGTTATTACAAAATTATAATAATTATTTAAAATAATTAATAATAATAATAATAAGATAATTCATTTCGTATAATAAACTTAATAATAAAAATAACAATAAAATACTAATAATAATCGGTACCAAAATTTATAATAATAATAATAATAAGATAATTAATTTTATTAGAATTACAAATACACTTCAAATAAATATTGAAACAATTATAAAATAAACAATGAATTATATCTTTCTAATATATTATAATCTGCAGGTGCATTTTAAATCATTAACACTATTTTTATTCTCATTCATCGCAATTAAATACATTTATTTCGGAGAGGGCGAGAATTTTTTCTCTGTTTTATAATCATGCAACCAAACACTTCACTGTCTCTAATTTTTATTATGTTCCATCTTCAGATTTATGTTTCATCCCACCTCTGGATATTGAAGATGCTAACCAAATATACAATAAGGGATCAATCAAACACCATTTAAGTCACTTCCACAATTTAATTTCGCATTTCCTCGGTTTGACTCGAACGAACAAATATACAAGTAAAAGTTCAGTCACATAAAAGACAGCAATTTTTCTTAGCGGATGGAATGGAGTGCTTGAAAGTTGAAAATTCTTGTTCAAAGGTTTCTTCTTTCGTATTTTATATCATAGCAATTTCTCTAGTTCCTATTACTTTGTTTTTGAACCAAAAAGGATGGCGGAAAAGGAAAGAATTCCACTTCGGTTTTCAGAATTTCGTCAGGGACCTGCAGGCCAAGAAATAGCTGCCTAATTATGTGACCTAACTAGTCACATCTGAAGATTGTCTGGCGCGTTCATAATATCACAAAAAACCGGTGATTCTTAGCCCTGGGTGGTCCAACTGAGCCTGCCGTGGTATGATTAAGACAATACAATTTAAGAATACCAACTATTATATACTATGATTGCATCTTGTTTGACCAACATTATGCGAGTCAGATTAACATAAAATATAATTGAAAGAAAAAGTAAACAGGTCAGAACAGGAATCCCAACAAAATCAAACAATATGTGTGTAAAACTTGAACTATAGAACAATAAACAAATGCAGACAAGATCTCACACGATTACACTGGTCATACATCTGCTTCTTCACATGTTTCACACGTAGCTTAATCTCAACGGATGTCCAATCTCCACACACCCATATGCACGTGCAAAAGAAAAGCTAAGGATGTCGTTCCTCATTTTACTCAGGAAGCAATTAACTTTCATGTATGCACCAACAATCCTTCTAACTTGAGCAGGTGATAAAATCAGTTCATATGTTCAGTAGCAATTTCTTCAACAATGTTGATATGGTGGGGATCTTGTTGGTTCTTGATGCGACGATCATTAAGAAGTGATAAAGAAAAACAAAAGGTTAAAAAGCAGAAAAGCATTACACATTCAATCATAACCCTTTCTGGCTCAAAATTATGTACAATATAAAGGATACACAGACATTTCACCAGACATTGATCTATTCTACAAAATTTACAACGAAAAATGAGAGAAAGAGAGATAGAGAGAAATATTCACTTTCTTGAAAAAGTAACAACAGATATTACTCCATCTTTTCCTTATTTAGATTTGACCCTATGTTGGGTGCCCTAGCCCTTACAAGGTCAACTAGTTGTTACCGCCACCCCATCAGTTGCCTCCGTTTTCATCCCTCCTGTAACAAAACATTTGCTTCATTTCCAGCCCACTAGGTTGCATTTGCATAGATAACATAAGAAAATCTAGTTCATACGATCTATCATTAACATACTTTTTTTCTCCAAACAAAATATCTAAAGCATGTATTTCAGACCTCAACTCAATCCAAATCAAAGATCTACTACATTCAAATGAACCTCAACATGTCACCAGAGAATTCATCACATCCTCGTAGAGCATCAACAAGACACAGCAGATGTATCAAGGGACTAAAAGCTTGGACTCGTAAAACAGCCAACACCTTTTTATACTTAAGAACTCGCATTCATTCTTGGTCTACTTTGTGTGCCGGATATGATATTATTGTAATTGATAACATAGTAGAAGGAAAGTCGAGCAGCCTTGGCAGGTTGCTCATTCTGAGTTTATCCACTTCAAGAAACAGTTCTGTATTCTGATTCCTCAGCTTGTCATTTCACCTCTTAATATTATACACAGATTCACACATATCAAACTTAATCTTCCTACATCTACTGAATTTTGTGCAAAGTACGTCCCTGTTTGTGCAAGTACTTTCCTGGAGCTGAATCATGAACAAATTGAATAAAGTTCACTTTTCACATCAGATGAATTAGAGCACGAATGTCATTCAAGGTAATAAAATGAAGTATTTCCTGTGGATGATGAAGTTTTACATGTCAGCAGTTTCAAGAGTTGCAATTTTCAAGAGATAATGGTTGTCCAAAAATCTATAGAAGTCACAGCCTTATAGCTAAGGGAGCTCCTCCAATTGGGAGGAAAGGTACTTGGTGGAGAAACAACAACACAGAAGGCCAAACCAATTAACATACAATAAATTCAGTTTCAAAGATACTAAGAATGCCACTTTCAGTAAGATATATATAACTTGAAGGAGAGGAATTTGTTACTCACAAACTTCTCACCATATAAATTTGATTAGCTCATTTTTATTTTTGAACTCTGCTTAGCTCTGAGCACACTCAAAAGGGTGTAAAGATCCTTCTGAAAAGTCGTGCATCCGAAAACGCTCCAATAATTCAAAGGGGCTGAAACTAGCATTGTATAAGCATCATAAGCACAACAAAACTTAATATAAATAATGTATCTCAAACAAAAAGGGATTATTTAACACTTGATGTTAAGAACAGAAATGCATATCATGAAATTGGGGAGAAAGGGAGCAGGGGACTTCAAGGTATGCAATCCCGATGTCAAAGATGAGCTGAGCTAGTTTTGAATTGGCCTTCACTATTTTTCTCAAAGATAAGCTGATCTACGGAACGTAACTATTATGTGACATTTTTGCATTTCTTGAGGTCAAAGCCGATTAGCTTTGTAACTTCAAGATATGCAAGCCCGTTGTCACAGATGAGATGAGCTAGTTTTGAATTGGCCTTCACTAATTTTCTCACAGATAAGCTGATCTATGGAACATAACTATTATGTGATAGTTTTTGCATTTTTTTAGGTCAAAGCCTACTAGGTTTGTGACTTCAACATAAGCAATCCCGTTGTCACAGATGAGCTGAGCTAGTTTTGAATTGGCCTTCACTAATTTTCTCACAGATAAGATGATGAATGTAACTATTATGTGATAATTTTTGCATTTCTTGAGGTCAAAGCCCATTAGGTTTGTGTTTAGAAGTGCTCATAAATGTCAATTAACTTGTAAAAGTGAAAAACCCGCCTACTGAAGGTGGTTGACGTTGAATGAGTCTTATGTTATAATTCAAATGCTAAAGTCTTTGACTATGCCAATCTTACAGGATAGCTTCACGATTATGACACAGTCTACGCTGATTGCTTTCCATAGCTTCCAACACATTAGAAGTCTCAGGTCCAGCTGCTCCCCCAGCCACTATTGATGGAACAGGAGCCTTTGGAGTCCAAATCTACAGTAACATGTCAGGAAAATCAGAAAACTATACCTTAGTAGGTGAACCCAAATACATCTGTCCTAACCTTTATTGTGTAATCAATCCCACTGGTTGCCACGACACAGTCAAATGGATGGCTCTGCACACAGTTCACAACTGTCGAGGGAAGTGGAGGTGAATCAGGTTAATCAACAACAGACAATAAACTTTTGGGAAAGGAATAGTATTGTCAGAGGGAGGGCATATTACCAGCTTCATCTCCAAGTAACATTTTTATTAGTCTACCAGTTTGCTTCTCCCATATAAACCATCTACCATCATCACTTCCACTTGCCACATAGTCACCTATACATTGTTTGATTAAAACCATAAACCAAATTAACTACTATAAAATATGTTATCAACGAGATCACAGTAATTTCCCAATAACAAAATCCAAGTCAAATCTAACGAGGCACCTTGTTAATTGTTATACAGGACGCCTAGTAATAACTGACAAACAAGACACAACGGATAAACCTGAAGGCAGAAACAAAAGACATGCAATAAAGAAAATACATCACAAAAGTAACCTCTTTGGCCCAAAAAGCTGGCTTGTTTTATATCAGTTCCAACGTTACAATGGCCCACATATCTCTGCTTCATATCAAAGGCTACCTCTGGCTGCAACATAAAATAAGTACGAGGAAATAATCTTAGATTGAAAGATATTTAAAGTTTATGAATGAGTCAGCTGCAACAATAGAGAACTCCAAAATTTATAGGAAGCAATATTGAGACAGCAAGTCCAAAGTTCATCAAACGATTCTTGGATAGGTATACATCTGATACTATATCGACTTTCATGTATTTTAGTATAACAATCCTGTGTGTGCAAGCATAAGTAAGGCACAGACAGAGAATTTGTCCAATCAAGTATGGAGTAAAGCATTAAGCTACTTCCTAAAAACCAAAAGATATTAGTATCTTTCCCCCACCATGTTTCACCCATTTAACAATCCATTCAAATTTTGTAGACAAAAAGCAATAACGACAATGTTTTCTTGGCATAACCATAGGGGATTGGCTATTATCCAATATGTCCATCTTAGAAACACAAGCAATTATTGCCATTTCTTGACACTAAACACCTTCATAACAAACCTAAAGAACAGCATTCCCATGAGTTCCAAGTTCAGTACTAAAAAACAAGAAATTGTTTTCTCTTAATGTATAATGGATAACTGGAAAAAAACATTTAATGAAGATCAGAGTGTGAACCTGATAAGGTGTTCGATCACTTTGTGAGGATGAAGGAGACCCACATGAGCCATTTGTGCAGCTTGTTTCTCTAGTTGAATCACCTCTTCTATGAATTCTGAGATTTAGACTTCCGTGAAGAATGTTGGAATGAATATCACGAGCTTCATCACCTGGAACAGATGTTTCAAAGTCCAATTCCAGTTCCTCGTCATAGTCAGAATCTTCCCTTTCAGACCTAGGAGCATCTTGTGAAGCATCACTATTAGCCTCTGATCGATAAAGTATGTCACTCAATGACAGTGCTCTACCACTTCTTGGTTCAGGCCTTGGAACTCCATCGTTTGTCTTATTAATCTTTTCAGCTTCAGCTAGTCAAACAAATATGCAATTAGATGAAGTTCTAATCTCGAAAGGAAAGAATAATATTTATAGATAAGTACTTTCATAGCTACCGGAACTAAAATGATGGTTGAATAAGTGAAGAATTGCATCCTTTCTCATGTTTCATTTTTCAAAGAAAATTTCCAGCGAGTAGGACAACGAGAACAAAACCTGAAGCAAGATTCTTTTTGATATTCTCCACCCATTCAGACATCTCAGTGTTGGAGGGTGCAGAGCATTGAGCAGCAAGGGCAAACTCTAAAGCCTCCTTATATTTTCCCAACTGCAATAAGTTAATTAATCAGCAACTGAGCTATAACAGCCAAGGGAAACCTAAGTACCATTAGCAGTTCAATATCACGATATATGCGGCAAGCACAACCAGTCACTTATATGTCCCTCTTTTAGAACACAAAACCCCTTCACAAGGTTCAGTCAGCCATCTTAGGCTCAGTATATAATAATTAACCTCTCTAAACCGTCTACCGCATAATGTTTACAAAAAAATTGTTCCTACAATGTGTCTAACAAGAAGTGATTGTATAACACTAAAAGTAGTCAAAGATGCATGTAAACCACCAAAAGTTATCTTTTTGCAAGTTTGATACAAATAAATTGGACATACACATACAAAATTAAAGGCATATCCACACATGGTTAAGAGCCAACAAGTAAATTTAAAAAAAAAAAGCGCAAATTTAACAATTTTGAACTTGGTTATTTTATTAACCCAATTTCCATCCCTATGAGGAAAATGATCTAAATAAGTGGAACTGGAAAGACCATATTCAAAGAAAATTGCAACACTTAAATAAATGCTATGTCTGCAGCAACATGAATGATTAATGAAGCAGAAACTACACAGTTTGTAGTGGGTGTTGCAAAAGATGAATCGACAGATTACTATTATAAGCTTACCTGTGACAAAGCTTCAGACATATAGTAGAGAGCTCTAAAGGAAGAACTGTTGATTCTACGAGCACTATAGCAATCCCTTATGGCCATGTGCACATCATTCTTCCACTTCCGCTGAAAATTACAGCACAAACAAAATACAATTAGTAAAATATAAAGGAAATGAAAACTGTTATTCAATAAAGCTGGTCAGAAACCTTCAGTAACAATGCTGCACGAATGCAGAGGCCTTCATGCCTAAGCATGGGATCAATATCATGACCATGACCACGGCCATCACCATCCAGAACTTCGTCGCAAGCCTCAATTCCAGAAAAATAATTTGCCCCTTCCTCTAAGCATTTTTCAGCATATTGAATCAGCTTCCTGCATTTCTCAAGCTGTAACAACCATGTGAGCATGGATAATATTGATAAACAGAAACAGAATAAAGAATAAAGAATAAAGCAAACCAAAATATGAAACACACCACAGAATTGCTTTTAGAACTCCTAATAGTTCTGGGTAGATCAGGTGGTAGCCACTGCAATTCTAGCCCATTAAACAACGGAGTGAAGGTCGTCAGCTTTGTAAGGTCTCCTGTATTGTACTGCATGGCATTTCCACTACCTGCAAAGAAGTACTTCATACATCATTCAGCTAAATTCGATAACAATTGACCCAATAACAACCAGTCTAACAAAGAATTAATAAATTAAGTGAGGATGAAAGAACAAAGGGAATTTGACAGAACTTTGAAAAGTTACAAGAAAACAAAATTAACGTTGAAAAGTTACAAAAAAAGAAATTTTCCAAACAGCGATCCATTACACTTGTGAATGCTAAAGGTCACAGGTTAAGCTTCCGATTCCAGGAAGACCATAGGCAACTAGAAAATTAAACTAAGGATTAGATTATCAAGTATCATTACCATCTGGGCAGAAAATCCAATCTCACAAGACGAAGAAACATACCATGATCAACATTCATTAGGTATACATGCTCCCCACTATAACTAAGGAGAACCTCCTCTCCATTTGGACTGAAAGTAACATGAGTTAGGTGCAAGCTTGAACGTCCCTGATAAGAGAAAGGAGAAAGTTTGATCTTCTGTGACAAGTTCTGTTTAAATCATCCAGGCATGTACACGTAGAGACACACAAACACACATTGATGCAAAAGATTTTAGAGTTGATAAACAAAGTAAAAGAGGGAGTATTAGTCAACCACAGGCTTTATTTTGGTGGAATGAAAAACGGGAATTAAAGGAATAGAAAGGGCAACAAGGGATTAAATAAAATTACTTTATGCTAAGTTTTTATTATTAGATAGGGTGTAATAATGTCAGATATATTGTACTAATTGGTTTAGGACTTAAGCTTATTTGAGAATAAAGAATCCTTATCGGAATAGGATTCAAATTTATTTTTAAAATTTTAGTTAGGAACCTTTTCCTACTAGAATAAGGATTCTAAAAACTTCTGTAAATATGTGTACTTAACCCTTCAAGAATAAGATATTCTAAATTTTGCATATAACCTTAAGTACCTTAAGTTTTCAATTAGAAAGTGTGATGTTTTCTTACAAGAGTGATTTCCTAAACTCCATTCCTTGTTTACCACACTAAAATTCCAGCTATATGAAGGCCTAAAACTCTAGCGTAAATTTCCATCAATCAAATCCTAAAATTCAAACTAATCCAAACTCAAAATTCCAACAACCTAAGTTGAAATCTAGACCTAAAATGTGATATTCCAGCAGCCTAACAACACTCAACAGCCCATATTTCCTAGTTTATGTGAGTTTTATCTACTAGTTGATATTTCTTCTATTTGTGTGTGTGTGTGTGTGTGTGTGTGTGTGTGTGTGTTTGTGTGTGTGTGTGTGTATTATGTATTATATATAGAGAGAGAGGGAGAGGGAAAATCATAAGAAAATTAAGAACAATGGAAAACTAAAAGTTACCATAATCTTGTGACATGTTTACAAGAGCCATAAGAAATCTTTTAGTAAACATAGCAACATATTCGAAGGACATTTATTTCATTTTGATCAGTTATATTGGTCAAACTTCAACATGCGTATTTAGAAGTAATTCACATAACAGTCTACAATTTCGAACTCACACGTTCAGAAAGATGCATTGGGCAAAAATAGCCAACACAAGGAGGTGGAGACATTCTCCTCCGACAAGAGGTTAGAGGAGGCAACATCCTTCTATCATATAGCCGAGCAAAGGAATCACTACACATCAAAGGTTAAGATTTCAATACTTCCACATTAATGATGGGAAAAAAAGTAACTCAAATCTTCCCTGTTGGAAATAGCACCTGCCACCGACTAGGAGCAAGTGGGGCCGACTATTACTGATATCGCAAGATTTTAGGGCCAGGGTCTGTTTAGGAGGATCAGCTAATGACCTTTTCATTCCACAACGTAAGTCGAGCTGTAAGCGACACACAACCATTAGAACTAGATAATGGATGTTACTCAAAATACAGGGTAACAACTGAAAAGAAATACAAAAAGAGTATAGACTCTATCAAACTTGATGATACATATCAGCCCCCTCATTTTGTTTGGTGCAGTTAATATGGGAACTAGATGTCAGTTATTCTTTAGTACCCTAGTCCATGAACAACCAACCACTGCCTTAACAGGCCTTTTGAATCTTCTATTTACATTTGCAGCTAAACTTCTGCTAATAAATTACTTTCACGTGTTACAAAGGAAAAGATAAACAGCCTCATAGTTTAATCAATTGATAGGTCAAGTTCTTGATAATTAATTCTGTAAACAAATTATCAGAGAAACTGGAATTATAATGTTAACTCCTCTACATGCAATCCTAGTCAGCCACTATCTTCAGCCTTGCCATCAAGCATATCGATTGCCTTCATTATATACCGAAATGTTTATAGTAGACTCCAAAGGAAATCAACTAGCAAATCATCAATGCTTTTCATTGTTGTACTGACGTCTTCAACAAGAGGTAACAAGTTCGCAATAGTCCCATGGTCATTACCAAATGCAGATAATGATATTGTAAGTGAATAACAATGATCACACTGATCTGAAAAGCATCACCTGACAAAAGCCTGTATGTATTACACGATACAGAGCAATTGACCACTAGGAGACACACCTTTCTAAGAACGTAATCAAAGTTTTTACACCATAAGACCAAATTCAAATTAAAGATAATTGAAATTTTCTTCAACTTTTTTAAACTCACTAGAACATTGCGACATTCGTGGGGAGAAGATCCAGCTGGTGGACAAGTAGAACACTCGCGAAAGTCATGCTGTCTCAGTGTCCCATCTTCACTAGCACTCCAAACAACATGAGGGTTTCCAACTTCAACCTTCATAACAGATGAAATCAACGAATGCGGAAAGTAAAACTATATTGATATTCAATGTATTCACAAACTGAAATCTTACAGCTAGCTTTTTCACTCTTCTAGAGTGACACTGGTACGTTGCAGATGGAGCAACTGCGTTATCATCAACACTACCCGAACTTGTCTGCGATAAATTGAATAAGCGAACCTGCAGGAAAAAGGAGTTAGACAAGCTCCAGGAAGTTAAGGAAATATCATCCACTTATATTGAAATTTGAACTGTACCTCTGCATCCCCAGCTCCAGACACCACAAGCTCATCAGATGTTTCAGGTATAAATTTTGTACAGAATATGTTTGCAGAATGCCCAGTATCAATAGAATGCAATAGTTTTTGACACGTGTAGCTCCAGATATTCATCTGTAGAAATCTCAAGTGTCAGCAACTATTTTCTACTGAAAAAATGGAAGCACATGTCTACAGGAAAGCAAGCAAAGAAAAGCTTCCATTTCTTGTCCATAGAAGGCTGTCTCTCCACTACTTCATGTTGGTTTGCACTCATATACAATCTCCAACACGCAAATACCAAAAGTAGGATAAAATAGAAAGTATACTCCTGCATCCCAACCAACATTTTATTCCCACATCTATTTTCAAGCTACCTTAACCTGTCCTGTTCTAACATTTGAAACAGCTATTTCATCCTTCGCTCTGCCCCATCAGCTATTTCATCCACATTCTCTTTTCCTAACATTTGAAACAGTTCAAAACACTTTTGCCCAGCAGTGTAGGAAAAATGAAGGAATAACGAAAAGGGAAAAAAGGGTTTGAAAATACATACAAGAAACTTCCTCTCCCACAAGGCAACAAGTTAGACCTAGAACACAGAATTTGATTGCGCATTAATGTATTATGGTAAACTTTAATCGCACCCCATGTTTATCAAGGCATTTTTAAAATGCCTAGATCACCTTTAACCAGTTATATATTCAACCAGGTTTCTACTCAGTTATTGCATACCTAGATAGTCCTTAACCACATATAACCAAGACCACGAAAGCCTGGCAACAGAGTAGGTCTCATATGCTGCAGTGACACAAATAAGAACATTAAGATCTCACACACATGCATGGCTTTACTCAATGAATTTGTTGTCCTCTCCTATTTTCTTTCTGTTTGGTATGCAAGGTGGACTACTGTAAACTCTACAAATATAAATATAGCATACAGAAGTTTGTACCCGTGTATCATCTGACCCAGATATCAAAAGTGACCCTTTGGAATTCCAAGCTATCGAGTTGACACAACCCTGATGCCCCTGTAGATGTGAGAGACAGCACCATCAAAACAGACAGATTCTAAGAATAAATTTCTAGTAAAGCACATAATTATGGAAAACTGCAAGAAAACCACTAACTATTTCAAAGGGATAGAGCTTTTAAATTACTGATCCTGTGGGCTCAAGTGTCTAAAATATAAGCAGAACAAAACAAATATAAGGGACGGAGTAAATGAACATATTAAGCAGTTCAAGTGGCACTTAATAGCGACAGATTGGAGGAGAAGAATAAACTGCTAATAAGATCTGTTCGGTTTAGTACACCAGCATCGTTCTAATGCTTGACAGATACTTTAATCATACAAAGTTACAACTTCTCCCAGCAAAGAGAATCACTGCGATATTTAGAAGTTTATGTTTATCGACAATAAATGTAATACTTAACGTAGATCATAAGCACCTCCAATTCCTTGTCTTGCGATAGTCTGCGTATCAACGATGAATGCATCCGCAAGCCCTGGGTAACATCCTACATTAAGCAAAGAAACAGAAAAACCATAGCATTTCTGTCACATACGTCATTAATCAAACTTCGTATTCAAAGGGATGACAAAAATTTAACTACAACAGCCAACGTGTTATACTATTCATTACACAGATATACATAAAGATTACAAAATGAAAGAAATGCAAAAGGAAAGAATCACAGCCTCGGTGTGCCAACCCAAAAGGTCTGGTTGCTGCAATTTCTAAACACGAGTATGATAAAATGTTTAGAAGAAAAAAATCTCATTTAAAAAGCAGGCTTCAATAGCTAACTAGGATACTTGAGTAGCAACAACACAAGCGTATGGATTGAAAATCAGTGTAACAACCTACAAAGCGCATTTAAAATCACCAGTTTCTTGAATTGCACTTGATCAAAATCTAAAGCAAAGAAAACAAGACCCAAGAAATCGAACAAAGAAAAGAAGTAAAAGATCAAGGTGTAAGCAAATGAACAGAAATTTACATGGCGAACATCGAGGTATCTTCCGTGGAGCAAGTTAAAAATATTGCCGTCGTGGAAACCGTAAGAATCCATTGGAAGGAAACTGGGGAGAGACGAGAAATTACAAAAACCCTAAATCGGTTAAACCAAGCAAGAAAGCAGTATATAGATTAGAACATATCTCCTTATCTGATCCAACCACGCGATAATCTAACATCATGGGTAAAATGAAGCTAGTTAGTGCGCGTGTGTGTGTGTAGTGTGTACGCCCTTTTTTTCACCGCAAACCACGTCCAGGACTTTTATCATATGTACCCACGAAGAGGCGAGGCGAGGCGTAATAAATTAATAAATATGGACGTTTAAGCTGGCTGGCTCGTCATGATTCTACACTTCTCTACTGGGATTCGGAACTGAGACCGCAACTACAATACAACAATACGATACAGGTCACGATCACACTAGGTTTGGTTTGGGCCCAAACAGCATTTACGCCTCAAAAGAAATCATCATACTTTATGAAGCCCTGCAACACGAGAAAAGGCAAAAGGAACTTGGAACTAACTATTCATACTTCTATTCTCTTTTATTTGTATTTGCTTACTCAAGCCATGGGTATGGCTCTAAACTAACAATTAGCTAAGCGCATTAAGACCAACATCCTCCACTCAAATCATACCATAATTATCCCATTACATTAGCAATAGCATATTCAGCACTTCTACTAGGTAGACATCTACTTTTTCCTGAAAACGAGTTGATAATTACCCTATGTTTGGATAGTGTCTCTGGAGATAGGGACAATAGACAAGACAGAAAAATCCCTATCTCTGTGGTGTTTGCTTCTTATTTATTTATCTCTGTCTCCTATCTTCGGGAGATAGAAACACAAATTTTTGTTATCTTCAAAAGGAAAGACAGAGACAAGTCATCCCTGTCTCCAACCAACTCAGGGTCATGCTTATATGTTTAGTTATTATATATAATTTGTATTATGTTTTTTATTATTATTATTATTATTATTATTATTATTATTATTATTATTATATAATTTGTATTTATTATTATTCAAATTTATTATTACAATTTATTCAAATTTATTATTATTATTATATAATTTGTATTTATTATTATTATTATTATTATTATTATTATTATTAAATACAAATTATTATTACAACTCATTCATAATAAAAGTATCAATGAATTACATATTTCAAATCATATTAAAGACCAAAGGCATATTTGTCATTCTTATTATTATTAGATTCGTCTCTTAATTAAACACATTCTATCTTCGAGATGAAGATAGAAATTTCAGTTATGTCCAACACAACCAAACACTTCATCTTGATGTTTGTTACGATACTCTGCTCTGCTTCACCTCCAACCATCAAGACAAAAGAACCAAACGCAAGACATGGGATGGGATGGGATGCACCAAACCAATCGGCCCGTACATACACCAAACTCAATACTCTGTCTCATTTTACAAGCATTTGCATGGGACGTGAGTACACAAGGATGAAGACAACCACAAACCTCAAATTACATCCAACCAATTCAATCAATTACATAAGCAACAAACATGCAAATCCCAATCTTACATACAAACCAGGCAAAAACAAAAGCCATTCCACAAACATGACTTGAACGGTCAAATTACAAGATCAAGCGCAGCAACTTGTAAGATAAAAGAGGCCCACAATCGTACAGCAGACGCATAGGTAAAGCCTCGCGAAGGGAAAATAAGCATCACAACAGAACAAAAAGGGCCAGAAGAAAGCACGAGGGGGGTTTAGTTGGGTTAGGGGTCAGGTCCCGCACCACCTAATTACTGAGCCTGCAACTATAGTCCTCCTTTCCTGGGGTTGGGGATGGGTCCCCCTTGCGCATAATTAGTTTTCAAATGCGAGTAACAGAGAGCTTACTATCCCCAAACCGTAAGACACATCCGCTTAATGATTCACCCCCCACTTTACTGCCCAATAATATTAATACGCCCTGCCCCTGCTTCACTCCCCTCTTCTTCCTTCTAGAGACCGACCCCATGAACAATTTGCAGAAGAACCCGAAACATTTTCCTCTTTTCCACCACCTCAGACATTGAAGAAAGACTATTCTAGCCCTCTTTCAATCTGCAATTTTTCTTTTTTTCTTTTTTATGAAGACAGTTTCAATCTTGTGCCAAACCATTCTCGACTCGGGTCCTTGTTTATTCTCTTCACACAGTTATCAGACTTATAAATAATTATTTATCTGGGGCTGTCTAGCAGTAAATCACAGTACCAGGATAAGGTTATCACAGTTCATGTAGAACCAAGACCCAGTTCTTTGGCCTTATGCTTCAAGAATTTCAAGTAATGAATGGCCTCATCGAGAACCACTATTGCGTCCTTGCCCTTTCCACCTGGAATTATGCTCTGCAGAATGCTCACTGTCTCTCGAATCCTTTCTTTCCTCGTTCTCTTGTTGCTAAACTCTGAACCCATTTCACTTGCCGAGGAGTTGTTGCCATTGACACATCTAGATTCTGCATGGTCCTCGAACTCAGAACTTCTGACACGCCTCACAGAACTAGCTGTGTCCATGACTGATCGCACATCACTATTGAGTCCGTTGTACAGTTTTCGCTTTTTACTTGTGCCATCTGAACTAGCAACCTCCTCCATGCTTCCCTCGTACCAACAGTGCTTACAATGAGCTGTCATTGTACTAGGTGAATGACCTGTACTGGTAACCTCATCGTCCCCCGTGTCATCACTATCATCATCCGAGTAAAGTAAAGCATTCAGCTCTTCTGTATCCTCGCGCATCTCGCTTTTCGTATCAGTTTCATAGTTCTCATCCAATTCGTAGGTTGAAACACGTCTCAAAGTTTCATTCTCCCCCACGTTTTCTTTGCCCAAATTAAAAAGGCCATTTGGCTTTGCACTCCAGGAAGGGAAGCACTGGACAGGATTGCCAAGTGCAGAACTGAAGATCAAAGTAGTTTGATCACCTGACTGATCAAAAACAAGGAATCTCTTCTGAACAGATCCAGTTTCAGCCTTAGGCGTAATGGACTCCGTACAATTCTCGGATGTAGCAGTAGGTACTTTCTGCTTCATGTAGCTGTCTGAAGCAGGTGTGAAGGCCTGTCTGAATCGAGGCAAACAATAAAACCAGCGATGAGGTTCATTGGTTTGACCAACATGAGGGTGAGGAAGCTCATGGAATGGATATGTAGGCAAAATTCGGTTGTTAGAGACAATGGCAGTGCCAGGATTAAAAACCCACGGGACGGTATTTTGCTGCGCCGATTGCATTGGAGCAGCCATGGAATTCAGACTGGGTAATTGCCAACCAAATTGATGCCGGGGAAGCCAAGTCTCAAAGTCTTTCCCCATCCGATCAAAGCAATCACCTAACAACAAATGTTCAAATCTGATTTGTAAAAATCTCCAATAACAAGAGAATATACAGTTCAATATTAAACAATAGGGCGAGATATAAGTATTACATACCAGAAGATGGCTTATAGCAGTAGTAGGAGTCGGCAATCACTTGATGTGTTTTAAAGGAATATTAGCAAAAACAAAAGTCTTCAGCTTAACTTGAAAACAGAAAACGGAAATTAAATCTACGTAACAGGTTTAAGCAAATGACGGAAGTATTCAGCCTGCAAAAGAAATCAACAGGAAAAGTAAGTATCAGTGGATAAAACAAACTGTATTAAAGTAATTATCCTCCAAAAAAACGTAGGCTTGAGGAATAAGATTTATACTCCACTAACCTGGCAATCCTGAAGTGGTTGAAAACATGCTATGACTCTAACTATAATGGTAGCATTTCCAGCAGTTCCATTTTCGTGTTTCAATGCGCGAAAATTTGTTTGGCTCGCTGCTTGGCACACCATTCTACTCACCCAACCCCTCAAAGTATCAAAACACCAAGACCACAATCGTTCAAGGAATGGTAAAATAACACTCCCTGTTCGTCAAGTGGAGGCGATGCCAATTGAACAACTGAAAGCTAGATTTACTTGTTATTGAAAAGATTGAAATGAGAGAGATCAGTAAATGGACGAATGAATCAGTCCAATGGCTGAGCAACCGCAGTGAAAACAGACAAAATACGTATAGATGATTGATTGGACAATGTTCAGCTAATCTGGAGTACATAACAGGGAATGACGATGAAAAAAGTGGATCCCATGGAAAATGACTGATAGAATAAGTGGGAGGCTAATGGAAATTTTGATCCGTTAAACAAACGAGTTACAGGATCACTCTGCAATAGAGGTTCATAGAGATGACTTTGCGATATACGTCAACAGATAGACTCAACAACCACAGCATCCTGTTTCTCGTCCCAAAAGAAACGCCACAGTGACCTCCCAATCAAAATATTCTAGATTTCTGCAAAAAAAGAACTCAAATGTCAAAACCACATCTCTTACACGAAATCAAGGAAGTGATTCAAACGCAGAAGTAACTAGATTCTAGGACCCCAGATGTATAAACAGCAAATATTAGTAAAAAAGATTCATAAACTTGGCAGGCAGAGACAGAGAGAAGGCATAAAGACGAAGTACTTGCAAATATCTTCTCCAAACAAGCAGGCATCTCTTTTTGGAAAATAAATCGTTAGAACTTAGAAGACAAGAGTCTACTCGACTGATAGAAATGTGTCAAAAATAAAAATAATAAAGCAATTCGATCTCCTTGCTCCCAATTAGGCCACATGCTGTTACGAGTAACAATCACCTTAAAGTTCTGGAACAACAGGAGTTAAGCTTTCTTGTGCGAAGATGAAAACCCACCATTAAAAAACAAAACTTGCAAATTAAGCTCCAACAAACACAACAGGAACAAAATAAAAAAGACAGCAGGTAATGCAAAAGCCATAAAGGAAGTGATTCAAGAGACAGAACGAACGCCTTCAGATAAACATAACTAAATACCAGCAAAGGGCAGAAATCTGAAAAATGAAAACTTCAATCAAAGCAACAGAGAGATCCAGCTTAAAAAATCCACAGACCCATTAGCAAAGACTACGATCAAGCACCAACAGTCCGAACACAACAAGTCCTCAAACCAAAATTCAACGTAGGAAAAGGGAAGGAGCCTTACATTAAAACACAGGATTCGTAAGAAACCAGATCGAAGAAAAAATCGTGGCTTGTAAGAAACTGAAATCTTAATAAAGCGAAGAAAAGATGGCTACTGCTGCTGTTACTTGCTCGTAGAGAGAGAATGAGAGTACAGACTACAGAGTGGAGGAGGAAACATAAGTGTGGAGGTTTAAGAAGGCTCAGGTTACACAAAATGAAATTGACAGAAATGTCCCTGTACTGTACTCTAAAAGTAAAAGAAGGTGAGTCTAAGTGGGGGCATCCATCAATAGAAAAAAAAAGAAAAAGCGCAGGAGCGAAAGAGTGTTTTGATACGTGCGTGCGAGAGGAGTTGCACGCAAGGCATTAGTGTACAATTATGGTCTACTGCACCTCTCTCTCTCTCTCTCTCTCTCTCAAGCCTCAACGGGGCTTGGAAGTGAACTAGACTATCGCCTTAAATTAGGCCGCCTTTTTTTTTTAATCAAAAGGTTTTAGTTGTTTGATTAAGCTGATAATTATATTTAATAATTAACTAATTGAGTTGACAGGTTAAACTCAATCTATTAATTTTAAAAACACTCTTCAAGAAATGTTTAAAAGATTATTATATTTAAAATTTATTATAAATTACTCAGTACAGATAGAGATAATAAATTTGTTATTTAAATTTAATATTTTAATTTTAATTTTAAAGTTGAATTAATATCAAATTTGAATCAGAGTCTACAAGGAATTATCATATCATTATAGACTTATTCCTTTAATTTTAAAAGTAAACATAAAGACAAGGAAACAGTAACTTTGGAAGTAAACATAAAGATAATTGAAATAATTGAGTAAATTACACAAACAAAGAATTGAAAGGTATTGTCTATGTTGATTCTACGTTAGTATATCTCACCATTCTAAGTTACATAATACAGTCACAAAAGCATCAGGACTAAGGTGCATAGTCTTACCATTTTTTTCTTATATGTGCGTTGAAGTTTGTCTTGAATATAAAAAGTAGAAATATATAAATTTTGATATTTTATAAAAATTTAAATCATGTCTTTATGAGTAAATTTATTCATAAACATTTAATTTTATCAAAAATTTAAATAAATAATTGATATTATCCCCGATCAAATAATATATATTAATCTACTGTTAACTAAAAATTATTGCAATCCGCTAATCAATATGTATTATTGTTTAGTCTCGTTTGTCTTTAGAGTATGTAGCTCATACGACGACGTTTTTAATGTTATTAATTTTAATCCAATGATGATTTATTTTAAACCTCTACTTCTATGTTCTTTTACGATTATTCTATACATATGATTTTTATTGTGTTTTAAATAAAATTAAGATCCTTAACTTCAACTAATTTTATTGAATCACGACGGAATGATTAAGAACCAAAAATAATCAAGATATTTTTGTTTCACAATTAAGTAACCAAATTGGCATGCCACAGTTGATTATGGAATGGAACAAATCTACGAAGAAACCATTGTTTCTTCCTTTTTGTTTGGCTTATCAATAAATTCAAATTTCCCAATGGTAAGTAATAGATTTAATTAAAGGTGCATTTGAGCATCTTCAAAATGGCGAAAGGCTAATTTAGAAAGAAATTAAATTATAAAGGAAAAAAAAGCAGCGGCTACAAGGAGAAAATTTTACAAAAGCCATACATAAAAGCAAAGGAGATTGGTGTGAATGAGGTAGGATCCTATGTTTCACATGAGCACCAATGATTTGAAGCTTGACCGTTCAAACCATGATGATCATACACAGATGACTGAAGTGGGTCCATGATCATTCGTTGAAGACTCACACTCCTCACCTGACAGTGAATTATCCATTCCATTTGTAAAAGAGAGAGGACAATACCTTTAGAGTGGTAAAACTAATAAAAGAAAAGGAAGGAAGGGGCGTGTATGTTACTCGCACATTCGCAGCAGCACACGATAATACTTTTGATTGATGTGATACATGGACGTGCCTCATCCATCAATACTGTTCGATCTCACTTGCAAGTTACAACGGGACCTCAGTCCACTTTACTTCTTCTTAGCTCTTATTAATTAATAGTAAATAATAATAATAATAATAATAATAATAAATATACTTTAAATCTTTAAAATAAATAACTTTCAAATAAAATTATTTTTAGTAGTTAAAATATATATTAATCAATTTATAAATAATTGTTTACTTATTAAATTATTTTAATAAATGTAAAATATTTTAATGAATATCGCATAAAAATTAAAATAAAATTACTTAATTAATTTGCTTATAAAATTAATTTATTTTAATTTTATCTAATATTTAATAGTATTAGTATTAAAATACATTTATATCAATATTAATAATCAAAATTTTAAAATAAAATAAAATATGAAAATATTAAAACAACTTCTCTGTTAGTTAAAAATAAGGTTGTGTCCTATTGGACTTCTTTAAACTTTGCGTTTCAGTGATATTTTTACTATATGTTGTTATCATTGTAAAATAAAATTATAATTAAAAATAGAAGGAACATTCAACTTCTTTTACGGTCATCTTTGCTAAAGGGGTTATTTGGAACTTTAAGTTAGAACTTAGAATATTTTTTTGGATTCGAGAAAACTCCGTAGGTGGGTCAAGTGGACGCACCTCATCATTGAAGACTTAACTAGTTCTCTATCTACAAAAATCTCAAATTTTGCACTTTACAAGAGGGTTAGCATAAAATCGAACACAGACATAATCAAAATCAATGCGCCGCTCTCAATCATCGAGTCACACCTCTTAAAGGCTAGAATACGCTCATGTTATAATTAATGTTGAAATAGTTTTTCAGGAGGGCTTGGTTAGTTGATATAGAAAGAAAATAATAGATAAATAATGAAAAAAATGGTTAGTAATATCACTACAAGAAAAATGCAAATTAGCGACGGAAATTTAGCAACGGAAATATTTTTGTTGGCAATTAGCGACGAAAATATGCTTTCCGTCGCTAAAATTGAGTGATTTACCGACAGAAATAATATTCGTCGCTAAATTTGGAAGGAATTTATCGCGGCAAAATTAGAGACGGAAATTAGCGACGGAAAACATAGCCGTCGGTAATTAATTACCGACGGAAAATATACCGTTGGAAATTAGCGACGGAAAGCATATTTCCGTCGCTAAAATTGAGTAATTTAGCGACGGTATTAATATTTGTCGCTAAATTTGGAGGGAATTCGTGGCGGCAAAATTAGCAACGGAATTTAGCGACGGTATACGTTCCGTTGCTAAAAATGGAGGGAATTTTTGGCGGTATCAAAAATTTTGAATTTACCTACGGAAAATTCCGTAGGTAAATTCCGTTGGTAAATTAATTTAGCGACGAAAATTTTCTTTCCGTCGGTAAAAAGGCGGGAATTATTGGCGGTATAAATTTTTTTAAAATTTACCAACAGAAATTTTCGTTGGTAATTCCGTCGGTAAATTCTTTTTAAATATAAACTCACACGACATCTCCCTCCCACTTCTATATTCTTTTTCCTTTCTTCTTCTTCCTTCTTTCTACATCTTCTCTTCGGTTTTCTTATAGCTCATTTCTATCATGGACTCCTTTCCGTCAAGATGTTATCTTCTCCTATTATTGTCATCGTGTCCTTCGGTAGAGGTATTTTTTACTTCTTGTCTTGTGTTTTTTTTCATATATTAGATGAAAGTTAATTTGAGTATTTATTACTTTCGTTTATTTGTGTATTTTATTATTGGAAAACAACTTTACTGTATAAATGTTAGTGATAGAATGGACAATACGTGATTTTAGTTGTAATGTGTTCATAAATTTCTTATGCATGTAAGGTGTTTGATGAAATGTTTGTTATCTGAAAAATAATTTCGTTCTTTATTTTCGATTGCTTTTAGTATGAATTTTAATATTTTAATTCTTTTACTTGAAATAATGAAGTTCTCTATGGTGGCTTCAGAGAAACTAAACAGTTTGAGATAAATTTTAAAAATAATTTTCAAAGAAATTTACAGACGGAAAAAAAATTCGTTGGTAAATATATCGGATTTACCGACGAATTTTTCCGTCATACTCATTACCGACGGAATTACAATTTAGTTGCTAATTTTCGACGAAAAATTTACCGATCGAACAAAAAAGCGTCGGCAAATTTGCCAATTTAAAATTTTTACCGTCGATAAATTTAGCAACGAAAATGTCCGTCGTTAAATTTAGAACACCATATCTCCGACGCTTTTTCCGTGAATAAATTCCGTCATAAAATAAAACACCAAACGAAATATGTACAAATTCAGTCGGTAAATTCATCACTAAAATTTATTTTCTTGTAGTGAATGTATTATAATTAGATTTGTTAAAGCAATATTTATTTCAACTGTTTACTATATTCATTATAATTATTATTATTATTCTTTCGAATAAACCAAATATACGGTAGAGTCTACATAACCTGTTTTTCATTCTGACCTAAAATATTGGAAAAGAGACTAAAACTGAAAAAGATAAGGGAGGGAAAGCTAAAGGGAAAGGGAAGCCCATGATTTTAATCACCTGAAGGAGATCTTATGCACAGATTAGAAGATCTGTTGGTCCTCTCTCACCCAAATAATAAACAATACTTTCATGCCTCTTGTTTGCATTGGAGGGAGCAAAAACAACGCCTAATCGAGTTCCTCTGGCTCCAGTCCCACTGGGTTTACACTTTTGATAGCACCCAACACGTAAATTATACAATTTGTTATTCAACCATCATCCTACATTTATATTAATCTATACATAGATACTTGTCCACATGTCTCCTATTTTGTATTAATATAATCGAAACAAAGACTCTTTCTTACGGGTGTTATATGGAAGAAAAAGGGCCAATAGAGCTTAAGCCATCACATAGCATGATGGTTATGGATTCACCAGTTGACTAAAAAGGCTTCACTATTTGTTCTTTTGCTATGAACATTACCTTGAGCTAGCTTTGCCCACCAAAATTATATGACGAAATGGATGATTCCGTGTAACGCATCGATTCATAACACGTACTGTTGAAGTTGGCCGTTGATTTGGAAGTGCTCCTTCCATATTGTGAGGAAACGAGAGTTGAACCCTCTCTATGTTTTCCAAATTTTAATGATCTGTTTATCCTTTATACGAATAATCAAGGAGGAAAACGTGGTTATCCTTCAAATATGTGTAATTGATCATTAAATTGAAGCACAATGGATCAGTAGTTTCCAAATTGACACTAATTAAAAAAGTAAGCGAGAAGTGAAGTTCTTGTGCTCTAGCCAATTGAGGTCATCCCGTGTTTCCTGCCACTAAAACTAATTTATTAGGACGAATTAACCAAGCCAGGGTAGCACTGACTTATATAGAGAATGAACATTCATTGACCTATTGAACATTTGATGAAGCAATATATTTCTTTGTTAATGGAAGCTTTATGTGTTGATAATTGGGAATAAGATCACAAGAATTATGAAAATTGGTGGGGAAGATGAGTAGCGATGGAGCACGAGACCATGGAGCCATTTGGTTGTGGATTCTCCAACAAAAGCATCCACGCTTGAAAAGCTAAAATACGATAACCTTCTCCACTCCATCCCGCACTAAAATATCTCTTCTTTTTCTTTTTATCCTTGAAAACAATATGTTGTGCATACCCACAAACCAATACAGAGCAGAGCCAAAAAGTTAGGGAATCCTTGCCATACCCTCCCCCTCCCCCTCCTCCTCCTCTCACTCAATCAATTATATAATTATATACACATATATATATATATATATATACCATCACCCACTTTCTTAGACTTTTATACCACCTCTCTTTATATATTTTACCAAAAAGAAATGTCCCATTAGAAAGCGTCAACCCTCTTCTAACTTTATTTTCCTTTAGGTCAGTCAGGAGAAGATGGGTAGGGGGATTAGGTTTCAAATTTTCATGATCCAATACGTGCAAGCGACACGCTTATGATATCAACAACTATTGACTCTATGACTCAAAAAAGGGTGACTTGTATCACAATTGAAAGGTTTCATCTAAATATGCATACCCAAACAAGTAAGAATATACAGGTTATAAGAGGGTGGATTTGTTTCTACTATACACCCATATTGCAAGGTGAAGGAACATCATTTTAGAAATGGTTGTTGCACTTTCATGTCACTTTAGAGGACAAGAAAACAGAAACCCTCCCATCGTGATCTCGCAGATGTGATGTTGAAGCCAACTTCTCACCTGCTCTCTTTCTTTCACGTACCGAAATGGAGGTGAATTATATGGTTTTTGACGCACCACTAGAACGGGACTCTGGCCTTAAATCGCGTCAAACCCGACATGGTTGGATTGAAACACCAAGCATCAATCAAGCATCAGTTAGCAAGTCAACACCTCTCACACATTGTTGTTGTCTTGTTGATATAAACAACTGAGATCCAATGAACTAGCATACGTACAAGGCTAACACAACGCAGACTCTTTGGACCAAATTTGACAAGGAAACCACTGAACTTTGACGCCAAGCCAATAGCACCCTGACATGATTTATAAAAGTTGAATATCGGCATCCAACATCCGGTTGGGACCTGGGTGACAATTTAGGTTCCTGCATGCAGGAGATAAAACAATAACGAAAAAAAATCCCTTCAATATCTTAATCAAGTGGGAGGAAAATTTTAATTAACGTTTTACTTCAGTCACCATAAAAATTGAGGAGGAGATCTAGATGTGAAGAACTCCAAATGAAAAAAAAAAAGAAAGAAAGAAAGAGAATATGATATTTGTTACTTTTTTATCAATTATTTTCTTAGAAATCGCACTCAAGATGTTGGTTAGGGGAGTTGATTGCTATAAACGAAATAGCAATAGCCTTCGCACGAGGATGTGGACCTTTTTAAGGAGAGTAATTAGGGATGTTTAGTAGTACACATTATTTTAGGGAGTCAATTGCAATGAGTTACATCGTGCGCCCATTTCCAAGCAATTATAAGGTCATTTTCTGATCCCAAAAAATTACACTCGACTTCCAGCTCCAGCTTCCCCATATCTCTTCAACAACCTTTTCAGAAAAGACATAATTACTTTGTTCGGTTCTCCAAAACTCTCTTTCCCTTTTGCAAATTTCGATCATGGATGACTCTCCATTTCAATAAGCAACCCTGATTAGAGCTCGCTTTTTCTGTTAAGTCAAGATTAGCCAACTACCAACAGTAGCTGTCTGTAATTATCAAAATTGACTAGAGATGGGGCAAGCAGGAAACTATAATGTTACGCACTCAACGAGTTGTCATCATCATTTTCCGTACACAACTTGGTTGGTAACTCTGGGCTTTACCCTACGTTTGGTTGCTGTCTATAGGAGTGAGGACAGTGGACACAGACACTAAAGTCCTGTCTTTAATCGTATTTGGTTGTTGTCTGCAACTAAAATTGTCCTGTCCTAAAACGGAATGGACATAAAATTAGTGTCCAATCCCCATATGTGGTACAGCCCAAATTTGTCCAACGGACAGATTGGAAAAATGATGGACGTAGCCTCGTGACTTAAACCTCTGAAACTTCTACGTAGGGTTATGAATCTTTGATCGTTGCTTCCTCCTTCCAGCTCCTGCGGTTCGTCCTTGCTTCGTCTCCACTGCCACACGAACGGTAGGTTTTTTTTTTTTTGTCCAGATTCTTCCCTTCTCTGCCCCTTTCTTACCCTTCTATGATCTTTTCCCTTGTAACGCCTCTGGGTGTTTTCTCCTTGCGTGCCGCTGGCAGAGTTGGAAGCTCTCCAACGAGATTCGGTCTTCTCCAACCCCGCCTGCTACCATCTTCCCTGTTGTTTAGGTTAGACGCAATATTGAAACTTCTCTTTGTTGATTTTTGTTGCTATGGGTGACGGGATCTGAAGATTCTGGTTTCATTGTTGATTGTAATGCCCTTCATCATTCTCCATTTCTAGTTATTTACGGCAAATTAGGAATTCATGCTCTTGATTTTGTGAAATGGCCAGCATCTTGTTTTAAATTTTTTTAGTTATTTACCATAAATTAGCTACATCTTTGTTAATATATCACAAATGGATAATGGTAGCTCTACCGATAAGTACTCTCACTATTGATCTTCATTACATAGAAGGTGGCATGAATGGTACATTACAGAAATAGGTTTTTTCATTGGTAAGAGGATAACATTTCTTGTGATGAAACAATGGACAATACGGTGTGGTGAATGTTCTTATCAATAGTGATGATACGTTCTTTTTCAAGTTTACAAAGATGTAGCTATTACATTAATCGAGGCTAGTTGTAAAGCAAATCAATTATGTTGCAATTTTTGAGACCTCAAATGAAAATTGAAGAAACTAAGAAAAACTCTATTCATAAATTTTGTTTGAAATATCAGACAACAATTCGATTAAGCTATCTTTAAACTATATTAGCAAACTTATTTGCAAGGTTAAAGCAAAAGCTGAGGTATCTACAATTAATTTTACAAGATTATTATGTGTTCTAGTTAGTTCAATGACTCAATTACCTGACTCTGTTCTCATTGTAAGGTTGAATGACTCTGTTCTCATTACTGCCTGATGTACCCGCAATATGAATCAAGTAGGTTAGGGTTCTGATTTAGATGTTAGTCTCCAGCGGAGTTGTCATAACATTTTAAGCAATCTCCTACTTTGCCTTCAGAGGGATATCTTTTTTTGACTAGTGAATGCAGGGGAGAGATTTGTGTAATTGCCTTGTATCGCTATAAATGAATGAATATTTAAGTTAATGCCTTTGGAAAGTTTCACCTATGTGCAGGTCTGGTATTCCTTAATTAGTTCAAATAAATATAGACATAAACAAGCTATCTTCAACATCTAATTTGCAAGGAGGGCAAGTCCCTGATGCTGTTTGTTGATTATTGGGTCTTTGATTATACTTTTCTGTTTTGTAAATAAAAGATTATAGGTTTCTTGTTCAACTTTTGTCTTCTTAATAGAAATTGTTTGGGTGATGAATTAACTTACTCCAGCTCAGATTTGCTTTTTTCTTTTGTAAATCCAAAAGTCTCACTAATCACTTGGCTTGTAATAAAGAAGAGATCAAAAGTTAATGGGTAGACAATATTATACGTTTAGTGGGTAATTTGTTAGTAGGATAACATGCTGAAGTGAAAATGCTATTATGTAAGAAACATAAGATTAACTTGTATTCTCTTTCACTTATTTTTGTTTCATGTTTACTGTATCATGCTGCACTTTTAAGACCTAAAAATACATATTAATTGTGATGTCAAATGGAATTTGATGTATGTTTTGCACTGCTAATTTTGAAGTATATTTGTATATATATGTTTAGATGTAAAGGAAGTTAAGGATACTTTCATTCAACCTGTATGCCACTCTTTCCATTAACCTCAAAATCAGGAGAGGAGATTCAGTCACAGAAAACAAAACCCTCCTCAATAATTTATTAGTCACCATTAGAAAAGGATTCACGTACATTGTGTTTGACTAGCTACTTTTTATGGGGCCAAGGAGTCTTGTGGTGGAGTCAGTGGGCTAAAGAGTCTACTTTTTATAAGGAGACATCTAATTATTATTTGTTTGACTTCTCATATTTTACAGATGTTTATAAATGTTTCTATTCAATACATATATAGAAATGATCAACAAATTGTTTTCGCTTTGTTGACAGTTTTTTTAAACAAAGTTGGAGGCAATGGATGATAATTTTAACTGCTTGGCTTTCTATGAGATTTTGAATCAGCAATTGGATTTGATGAGAATTATTATGTAGTGGATCAGTAGCCTCTTCTTCCAACACCGACGGAAACCGACCTACTAAAGCGAAAAGGAAGATGAGGGGACGGTGAAGAGGAAGATTTTACGATGTTTAAAACTTGAATGTAATTAATGTTTATGAATGCTTAGATGTTTAATTAAATTACTATGTATTAGGATTTCTTTCTTGTCGACTTACTTGAACCTATTATATAATCAATTATATGAATGCTTAGATGTTTTATTATATTATTTTGCCTTAATAATGTTCATAATAATAATAATAATGATAATAACAATAAATTAATAATAATTATACTAATAATAATCATTAAATTATTACCATACCAATGATAATGATGATGACATAATTTTAATTAATATTCATATTCATATTAATTTTTCTATTTTGTGATTACGAAATTATAATAATAACATAATAATTATTATTAGAGTTGCAAATAAACTTGGATAAATATTTTTACACTTATAAAATAACCAATGAATTATACTAACAACAATTAAAAAATTAATATTAATTGTATCAATCATACTTTTTATAAAAATATAATTAATAAGATAATTAATGTTAGTAGAGTTGCAAATACACTTAATATAAATATTGACACAATTAAAATAACCGTTGAAATACATCTTTCCAATACATTATACCGCAGGGCATTTTCGACATTAAACATTGTTTTACTTACTCGTCCATCGCAACCAAACACATTTTTGTCCGCATGACGAAGCCAATTTTTTTTCGTCTCTGCATCACCGCAACCAAACATCTCACTGCTTTCATTCTTGCATCGCCTCGCCCCGTCTCGTCTGCCTCGTCTGGGCCTCTCCATGTCAGACGCGCTAACCAAATGCAGATAGTTAGGGATTGTTAAGAACCGTCTAATTAAACTGGAAACACCGATAAACAAAATATTCGGGATTGTTAATGAAACTTGTTTAGAAGATAGTATGTGAATATTGATTTATTAATCACGCTAACAAATTTTGAACTTAAAGGTGAATCACTAAATTTAAGATTTTAAAATGTTTAATATTAAAATTAAATTTTTGAAAAATTAGATATTTTAAATATTATTATTTTATTACAAATTATCGTTTAAATGCTTCTTGCGACAGCCAAACCCGAGTTTTGTCAAGACTAATATACTGAGATCTCGTCAGAACTCAGAAGTTAAATGCGAGAATAATACTAAAATAATTGACTTTTTGAAAAATTCTTGTATTGTACCCCTCATTTACACCTTTTTTTTTTCTTAAAAAAAGTGTTCATTTAAATGTTCGCGAGTAGCACTAGTTAGCATAAAACATTGCGTCTCCCCAATTGTAATTTCGATTTCTGTGACAAAAGAATAAATAAAGACAGATAGAATACAATACTTAGTACGTCCACACCACAATAATGTAGTAAGATAGCAATAAAAACACGAGATAAAACAAACAGAAAAAGGGGAGAGGATCTTCCGACTCCGACCACCAAATCTACGAGACAGCAATAATAAAACACACGAAACGAAAGTCTCCCCTCCCACGCGACCCGCCTTTTATCAAATATGATTTGGACTGCAAAGCTCGCCGCGGCGCAATCTTATTCGTGCACGTGGCGGAATCTGCAAGGTCAGTCATAGTGACATGGCTGTAATTATAATACAGCCGGATCACCGTCGGGGATCTTGATAGAGAGCGCATGCATTAAGCGCACGCTTTGGGGCTCGCGGTTCCATATAAAGAGAGAGTGGGTTTGTTTTGGTCAAATGAGCACGCGGAGCTTGAGTGACAGGCGGGTGTACGGTAGAGTTTATAAAGGACGTATGGGATAAAGTCGTGCGGTTTAGCGGATAATAGGGAGGATTTAGGTGGTGGCTCCTTGCTCTCTGGTTGTTTATATGATTTCTTTGGACAAACCCTGAAGTTTGTTGTAAGAAGTATTGTATTTTTGCTTTCGGGTGATTAAATTTTGGTCAGTAAATAAGAATTAGTTGTGGCGGGTTACAACTCTCACTTACTAGTCACTACAGTCTAGAGAAAAGAAATGCTAAATGAGCTTCAGATCACTAGTACCGAATAGCCTTTGCCTCCTGTTCTCAACAACATTCAACTCAAACATGTTACCAAAGATTTAATGAACAGGGGAATTAAGGCCATGCTAATGAAAGGGACACAGAGAAAGGAAACAT
Organism: Erythroxylum novogranatense; assembly: GCA_029891385.1. NCBI lineage: Eukaryota > Viridiplantae > Streptophyta > Magnoliopsida > Malpighiales > Erythroxylaceae > Erythroxylum > Erythroxylum novogranatense. The sequence continues at coordinate 362,578 of JAIWQS010000039.1, read as the reverse complement.
GATGTTAGGAGAGATGGGACGTGTTGGGCGTGGGGTCAACCTGTAAGAAAAGAATGAAATCCCTCTGGTTCGGGTCATTTTCCAGGAAGTAGCTAAAGAAAAAGGAGGACTTTTAGAGGCATAGTCTTAGTCTGGCTGCTGCTGTACAAGAAAAGAGCAAATGGTGGTGAACTGAAGATGGGAAGCGGATTATCCCCCCCAGTCCTAAGCCTTTCGAATCAAACAACTGCATCTGTCCCCCCAGTCCTCAGCCTTTCGAATCAAACAACTGCATCTGCATGCGCTCAAGTTTCCTTTTTTACTTTTATTTTTACTACTAAAGACACAATTGAACTTTTTCTTTCTTTTTAAAAAATTAAAAGTATATTATAAACATCGGTATGCAAATGCAAGGTTTGAACTCATTTGTCACAGTCTACCATTTGATTATGTCTAAGACTAAGAGTTGTCTTGGAGGCTCATTTTGGGCTCAAAGTCCACAACACTCTTACGTCGACCCCATCACTATATTCTCTGAAATAAGACATTGTTTAATAATAATTATGTAATTACAATCAATTAAAATTACATTAAAAAATTTAATTTAACTAATCATGGGCTTGAGTTGCGTCTTCCTCAGCCTCTGATTATCTCTCCCGCCACTAATTATACTTGTCTTCTCTTGCCACATTCAATTCCAAATAAATATCTGCGTAATGGAAATAACTAAGAATGGTATCAAATAATAAACCAATAATAGGAGACATTTAAAATTTAATATTCAACCGGTATTGAGCTATTATAAAATTAATAATTAATAATTAATAAATAAATTTAATTGAAATTAAAATACTTTATCCAAATTAAAATACATTAATATTGATTAATGTATAATAAGTTGATATTAAATTTAATATATAATTCAATTAATAAGATACATGTTCTTCATCATCAAACTGTAAACAAAGTTATTGAGTTTTGATATTTTAGACGATCTCACTTTTTATACTGAACGTATTAAAAAACATTTCAATTACGTTTACAACTTGATATAGTGAACAGTAACTTTTATCAAGATGGAGCACTTTCAACAAATATTCTACACCACTAATTTATTATAAAAATATCATTAATGAGTAAAGGATAAATTCAAAGTATGAAAACTTATCATGCAATATTTGTTTTCATTGTAAGTTCTTTTTTTGCCAATGCTCAATCAAAACTTTTTAAACCATCATGATGCAATTTAATTTTATTTATCATCTTTGATTACTCTTTATGAGAGAAAATATCATTGCATCTATACATCTCCCTTATATAAACAATAAAGATTGAGAAAGTAAGCTACTATGTGAATCTTTTGAGTAAGATGCTTCTCCTATAACGGATCAAGAATATCTGTATAAGGTTTATACAATTTTTCCTTCCTTTTAAAAAGATTCCTAATTGTTTTACATATACCATCGTATATATACCTCATAGACAATTTCACATATGATTAGACAATCTTTAACAATCTTGTAAGTAGAGTCACAATCTTCACAATAATTAAGCAAACATTCCAAAACCCATTATCTATATTAATAGCATTAACATCTTTTCCTTTGGCACTATTTGATAACTTATAGCTTGAAAAGTATTTACTTATCACTAAATTTTGAAGTACTTGTTTATGATCATAAACACTTTTAAAAGTTATGAATGTAGTTGCAAACCTAGTAGTAGCGAATGCACAATCTCATCTCAATCTTTTGCTTTATCGACTAGAACAAAAATATAATATAATTATACACAAAATATATGATTTTAGGTGCACGTGAAATAAGATTATAAATATGATTCATGCAACCAACATCCTTTAAAATGATATTTATATAACTAGTTACGCATGAAATATGCTCATATTTTATTTGTAATAAGTATCCATCGATACATAATTATATGCATTACCTATAACAAAGTGCAAAATATTTTGTAGTCTAACCCATTCTACAATTTCAAAAATAATCCAAATAAGTGTGAACACTTTTACCATATTTTAGCATCAATAGAATTGACAAAATTTATTCTAATATTACAATCATTACATCGAAAAGAGTTTTAGGTAATGTATTTAAAGCGTAACTATAAATACAATTATTGTTGCCTTTTATTAAGACAATAATAAAGTGGCACTACTATAAGTGTAAGATAATAATTTTTTATAAGGCAACAAAATGAATATTGTTGCTTAAATGTTTTACTAAGGCAATGTAATGCTTTTAAACTATAACAATAATGTTAAATGGATATAACAACAGTTTGAATAATGTTGTTTTAAGTTTTGACTAAGCCAATGAATAGTTTCAAACTACAAAGAATAATGTTCATAAATATTACAATAATTTAAGTTTTATAAGGCAATATAGTTACTTTTGTATAGAACAATTTGTAACAACAAAACAACAATTTATTCTTTCGTTACCAATAATATGTTAACGTAAAAGCAAGCTCTTATTATTAAGTATGCAACATTTGTATATACATTAAAAGCAATATGCATACATTAATGTATGTCTTAATTACATACATTATCAAATGTAAACGACCAAAAGATGCATTTATATATGCTATATAGTTCATAAGGACTTGTAAAATTCAACATTTAAAATATTCAAAATACAAAAGCAAAATGCATTAGCTAAAATATTCACCTACATTATCTTCCTCTATTTCATATGGAATACAAGTGAATTAATCTAAATACTAAACCAAGCCAATATATATAGATGCTCCAAAATCTTTCACCAAGTTCTTCCTTATCCATTTATAATAATCACCTTTATATATAAAACAAGAAACAAGAAGTAGATTAGAATTGCAAAACTACTATGCATATAAGATGAGACATGTGCAAACTCCAAAATTTTGAAGAGTATAATTGTTCTTTTTCTTTACTATCTTAACAAGAACAATTAGAACCCCTATATCAATCACATTGATGAACACATTCACTAATATTGTTCATCAACATCTCCAACAACTATAGGTCAAAAAAGCAAGAACGATTTACAACAAGACATGTCTAATGCATAGATGATTCAAGGAAGATGTGAGAGAGGGATAATCGCTTTAAAGCATTATAGGAAAAGGCTATATATCGACTTGATGAGAAAAGAAAAAACAAAGCATTATTAGAAGGCAATGTGCTTTTACACATATTTCATAGTTGTATGAAAACTATTAAAATATAATAAGTAGTGAAATACATATAATAATAGTATGTCATTGATCCTATTTTATTAAATGGATGGGAAATGTTTACCTCACATCTCGTTGAATCGATTTACCGATACCAATATTCTTTGTCCAATCTACTTTATCAAGTTTCTCACTAATTACAAAATTGACTAGTTCAATAGCCATCTGCTACTAATGTTGGTCCCTAAACTACAAAAGAATAGGCCAAAGGTGTGAACAATGTAAGACAAGCCATCCTCAATTAGAAGCAAATTTTGGGGCACATGAAAAAAAAGCATATTCTAGACCAAAAGGAATTTTCCTAGACAAGATCGTAACACAATAAGTAATAAAAACTGCCATAGGCAATTAGATAAAGAGATCAAAATTAGAGATAAGATAAATGCGTCCTCATACTAATTTGCACTTAAGAAAAGAAGGACAATAAGAACAAGAAAAAGGCTTCTTTTCTATCATATGTCATGTAATAGTGGGCACATGGAAAAATATCATCAAATAAAATCTTTACTCTTAAAACCTTTTTACATAAAAAAATTGCTTTTAGATCACAATTCTGCAGAAACATAGATGACTAGCCTAGAATTGGTATTCAAAAATTGATCCATAACAGATGAATTTTTCTCCTTTAATGTCCTTATTTAGAATGGCCCTCTAAAACGTCATGCTTTATGTTCTATTTATCAAAATAGATATAACTTGTGATGCTCCCAAAAATTCTTAAACCACAATTATTCAATTAGTTCCCATAACATACCATTAATCATCAAATTACTCATTAGTTCCAAAAGAGAGGATTGTTTTTAGAGGGACATCCCAAATAACTTCTGATGCTCCAAAAAATTCTTAAACCACAATTATCCAAGTAGTTCCCAAAACATGCCATTAATCATCAAATTACTCATTAGTTTCAAAAGAGAGGATTGCTTGTCAAACATAAAAATATTCTATATAATATAACTACCAAAACTGTCACATTCAAAAAATAGATACAATCAAATAACTTTACTCAACTAATCTGTTGGCCCTACCTAAACTCCACTACGTTAGTCTCAGACATTAAAGTTATCAACAATCTCTTGATCTCCTAAAAAATGTGGCAAAGAGTGAGTTGCTTACTAATAAGGGTAACCGATCGTACTTTTAAAGTTAAGTAACTCACTGTATAATTTTAAAACTTAGTCAACCAATTAAAACATAAATATAATTCGAATATATACAACATTACTAAGTCTAATTCAAACAATTAACAAACATCTCAAGAATTTTACCAAACAATGATTAGCATAAATATTAATTTATAACTGCCATTTATCCTTTGTTCCATAATTAACTAAATTACTTAGGCCTTACTTAACCTAGTAGGCTTACATTGAATGATTTGTCAGCTCATCTCATCATAATTTCTCACCAAGTGGAAACGGAATCAAATGTATAAATATCGGCATAGGGTACCTCAATTTCTCAGTCTCTCTTGGTACCCTAATACTACTCTAGTATCTAGCCATCGACATAAGATATCCCCAAGACTCAGGATATCCTGGTACCACTCCAGGACCTAGCTATAGACACAAAACATCCATAGGACTCAGGACGCCCCGGTATCTACTCCACAAACATATACCTAACCACCACTCACTCATATCGACTCAATCTATCAATCTAAGACCATTGAAAGCAAGCTGCAAATTCTTAATTTTCACCATTTATTCACAACCTATTATTAATCAATCTCTATTTAAACAACACATTTCGTCGAATTAACAAGCATTACACCTCAATACACATACCAAAATATAATCATGAAACACCTTGCACTTTGTTAATTAAATATAATTCATGTATGTAATCATTAATCATTAATATAATTGTGACTAATTCAAAATATAATTTATTAATAACAAAATGATACTCTATTTTAAGAGTAAAGTCCACGGTCATCCTTATCTCGATTTTGGACTCAACTTATTGATAGTCCAATTTGCTCCTAAATCGGACCTTTGGACCTAAAAATTACAAAATTGTTTTAGACTAATTTACAAAAAATTTCAACTCAGATACACTTAATAATCTAACATTATTCCCTTTCCCACTTTATTCTTAATTATAAAATAATATCCTTACTATCCTCACCATAATTACTAAAATACTCTTAACTAATTAAAAATCCAATTTACCCTCATTCATTCCAAATAATACCAAAATGTCCTTCTTAGAACTAAGTCCTAATTTTGTCCCTTTACTCTTTGCATTTCCTATTCTGCCCCTTCACGCAACTTAAATTTTCAAATTACGTTATCTTCTTCACCCTCCCCTCTTCTTCCGTCTCCTCTTATTTTACCATTTTTCAGCCACATTTTTTTCATTTTTATCCTTTCATGAAACTTAAAGTATTGTCCCAAACAACCACAACATTTAAACCAAATATAAATTAGTATAGGATGATCAAAATTCAGAAAAGACCTAAAATGATAAAAATTCAGAAAAAAGACCTAAAATGATACTTGGAAATTTACCTAAATGTTAAGAGATTTTGGGGTTGTTAACCTGCACAACTTCCTCCAAATTTTCTATAAAACAAGCATAATGAGGGAACCTATATGAGAAGTGTCACATGCAGGAGAAAGAGGGTGTTTTTAGACACACTTACCATCTAGAAAATGAAGAGCAAGCTAAAGAAAGAAGGTGATTTTCATTGGTGTTTAATGTTTATTTCCAAATGCTATTTTTTTATACAGCTTACTAGCTATGGGCTGGGGTGTCTTATTACTTGTGGGTTTCAAAGATCTGCCCCTTTAAAACAATTTCTTCCCAAAATTAAAATAAATATTTGAGGATCCAAAAAAATGAGGATACTGATGTTGAACTTTGTCCTTTATTTCCCAAGTCACCTCTCTTGGAGAACGATGATGACTCCATAAAACTTGTACCATCGAAATTTGCTGTCTCCTTAATTTTTTAATTTGTCTATCCAATATCTCCATTGACTCCTCTTTATAAGTCATGTCATTTATAAATTCGATCTCAGGCCTCGATATAACATGACTAGGATTTGATCGGTACCGTCTCATCATCGACACTTGGAACACATCATGAATAAGTGATAACTCTAGTAGTAATGCTAATCTGTATGCTAACGACCCCACATGTTGTAAAATTTTATATAGTTTGATATATCTCGGACTTAACTTCCATCTCCACAAAACCTCAAAATTCCCTCCGAGTTGATCCTCAAAGAAATGCCATATCTCCAACTTTGTACTACATGTCGGATGATGTTGATCAACATATTTTTCTCTTTGATCTGAGTTGCCTTCAAGCATTGCCTTACCACCCTTATTTTCTCCACCGCCTCTTGAACCAACTCTAGTCCCTCTAATAATCTGCCCTTTAAATCCCAACATATTAGATCTTTACACCGCCCACCTTATAATGCTTCAAATGGTGCCATACTAATACTAGAGTGATAAGTATCATTATACACAAACTTCATCAAAGGTAGATATGTATCTTAATCACCCTCAAAGTTCTACATATAAGATCTCATTATATCCTCCATTGTCTAAATTATACGCTTTGACTGTCCATTCGATCGAGGGTAAAATACAGTACTTAAATTCAACCTAGTCCTCAAAGCTATATGTAAACTAATCCAGAATTGAGAAGTAAACCGTGGTTCTCGATTTTATACAATAGACACTGAAACCCTATATAACTTCATAATCTCATCAACATACAACTTGGCAAACTTGTCCAATAAATCAGTCTATTGTATGGGTAAGAAATGAGCTGATTTAGTCAACCTATCCATAATCACCTAAATTGAATCATGTCTACATTTAGTCTTTAGTAACGTTATCACAAAATCCATCAAAATTTTCTCCCACTTTCACTAAGGAATAACTAAGGGTCTTAATTTTCCTGCTGGTGCCTGATGCTCTACCTGTTGGATCGGAAAAAGAAAACATGCTTTGTTTGAAAAAACGGTAGATTTCAAAACTTTTAAGAAATCATTACTTGCAACAGAAGCAACAAATCCAAATCAACATGCCAATCCATACATGATATGATATAAGGATAATAAAATATAAAAAAGATCAGGAGTGTTACCGACTCCTTCGCTATAGCTTTAAATCCTCGTTGCGCTATCCTCTCCTTTTTCGTGTATCCAAATCCTTTGCCTTTGACTCTTTTCCTTTAACAATCTACTTTCTCCTTGTTGTAGTATCATCAACCAATTAGATTTACCACATGTTCTTCAAGGACGATTAGGTTAACAAAATCCTTTGGTGGAAAAGGAGAAGAAATGTTTGGAGGAGATTTTCTTAGAAGAAGAAGAAGCAAAATTGAAACTCTTTCAGATGGTATTTTCGATTCTCTCTTTCATGAAAGGAGAGAAGGTGTAAAGAACATGAAAGAACTCTTTATTGCCTACCAATTTCGTATATGCATGGATGGAAGGAGAGAGAGGCATCAAATGCATCACTTCTTTCATTAATCACTCATAAAATAGCCAATAAATGAGATTATCTTCATTTATCTTTATGATGGCTATTTGAAAAGACCATAACCTAAAATTCAATACCCAATTTCGGTTTTGCCAAGAAGAAAGAAGGAAGATGGTCCATCTAATGTACATCTTTCATCTTTAATCTAATGAATGTAAATAGGTTACAAGCCAACATTAAAAGACAACCATTAAACCATTTAATGGTAAGTTCATAACTCCATTTAATGATGATTAACCATAATAAAGACCATCTTTATTTAGCATTTTAATGTCAAATGTGGTTACACATTTAACCTAGGAATAACCGAAATTGCTATCTTCTTCTTGAATTTTTTTTAATATAATTAATCTAATTAATTACATTAAACCAAAAACCAAGCCCATTACTAAATGTACATTTGGGCTTTTTAATTGACCAAGCCCAAGATTCAATTATGGGCTTCTAATTAACCTCCATTTATATTTCTTACTTAGCTTGATAACCTTCCTTAAAGCCAAGTGGGGAATCTTATTGGACTTTGATAATTCAAGCTCAATAAGCCGAATTAATTCAATCTCATTGCAATTAATTCTAGCTTATTAACTAAATGTCATTCCACTAAAGACAATTAGTTGAACTCTTGAATTATTAAATATTATGAGAATATGTCCAATTGCAAACCCTATTTAGAACCTTATTATAGCCATCCCAACAACAAAGGGTAAAATTACCGTTTTGCCCTTATGTTGATTTTCCTTCTAAATCTCTCATTTTACTTTATATAGTGATTAACACATAAGATCTCATCTCAGTGTTAAGACTTGATGGGTAGCTAGTCCATCAAACTCATGGCGCCAGCTTAATCACCAAATCTCCTTAAAACATCTAAAAGAGATGATAACACTATAAACTCTTTATTCGAGTGAATGTTCCATGATACATGTTTCAATTAATAATTCCAACATGCGCACAATCGGATTAATACTCTGAAAAATCCATTCCGATCATATCAAGAATTATAATGAAACATATATGAGTTCACCACTCATCAAGATTATGGTTCATAATAAGTGAATGCTTAAGTTGTACGTTTTAAGACTAAAGTAACGACCTACTTTATTCTTGAAAACATACTTAATTCCAGATTCATTTAATAGTGCCATTATCTATAGTCAACTACTATCATGATATGAAACTCATCATTCCCTTGAAGTAAACTCCTTTACTTATATGGAGATAAATCGCAACACTACAGTCTAAACCATAATCAAGCGACCAACTTGATTATTCAACTGTGAATCAATTAATTCAAATTCTAATAATATACATGTTTCCCATACATCTCTATGTATATGTATATTACTTACAAAAGAATTTTGGTACCTTATGACCAGATATATATTGCTCATACAGATAAAACCAAACTCTTTGTTTTATTAATAATAAATATTTTCATTACAAAACTGAGAATCAAGAAGATAAAGTTACATGTAAATACACTTGCTTTCCAGGGCACTATATTTACATAACTCCAACAATCTCCCACTTGCCCTAAAGCAAGTTTGACATATCCTCATTCCCATCCCTTCTAGTGACCCTCAAAGCTCTTTTGAGTCAATGTCTTTGAACGGATCGCAAGGTTTTGCTCGGTGGAATCTTTATCACATCCACTTCTCCACGTTGTATTATCTCCTTATAAGATGATACTTTTGCTCAATGTGTTTGGCGCCTTTGTGGTTCCGAGGTTCTTTAGAATTAACCACCGCCCACTATTATCACAATAAAGTGTAATGGCCTTTTCGCCTCGAACTACCTCCAAATCATTTAGGAACTTCGAGCCAAATCGCTTCCTTTGTTGCTTCACAAGCAGAACATACTCAACCTCCATAGTTGAATCAACAATACAAGATTGCTTGACACTCCTCCAAACTATGGCTCCACCTCCTAAAGTAATATAGAACCGAAGTTGATTTCTCAATCAACATCGATTGGAAATTAGAATCAGATATCCCGTCGGAATAAGATTACTTCCAGTAAACAAGCATTAAGTTCTTCGTCCTACAAAGATACTTAAGTAACACTTAACCGCAGTCCAATGTTCCATTCCTGGATTGGACTGAAATTTGCTTACCATCCCATCACAGTAATGATATCCGATCTAGTGCACAAGATTGCATACATCAAACTATCAACTGCAAGCATATGGAATGATACGCGCGCTCAACCTCCTCTTGGGTTTTAGGTGCTTATTTCTTTGAAAGTTTGATTCCATGTCTAGTAGGACTAAAACCCCTCTTGGAATCTTGCATGGCGAACTTATTGAGCATATTCTCAATGTAGGTTAGTTGAGACAAAGCTATTTGCTTGTTCTTTAAATCCCTTATAAGTTTGATCCCTAGAACATAGGTAGCCTCTCCCAAATCTTTCATTGAAAACTGTTCATTCAGCCATCTCTTAACTGCAGATAACATTCCCACATCATTCCCAATGAGCATAATGTCATTAACATACAGGATTAGGAAAGTAACCTTACCTTCTTGTATTCTTTTATAAACACAAGGCTCATCTATGTTTTTTATGAACCCATAGGTTTTGATAGCCTTATCAAACCTAATGTTCCAAGACCTAGATGCTTGCTTAAGTCCATAAATGGACCTTTGCAACTTGCAAACCTTATGCTCATTACCTGGCTCAATGAATCCTTCTGGTTGGGCCATATAAATGGTCTCCTTAAGATCCCTATTAAGAAATGCGGTCTTGACATCCATTTGCCATATTTCATAATCGAAATAGGTTCTTTATGGCCAAAGAATCTCGATGGACTTAAGCATGGCAATCGGAGAAAAGTCTCCTCATAGTCTATACCCTCCTTTTGAGTATAGCCTTTACTACCAATCTAGCTTTAAAGGTCTCTACCTTTCCATCCGATCTCCTTTTCCTTTTGTAGATCCATTTACACCCTATGGCTTTTAGACCTGGTGGTAGATCTACAAGACCTGCATTTCATTAGTATACATAGAATCTATTTCCATTCCATCGCCGAGCCATTTTCCTGCATCAACATCATTAATAGCCTGTGTATATGTAATGGGATCTATTTCTTCTTGGTCCAAGATGGCAATTAAGCCTTCACCTAAACCCAGATACCTATTTGGTTGTCTCACAACCTCCCACTACGCTCAGCACACCTTGATGTTAAGGTTGCACTTCGATTCAACTCTTGAATCCATTTCGACATCTTGTTCTCATATCCAAAACAACTCTTGGTTTGGATGATATAGTAACTCCTTTAGTACTACTTCACTTCTTCCTTTGTGATTTTCACAAACTCTTCCTCTAAGAAGATTGCATTTATCGACACAAATACCTTCTTATCATGAGGAATGTAAAATAGTACCCTCGAGTTCCAAAGAGAATATCCTACAAACAAACATACTTCTGACCTTGGTTTCATCTTTGTGGATTCAGGCTTTAGAACATGGGATGGGCAGCCCCAAGTCCTCAAATGCCTCAATGAAGGCACTCGGCCAGTCCACAACTCCTTAGGTATTTTAGGCACCGATTTGGACGGAGCAAAGTTAAGAAGATATGTTTGCTTTGTATGGCATATCCCCGAAACGATTCGGAAGGCTAGCGTAGACATCATTGATCTTACCATTTTTAATAGAGTTCTATTTCTCCTCTCTGCTACACCACCTCGATATGATCGAAGCTGTTTTAATGGCTTGTCAAGTTGCTTCTCAGCTTCAGCTTTGAATTCTTTGAACTTTTCAAAAGATTCACTCTTTTTATGCATCAAATACAAATAGCCATGTCTTGAGTAATCATCTATAAAATTATGAAATATTCATAACCTCCTCTAACTTGTACATTCATGGGCCCACACACATAAGTATGTACCAGTCCAATGTGGATTCAGATCTGTTTCCTTTAGAAGGAAATGAGGCTTTGGTCATTTTCCTTCAATACAAGATTCACAGTGGGTAATGGATCACTATCCAGCCCATAAGGATCCCATCCTTTACTAGCTCATCAAGTCTTTTCGATTGATATGACCCATTCTTAAGTGCCACGATACTTTGAATTAATGCTAGAGATTTTGGATTGTTTTGGTTTTATCAATTCTGTTATGTTTAGTGAGCCTTTCATAGGTTTTATAAAAACAATCCTTGTTTAGTTATCGCATCACAAATAAAATATTTATTCTCATATATTGAAACAACCTTTTCAAAATATAAGGAATAACTAGATTTTATTAGACAAAAATAGAAATCATGTTCCTTACAATCATTGGCATGTAATAAACATCCTCTAAATATAACCTATGACCACAAGGAAAGTCCAAGATAACTACTCCTACCGATTCTCTGAAACATAGGAACCATCTATTATCTTGACTTGAAATCGCCTTTAGGTAGTTTTTTCCTTTATCGAACCCTGAAAGAATTACAAACATGGTTAGTGGCTCCTAATCTAATATCCAAGAAGTAGATAAATCGCCACATTTCTAGTTCCTAACAAACTTAGGAAGCTCATACCTTGTTTGCTTTGAGGGACTCTAGTAGATCGAACAGCTTTCTTTTCCAAAGGCCCATCTCATCATAGTGAAACACTTTCCTTTGATGTTCTCTTTGGCCTTCTTTTCATGGATTTGGCCTCGACTCTGTTGGGCCTTCTTCTTTTCCTTGCCCTTACCCTTGGGCTTAGAAGAAGAAGCTACATTAGCTTCTGGCCCATAAGCCTTAATATTCAATATCTCTTTCGTGCTCTGGAGGGTATTCATCAACTCACTCAAGGTGTAATCCTTGCTGTTGAGCTCATAGTCCAAGTTAAACTGCTGAAAAGAAGAGTTTAAGCTATTGATGATCATAATCATCTGCGTGTCCGCATCCATATCCGCCCCAAGCATCTCAGCCTCAGTGACCGCAGAGATTACCTTCATCATGTAATCCCGCACCGGTTCACCAGGTTTCTGTCTGAGATTATGAAAGGTTTGGATAGCTTTCACTCTTGTAGACCTAGTCCTCACACCAAACATCTCATGTAGGTGATGGACCATTGCACTAACAGTTTTCATACAAGCAATTTGCTTTTGCAACATGCCGCTGACAGAAGCCAGAATATAACACTTAGTAGTCTTGTCAGCATTCTGCCAATGCTCATGTTGTTGGACTTGCTCAGGAGTTGAATCTCCACTTGGAGGTGTAGGCTCATTTTCAGTTAACACCCATGAAATACGTTCATATTGAAGAACAATGTCAAGGTTACGTCTCCATTCATTAAAATTGTCTCCGTTTTCCAATTTGTTATTAGTCAAGAGCAGGGTGAGTGGATTCATTTTGTGGTTGATTATGTCTGAAAATATAAATTATTAAAACATGAGCATACTAGTCAACAATTTATGGAACTTTGTACAAAATCATGATGCATGATGATAGATTTAACAAAACTTAAAAAATTAAAACAATATACGACGATTATTTTTCTTATCTATAACATACTAAGTGACGGTGGGCCATCTTATCCATTAAAAGAAAATCTGGGACCCTCCCAATTAAAAACTACCAAGCATCTCATGCCCAATTTTTTAAGAAGCATCTTAATTTGGTCCATACTTTTACCAACAGAGCTATGATGGGCAGTTTATTGATAAAAAATGTTGAGTGTTTAACCATTTGATTCATTCACTAAAGATACCTACAAACCATGCCTCGGTGGGAGGTCACATTTGCTATCATTAAGTGGACTTATCCTTAAGGAGACCCAAACCATACAAGATCTAGGATCCATGCCCTCCGATAGGGAGTAACACTTCACCACATGCAAATGGGCCATTATTTGGAGACCGTGGACTCTCATAGGAGCATCCTCTCCCACTCAATCTTTTTGGACTTTAAGTTTTAAATACCATCTTTTCTAGATGCAATTTATTATCCATCCTATATTGTTTCATTATATATCTCATACATAATGAATGCATGGCAAACATGCTTTGTTTGGAAAAACGGTAGATTTCAAAACTTTTAAGAAATCATTACTTGCAGCGGAAGCAACAAATCCAAATCAACATGCCAATCCATACATGATATGGTATAAGGATAATAAAATATAAACAAGATCAGGAGTATTACCGACTCCTTCGCTATGACTTTAAATCCTCAAGCGCTTATCCTCTCCTTCTTCGTATCCAAATCCTTTGCCTTTGACTCTTTCCTTTAGCAATATGCTTTATCCTTGTTGTAGTATCCTCAACCAATTAGATTTACCACCTGTTCTTCAAGGACAATTAGGTTAACAAAATCCTTTGGTGGAAAAGGAGAAGAAATGTTTGGAGGAGATTTTCTTAGAAGAAGAAGAAGCAAAATTGAAACTCTTTCAATTGGTATTTTCGATTCTCTCTTTCATGAAAGGAGAGAAGGTGTAAAGAACATGCAAGAACTCTTTCTTGCCTACCAATTTCAGATATGCATGGATGGAAGGAGAGAGAGGCATCAAATGCATCACTTCTTTCATTAATCACTATAAAATAGCCAATAAATGAGATTATCTTCATTTATCTTTATGATGGCTATTTGAAAAGACCATAACCTAAAATTCAATACCCAATTTCGGTTTTGCCAAGAAGAAAGAAGGTAGATGGTCTATCTAATGTAAATCTTTCATCTTTAATCTAATGAATGCAAATAGGTTACAAGCCAACATTAAAAGACAACCATTAAACCATTTAATGGTAAGTTCATAACTCCATTTAATGATGATTAACCATAATAAAGACCATCTTTATTTAGCATTTTAATGTCAAATGTGTGGTTACACATTTAACCTAGAATAACTGAAATTGCTATCTTCTTCTTAAAAATTGTTTTAATATAATTAATCTAATTAATTACATTAAACCAAAACCAAGCCCATTACTAAATGTACATTTGGGCTTCTTTAATTAGACCAAACCCAAGATTCAATTATGTGCTTCTAATTAACCTCCATTTATATTTCTTACTTAACTTGATAACCTTCCTTAAAGCCAGTGGGGAATCTTATCGACTTTGATAATTAAGCTCCAATAAGCCTATAATTAATTCAATCTCATTGGAATTAATTCTAGCTTATTAATTAAATGTCATTCCACTAAAGACAATTAGTTGAACTCTTGAATTATTAAATATTATGAGAATATGTCCAATTGCAAACCCTATTTAGAACCTTATTATAGCCATCCGAACAACAAAGGGTAAAATTACCGTTTTGCCCTTATATTGGTTTTTCCTTCTAGATCTCTCATTTTACTTTATATGGTGATTAACACATAAGATCTCATCTCAGTGTTAAGACTTGATGGGTATCTATTCCATCAAACTACTGGAGCCAATTTAATCACAAAATCTCCTTAAAACATCTAGAAGAGATGATAACACTATAAACTCTTTATTTGAGTGAATGTTCCCTGATATATGTTTTAATTAATAATTCCAACATGCAGACACTGGATTAATACTCTGTAAAAATCCATTCCGATCATATCAAGAATTATAATGAAACATATATGAGTTCACCACTCGTCAAGATTATGGTTCATAATAAGCGAATGCTTAAGTTGTATGTTTTAAGATTAAAGTAACGACCCATTTTATTCTTGAAAACATACTTGATTCCACATTCATTTAATAGTGCCATTATCGATAGTCAACTACTATCATGATATGAAACTCATCATTCCCTTGAAGTAAACTCCTTTACTTATATGGAGATAAATCGCAACACTACAGTCTAAACCATAATCAAGCGACCAACTTGATTATTCAACTGTGAATCAATTAATTCAGACTCTAATAATATACATGTTTTCCATACATCTCTATGTATATGTATATTACTTACAAAAGAATCTTGGTACCTTATGACCAGATATATAATGCTTATACAGATAAAACCAAACTCTTTTGTTTTATTAATAATAAATATTTTCATTACAAAATCAGAATCAAGAAGATAAAGTTACATGTAAATACACTTGCTTTCCAGGGCACTATATTTACATAACTCCAACACTACCTTGACTTATTGATAGGTCAAACAGCTCGATACAAACCTCTACTACATCTTTCTTCATTTTTGTCAACCAATAATAAGGTCTCAGGTTTCGATACATTTTTGTAGTACCAGGATGCATAGCATATGGTGCACTATGAACTTCCTTTAAAATCTTCTCTCATAATCTGTTTACACTGGTACACAAACTTGCCTCCCAATCACCAACACTCCATCTGCTCTTACTAAAAAGTTGGTCCCCCTACTTTGTTGCACTCTCTCTTATCTGCATCAGATAATAATCCTGAGGTTAAGTCTCTTTAATCCTATCACACAAATTTGGTTCAACTTGTAATGTCGCCAATAAACCACTCACATAATCAATCTCCAATTTAATGTCCAATGCCGTAAACTCCACCAATGGCTTCATACTGTGCCCACTCAAATAAGCCATTACACCTAAACTTTTCTTACTCAAAACATATGGCACTACATTAGCCTTCTCCGAATGGTAATCAATAGTATAATCATAATCCTTCAACAACTTAATTCATCTTCTCTGCCTTAAGTTTAACTCCCTCTAAGTTAAAATTTACTTGAGGCTCTTGTGATCTATAAGGATTCTAAATGTTTCCTCATACAAATAACGTCTCCAAATCTTAAAAGCATGCACAATCGCTGCTAACTCTAGATCATGGGTGGGATAATTTAACTTATACGATCTCAACTGACGAGAGGCATAAGCTATTACTTTTCCATGTTGCATCAATACACACCTTAAACCTACCCTTAAAGAATCAATGTATACCTTGAATATTCCACCACTCGATGGTAACACCAAAATTAGGTTAGAAGTCAATCTCTACTTAAGCTCCTCAAAACTCTGCTAACATTGATTGGTCCTCTTAAACTGAACTCCTTTCTTTAGCAGTTTGGTTAATGGACTAGTTATTATCGAAAATCCTTCCATGGATCTCTAATAATACCTAGCAAGTCCCAGAAAACTCCATATGCTTGATATATTTCTAGGCAGTTCCCACTCCATAATTGCCTTTACCTTAGTAGGATGAGTCATCACTCCATCTCGGGAGATCACAAATCCAAGAAAAACTATCCGCTCTATCCAAAACTTACACTTACTCAACTTTGCATACAACTGTCTCTCCTTCAGAATCTGTACCACAACTTTTAATTGTTGCTTATGCTCCTCTTTACTCCTCGAATATACCAATATATCAGCAATGAATACTATCACAAATTGATCCAAATACTCCTAAAAAGTCTTATTCATGAAATGTCATGAATACAACTGGTGCATTAGTTAACTTGAATGGTATCATTAGGAACTTATAATGGTCATACCAAGTACAAAAAGCTGTCTTGGGAATACTTGAATCAACTATTCACAACTGCCAGTATATCGATCTCAAGTCAATCTTGGAAAATACAATGGCTCCTCTCAGCTGATCTAAAAGATCATCTATCCTCGATAATGGGTACTTATTCTTCACTGTTACCCTGGTAATCCATCCATAGTCTTATAATGCCATCTTTTTTCTTCACAAGTAACATTGGAGCTTCCCAGGTGATGTGCTTGGTCTTTTCTAACAACTTCTAATTGCCTTTTAACTCATATAATTCAATAGTAGCCATTTGTGGGTGTAATAGAAATCAGTGCAACCCCATGCATAGTCTTAATGGTGAAATCTATCTCTCGTTGAGGCGGTAAACTTGGTAAATCATCTAAGAATACCTCCAGAAATTCCCTCACCATGGGAATATCCTTTAATCCAATACTTACCTCCCTCATATCTATAATATGAGCTAGATATGCCTCACACCTATCCAATATCAACCGTCTAGTAATCGTGGCCAAGATTAGACATGTTGGGACCACTCTGTGATCTCCCAAAAATATCACTTTCGAGTTACCTAAAGACTTTGTCATCACCTCCCTCACATAACAATCTATTATACTCGATGTTGTGCTAGCCAATCAATCTTGAGAATCACATCGAAATCCCTTAAACTCATCTATCAAGTCAGTTGGTAGTTTCACTCCCCCAATCCTCACTATCATTCCCCTCCTTACACTATTTACTATCACACAGTCTCCTACTAATAACGCCACTCTTAGGTCATGTCCTAAAGGACTAACTTCCCGAACTCTAGAGGCAA
The DNA here is from genome assembly GCA_029891385.1 of Erythroxylum novogranatense. Lineage (NCBI taxonomy): Eukaryota > Viridiplantae > Streptophyta > Magnoliopsida > Malpighiales > Erythroxylaceae > Erythroxylum > Erythroxylum novogranatense. The sequence continues at coordinate 344,666 of JAIWQS010000039.1, read as the reverse complement.
ACTTGAAAGAAATGTAAGAATGCATAGATCCTTAGTCTACTAACATATAAACTTTAATATCAAATAATGAAATCGCACTGAAATGACATCGCTCACTATGGGTGCCACTTTCTCGTCATGTGGTATATCCTCGCTGAGTTTGAACTTGAGATGAGGATGTCTTACTAGTACTGCACTCCACCACTTGTCTGCGTCCCAACTCCTTTACTATCACCTCTGCTATCATTTCTACTCAAACCTTTACCCAAACTAAAGGCTCCACTCGACCATATACTTTTCCCTTTGCCTAAACTCTTGAACTCCTCCCTATTGTCAAACATTTCTCTGTAAATGCACCTCTTTCCATAAATATAACATGCTTAACTGATCCCAGTTGGTCCCCAACATGGTCCTCTATGAAATCTCTAGCAAGTAGCATAACTTCTAAATCCTCTAACTCCTCTATTAAAAGATCCTCTGAACCTTTAACTATCCCTCTCTTAGATCTAATTGATGGTGTATTGGTAGTGCTATGCTGTCTTGAATCCTTGCTAATTCCTCGATCTCCACTAGAGCGGTAGAAACTACCACTCCTGGTCAATGTGCCATCAACTCTCCTAGATCTCCCTACACTAGTATGAGTAGCTCCCCTCTTAGTAAACTGACTCTTCTTTTCTTAATGACGCCCTGATCACCTCTTTAGCTCTTTTCTCCTTTTACCTTGTTTTATTACATCCTCCACTCTAAGTGCAGTCTTTAGTAACTTCTTAGAATCATAAATAGCAGCCTCCAAACCCAAACAAATATCTATCATTAGACCCTGCTCAAATTGGTAACATTTGTCTTCAGGATTTACCATAGCCTCCAATGAATACTTAGAGAATGTTGCAGAGCAAGCCTCATAATCAGCCACTGACATCTCCTCTGTCTGAATTAAACTCATGAACTCTATCTTCTTTCTATCCATATATACCCGTGAAGTGTATTTATCTTTAAACTCTCTTTGGAACTTTTGGAAAGTCATCTCTCAGGTCTTATAAGATCACTTTATTGACTTCCACAAAGTCAATGCTTTGCCCTAGAATAAGAAAACAATGTACTACAATCTTTTTTCCAAAGTACACTCCAAGCGGTCTAAAATCGTCTATGTTTGCTCCCACTATACCTCAAAACCCTAATGCACCCATCTTATAGATCCAACCCAAAATCACCTTAGGCTAGAGTTGCAGAATAACATGTTACATCATTTGAAAGAATCGCATCATCCGTGGGAGAATTGGCACCTCTCCTCCTACTTGATCCATTATAGCATCCCTTGATTTGACACTTCAAGAGCACGATTAAATTACCAAATTCCCCGATCGACTGGCTATCATTATCCTCTCATGAAGCCATCTTAGATAAGATAAGAACACATCATTAGGATTTTTTTTCACTCAATACGCCCATAAAAATGTTAAACCACTCTAATGTAACTCAAAGTGATGCTCCTAAAAATTCTTAAACCATAATTATCAAAATAGTTCCCAAAACATACCGTTAATCATCAAATTCTTCAGTAGTTCCAAAAGAGAGGATTATCTGTTAAACATAAAAATATTCTATACAATATAACTACCCAAACTGTCACATTCAAAAAATATATACAATTAAACAACTTTACTCAACTAATCTGCTAGCCATATCTAAACTCCACTATGTCAATCTCGTACTTTGAAGTTATCGGCAAGCTTTTGATCTCCTAAATAAATAATGGCAAAAAGTGAGTTGCTTATTCAGTAAGGGTAATCGATCGTACCCTTAAAATCAAGTAACTCAATATATAATTATAAAACTTAGTCAACCAATTAAAACATCCATATAGTTTGAATATACACAACATTACTCAGTCTAAACAATTAACAAACATTTCAAGAAATTTACCAAACAATGATTAACACAAATATTAATTTATAACTGCCATATATGTTTTATTCCATAATTAACTAAATTGCCTAGGCCCTACTTAACCTAGTAGGCTTACATTTAATGATCTGACGACTCATCTCATCTCACCATAATCTCTCACCAAGTGGAAATGAAATCAAATGTATAAATATCAGCACAGAGTGCCACAATTTCTCTCAATCTCTCTTAGTACCCCGATTCTACTTTTGTACCTAGCCATCGACATAGGAAATCCCCAAGACTTAGGATATTTCGATACCACTCTGGCACCTAGCCATAGACACAAGACATCCCTGGGACTTAGGATGCCCCAGTATATGCTCTACAGACATATACCTAGCTACCACTCACTTATATCGACTCAGCCTATCAATCTAAAACTATCGAATGTAGCCTATCCTAAGCAAGCCGAAGATTCTCAATTTTCACCACTTATTCACAACCTATTATTAATCAGTCTCTACTTAAACAACACATTTTCGTCGAATTAACAAGCATTACACCTCAATATACATAAAACAAATATAATCACGAAACACCTTATACTTTGTTAATTAAACATAATTCAATTAGTAATTATTAATCATTAATATAATTAATGACTAATTCAAAATATAATTTATTAATAATAAAACAATACCCCATTTTAAGAGTAAAGTCAAAGGTTATCCTTACCTCAATTTCATACTAACTAATTAATAGTCCAATTTACTCTTAAATCGTACATTTATACCTAAAATTACAAAATTCTATTAGATTAATTTACTTAAAATTCAACTCAAATACACTTAATGAACCAATTATTCCCTTTCACACTTTATTCTTAATTATAAAAATAATATCCTTACTAACCTTATCATAATTACTAAAATTCCTTTAACTTAAAAGTACTATTTTGCCCTCATTCATCCCAATTAATACCAAAAATGCCCTTCTTGGAAGTAAGTTCCAAATTTACCCCTTCACTCTTTGCATTTCATATTCTGCCCCTTTATGCAACTTAAATTTTCAAAAGATATCATCTTCTTTACCCTCCCCTCTTCTCCTATCTCCTCTTCTTTTATCATTTTCTAGCCATATTTTCTCCATTTTTATCCCTTCATGAAACTTCAATTATTGTCTCAAACAACCACAACATGGAAACCAACTATAAACTAGTATGAGATGATCAAAATTCACAAAAAAGACATAAGATGGCAGCTACAAATTTACCCAAGTGTTAAGGGATTTTGGGATTGTTAACCTCCACAACTTCCTCCAATTTTTTTACAAAACAAGCACAATAAGGGAACCTATAGGAGAAGTGTCACATGCGGGAGAAAGAGGAGGTTTTAGACACATTGAATAGATAGAAAATGAAGAGAAATATAAAAAGATGGTGATTTTCGTTAGTGTTTAATATTTATTTCGGATGCCGATGCCTTTTATACAAACTTTACTAGTTATGGTCCTGGTTGTCTTATTACTTGTGGGCTTTACATAACTTCTTTCACTTCTTGGATTTCCAAAAGGCTATCATCCATCAAAGTTAAAACAATAAAGGTCAAAAGCTTTTAACAAGGACGGGAGATGAGGAGCAAGTTACACTTAAAAGGATTAATGTTGAAGAGCACTCACAATGTCTCCTTCAACATGCATCAAGAACACTAGAGAGTGATAGGAGTGTCATCCTCACTCTTCTATGTTGTTGTGTTTTCTTGGAATGAGGGACACTCTAAGAAATTGCAATCATCACCTAGGAATGAGGGACTAGTTGCCACATACGATGTCCTTCCTCCCGCTGATGGTTCTACTATTGGCTTTGTTTGTAGGTGTTCTTGAAAACTTTGTTTAGGTTTATAAATTTCTCAATTCACATATTCCATATCTTATTCAAAATTAAAATCCATTTGAAGAGAAAATCTTAGAATAATAAAATCTCTAAAATGACAAAACCAAATCAAAATGCAAAATTAGAGTCGATTTTTACAAAACAATAAGATTGCAGTTTAAAGAGCTTAACAAGAAGTTTCTTCATGAGCTCGGAAGGAATAACTTTTGTTAGACAAGTTAGCGGCAGATGAGACGTGGTTGAGCATTGAATCATCGCCTAAAGGCAAGGTGTAGACACCCTACGACTTGACCTTTTTTATCGGGTGTAAACTGTTGCCTCTAAATTATTAGGTTATAGTGGGTGGAGCACATAACACACGTAATATTTATTTTGTCCCTAAAATATTATATAGGATAAATGAATGATGTAAAAATCGAACTGGTTTTGGTTCGATTTTTGCTTTTAATTGTTATGAATAAAATCGATCAATTAAATAATAAACCAACCAGCTTTTGAACCATGAAGAATCGAATATCTTCATCGCCTAAATTGTAACAAGACAAAGACGACATACGAAGACGATAGGGAACTTAAGCACAAGGATTAGATTCAAAAACCCACATCCAAGCTCACATACATTATGTGTAACATCCCACCCTCAATTGGAAGGGTATAATAGTAAATTGGCATATGATGTGCTAGATTGGGATTTCATAGGACTGCTCATGCATAATAGGATTTCTACATAGTCACAATTGTGCACATGAACTTACTGTACATGCATACATGACATTCCCGATTTTCGTGCCTAATGTAATTTTATTGTGATTAACGTGGTTATTGGGTTTGAAAAATTATTCTGAGTGAGTCATTGAATGTTTTATATTTTAAGGGATTTTTAGAAATTTTTCTGGAATTTTCCAGAGAAAATTCCCGAACCGAAAAAATCGCCAAGTGGCGAACCGGTTGATTTTCGGTAGCGAAAATTTCTCTTCAATGGCACTGTAATATTGGGTACATTATTTTGAAATTGTAATTGAGACCATTGGAAATGGATTGAAGACCTAATTTTATTTGGATTATTTTATCAAAGGTTATTAAGTTATTTTGTCCTTTTCTTTAGAGACAAGGTGGCAAAGCATTTAATGTTAGGATGATGGGGCTCCATTCTCGACTCTTCTATGTGTGTGTGAAGAGTGAAAATTGAATTATAACTTGTTGGCTTTGTCTCATCCGAAAATCCTTATGTTCTTTCATCCCCATCGATTTTTCCTTCTTCTTCTTTAAGTTTCTTCCTTCCTCCTTGAGAGCTTTCCTTATAAGCTTGCAAACTTATACCTTCTACCTTCTGACCTTGAAGATCACCATGCATAGGATGGAAAAGAAGTAAAGAAGTAGGGTAGTTGGAAAATTAAAGGCTTGAAGAGGTGGAGTTGGAAGCTTTAGGTAAGATGATATTTATGTTTATGTTTTACTTATGGTTTTAATGCATGAATTCATAAGAAAATGATTGAAAATAGGTACTGAAATTTATGGATATATATTGACATGAAGGTCTTGATGACCTATTGGCTCAATTCTTGTGTTATTAGGATGCTTATGCATGTGAAATTGGTATTGGAAGTGTTAGGAATTGATTTGAGTAGAAAAGCTGGAAAATGTGAGTTTGACCTCTCAGATTGTTTTGAGCATAACTCATTGTGTGGTTATGCAAATGAGGTGAGGTTTGTGCCAAATGAAACTTTGGCTTGTTGGCTACAATTTGGCGTGAAATAGGTGTTGTCTAATTTTAGCATTAAGAGGTTGAAATTTGGCATGGAAAATCATCGTTAAGGTTATCGTGAACAGAATCAAACTACGACCTAAGTTGTTTTCTGTTTTTTTCTAAATTAATTGAGATGGAATTAGGAAGATGGCCTAAATGAAAGTTGAAGCCTATATTGTTAGCTTTCCATTACCACTGATTTTGCAATTTTTCGATATGTACGTTGGGAGTTATGAACTGTTAACTATTGACTGATTTTGGAACATGGTGGTGAAACCTAGACTAAGAGTGGATTTGGTGTACAATCTGACTAGAAGCAATTTTAGCAATTTCTGTGAATTGAATTGGCTTGAGTGAACTTCTTAAGAGTTTTAGATGAAGCAATTATCTTGAAAATGGTATATAGCATGCAATTTTTGGAGATCAGATTTGGGAGTTATGAGTTTTCAAACACTGAACCTGCATTAGGCTATTAACTGCCCTGATCAGCAGAAAATTGCATGACAGTTTTAAGCTTGTTAGAAATGGAATTGGCTTTGAAGCCCTTCATGAGAAGTGTAGCATTGTGTTTGATCTTTCCATAAGTATAAAGTATGCATTTATTTTACATTTGTACAAGGATATATACTGTTTAGAACATTACTGTCCAGATTGGGTGATTTCTGGGGCAGCATCATTGATTGAATTATTTGACCTAGTTAACAATTGAATTGGATTTTGGTTTGTTCATGAAAGTTGTAGATAACATCGGGATCTATCTGTGCACATTTATTGTGTAATTTTTTGACTGAGGAACTGAAAAGTTACTGATTTTATGAGCTGTTGCACTGTTTTGACAAAATGTTGCACTGTTTTGAGAGGCTTTGTGAGGACAGTAACTTTGATTGCACTTTTCACACCCTTAGAGGTGAAATTGGCTTTTGTGTCCTGCATAAAACTTGTAGAGCTCCCTTTTCTCTATGAAATAGACACCAAGTTTGTCCAATTTGGAGTCCAGAGTAGGGAGTTATGCCCTGTGTAAGTTGGCATGTTGGAGAAAGTTTTCCAGATCTCATATGGGAGTAATGTAAGTCGACTTGATCTTCAAGAAGTTGACTTATTCATACACAGAGAGTAAGTCGACTTGTATTCTCGTGATAAGTCGACTTGTCTCGACCTTTTTCCATTCTTTTGCCGATAACTTTTTCGTCCGACGTCCGATTGACCGATTCTCGAGGCACGGATTCATAGAATATCAATTTCATTTTCTGAGAGATTCGGGATTTTGGACGGAAATTGACGTGGGTCCGGTAAAGGTCGGTTTAATCACTTGTTTTGTTTAATTGGGACCTATAGAGGTCCAATTATGCACCATCGGCGCCAATAGGTTTCTAATTTTAGATGATTTTTATGATGGAAAAATGGGATTAGGGTCGGAATTCATGAACATGCATATTTCACCTACATGTGCACAAATTGCATATTTAGTGACTCGTTCTTTCTCCGATTCTTATAGAGGCCCAAGTGGAGCGTTGTTCGACCGACGGGCGAAAACTTCCCAAGATTAGCTCTAAGTAATAGTGAGTAACCTAGGTGATTACCTCAATCTACGTGTTTATCAGGACTTATTTGCCTCTACGAGGATTTCTTGGATTACGGATATTGATCGTAAATTACCGCTCATCGGGAATTCTAGACCGTTATGTAATCGTTCAATTAAACATGTGCACTCACGCACGATGCATAAACCGATAAAGAATAAATGTGAACCGAAATGTTATCGACATCGCGAGCCTAGAGCTCAAGGGAGATAATTCTCCTTAGACGCGCTTCATCGACTATCGAACACCGCTAGAGCACTCGGTCACAATATCGTAATAAACCGAAAAGAGTCACATGTGCATTGCATATTGGATCAATATTTGACATGGTACCGATCGTATGTATACCGTAATATGATCAGAATCGTGTTCGCTTACCGTGATCAGTATTGTATGCCTATTATCGTGATTGTATTAGCATTGTAATTGTATGATTATCGGATGCATATCGATCATGCTTATGTGATGCATGAATGGGAGAACCATCGATGATGGTTTCTCATTGAGTTCGCAAACTCATCCAAAATTGCAATCTATTTTTCAGCTTATGTGTAGTAGATAGCTTCCTCAGACCGTAGAGCCGCAAACGTGGATTGGCGAGAGAGGCGATGGCTCAAAGGCCTGGCCACCGGGCTTTTTGGAGACTTATAGTTAGAGCTATTCTTTGTACATTACCGTATGGTACGAGGTACGGTGTTTTGGAACATGTGCGCATCGAAAATCGACGCTTGTAAATTTCTAAATTTTGAGTGAATGAAATGAAATCCAGCTTGGTTTTAAAAGTTGTCAATTTCTTCATACCGCTTATGATTGTGATGCCATGAGGAGTTTAGTGGTAGTTGTCAGTAGTGGTCTCTTATCGTAGATATGTACCGAATGACCTACTGCTGCCCGTGGGTACTTATAGTAAAGGGCGCTACATTATGCCTCCATACGTAACACATTATCTAACAAATTTTACAAGCTCTAAGATAAGACTCGCTCGTCGCATATAGATGAGACAACTCTAACGATGGCAATGAAGGCGGAGATTGAAAGAAAGACAAAAGAAAAGGAACTATTGAGGCAAAATATTGATCGAGGGTAATATTATGGAAATAGAGAGAGAGTATAGAGACGAGAGACGAGAGAAGAAGATAAGAACAAGCACTTTGTTCATTAACAATTGAGGAGTAAATAAGATTTAAAAATCATATATTTTAAACTTAAAACCTTAACTCTTCTACCAACATTTTACTCTTGTCACATTCCTTTTTCATAAGTAGGCCTAGTGTCATTAACTTGCAAGCAACATACGCTTATGCTTCATGCAAACATACGTTGAAGCAAACCGATGCAAGATGCAGATGTTGGATACAACCAAGAGCAAAACAACGCCAAGGCCAAAACGCAACGCAGAAGCAAGGAGCAACCAAGAGTAAACGCAGCGCAATAGGTCAAAGCATGGAGAGAAATGACAACGAAAAGCAGGAGAAGAAGAAGCGCAGCAAGAAGAAAACATAGTCGTTGTTGGGTAAATGTGCGAGGTTTTAAATAGGTAAATAGTAAAGTGGAACAAAAATGTTGGGAAGTCAAGTGTGAGTGGAAATCTCACATTGGAAAGAAATGGAGCTAGTGAATGACATATAAGTGGAAAGGACCCATAAACCTAATGCCTTAAGGTTTTAGGTTGAAGTATGGTGTCAAAGTCTAAAAATATGTTTCATCATTAGGCCCATGGTGTAGATCTCCTGAAAATAACATAACTCTTACGGGAGAGAATTATCATGCTTTATAGCATCATGCTCCACTATAAAAGCATACCCACTTAGAATAAACCAATTCTAAGCCTCCTACTTTGGCACATGTCGAAAATAACCCTGCTGAAAAATTATGGTGCAACTCCCATGTTTGGCTTTCCTGGAAGTTCATCAGTCATCGACATAAATTCCACCATATAGCTTGCATTAATGCCAAACCAATGCCCGTGTGTAAACTTGTGGACCCGCTAACAGTAACACATCCTCTATTATGGCAACTTTGGGATTAGCGACATGCCATGAGGATGTAAATGCTCTCCTTTTAGAGAGTAAGATCATCATCCATGGAGACAATGTTAGCGATATTGTCAGTCTCTCCATTAACTGACCCAGAGCCTCTTACCGAACCCGCTCTACCTCTCGGACAACCAGTATCACTAGTAGTAGTATTGATATCAGGGATTTGTCTGCCTTTCAATGCCTTGTGTAATCCCGATTGAATCAAAATATCCCTAACTTGTACTTGCCATAAGCCAAAATTGATTCTTCTGTCGAATTTCTCGACCTCAATTCCAAGAGGATTCGAAGCCCTATTTTTTACATTTTTTCTGTGTTTTTCTGCCTTGATAAATTTTATCGTAGAAATGAATAGTATACCAGGAAAGTTTCTAGGAAAGAGAAGTGGGTCACAACGGACACTCTTAAATACCAAGACTTTCCTTAGCCAAAACTTTTCTAGACATGTACTACCACACTACCACACCAAAACTCTACCGCACTTAATAAACCTTTCTCAAGAAAATCTTTTCTGATGTGGAAGATCAGTCAAAACTGCGACCACAGAGCATACTTAGAATTTTCAAGAAAAAACACACCTTGGCTCTGATACTACTTGTTAGAGGATGTGTTACTATTAGCGGGTCTACAAGTTTGCACACGGGCATTGGTTTGACATTAATGCAAGGTGTGTGGTGGAATTTATGTCGATGGCTGATGAACTTCCAAAAAAGTCAAACATGGGAGTTGCACCATAATTTTTCAGCAAGGTTATTTTCGACATGTGTCGATGTAAAAGGCTTAGAATTGGTTTATTCTGAGTGGGTGTGCTTTTATGGTGGAGCATGATGCTGTGAAGCATGATAATTCTCTACAGTGAGAGTTATGTTATTTTCAGGAGATCTACACTAAGGTAGAGTGTGGTTATGGGATCAACCAAAGTCGCCAAGGTGGAGATTGTTAAGTGGTTGGCTCCTTTGTTGTCCCATATTGGTTGGAGACAACAATTGGGGCAAGGCTCTTACCTATATAAGGAGGTTGCTACCTCCTTAGTTAATGCACCAAACAAAGTCAAGGATTTGTATGACAAATTTGACTCTAGTTAAATTCCTCTTTTGAGGTGAGAGTTGGAGAGTTTGTCTCAGGTATTTCTTTGTGAGTATGTTGGTGTATTGGGGATTGGGTGAGAGAAAAAATTGTGTGATTGTAAGAATTTTTCACATAGTGGATTTTCTTCTCAGTGCTAGTGGTTTTTCTCCGGTTTGGGAGTTTTTACGTAAATTCTCTTGTGTTGTTATTTTCTGATATATTTTTGTCTATTAAATATCCTTGGGTGTGGGTTTGGAAGGTCTAAATTTTCAACAAGTGGTATCAGAGACGATGGTTCGGCAAGGGACGAGTATGGAGATGGTGGTCGGATTCTGTGGTTGCCTCCCCACGAAGAAGAGCAAGGAGACTCCTGGTGGGCTCAAACCAGTAGAGTAGAAGAGCTCTTGGTGACACCATATACTCGAGCTACTAAGTAAAAAAGGCTTTCGCTCAAGGGGGAGTTCAAGCCCAATGTGGAAGTTCACATTTGAGGGGGAGATTGTTGGGAAGTCAAGTGTGAGTGAAAATCCCACATTGGAAAGAAATGGAGCTAGTGAATGACATATAAGTGGAAAGGAGCCATAAACCTAATGGCTTAAGGTTTTAGGTTGAAGTGTGGTGTCAAAGCCCACAAATATGTTTCATCACTAGGCTCATGATGTAGATCTCCCATGTAAGTGGGCTCCCCAGATCTAACGAAAAAGAATTCAGGAAATAGATGGAATAATGGCGCCGAAGAGACGGAGGTGTTAGCAAAGAGAGTATTCGGCTAGGGTAGTCTTGGAGGGGCTGAAGCATTTTTTGTGAGAGAGACTTATGAAAGGCCAGACATCCTGACACCGGTTCGGAGGAGATATCGACACCGACGACTCGGGTTAAGTGTATGTCACTATTTTTGTTGTTTCTTTTTCATTAGAAATTGATTGTCTTATCTTATGTTAATTGATTTGAGTTTTGTGTATAAATAATCGTATTCTCATTATTGCTCAATTATTTATGTATGAACCCATTGGGTATTATGAAAAGATGATTTTAATGCGTTCATTAAATCATTTATTTGCAAATTCATTGCTAGAATTTCGATATAATCCGTAATTGTTATATTGAAATTCATGTGTAGGACTAATGATTCGTAATCATTAGAGATAACATAACCTAGGTTACATGACGCATCGTATGTGATTTTTGCCTTCATTAATCAGTTTTCCTAATTACGTAATACTACGCCTAATTAAATCTGTAGATCGTATCCTAAGTTATTCGATGGTTAGATTTAATTAGCGATCATATCTTGATTAAACACTACATAAGGAAAAATCGGTGAATTATTAACCCACGATTAATAGTTGCTATAAGAAGTTTAAGAACAACAAATTAATGAAATATTTTTAATTAAGGTATAGGTCGAGATTAAACCAAAGAGCCGAGTCCCTACCAAATTTTTTACTTTTATCATATTTACATGTTTTCTTTACGTTGCTTTTGTTAATTATTTTAGCTTTATTTAATTTTCTTATTTCTAAAACCAAACCCCTTAACCTAAATACCGATTAATTTCATTTCAACGACTTTACACATACTTTCTGTGGTATCGACCTAGATTCACCATTATTATAGTAGTAGTCTATTTTATTTTGACTAGCGTTACGACGCGCTGTCATGTTTAAAGCTTAAACCTTTCCTTTGATTAGTTCAATGTCCAATATGATTTTTAAAACATTGAGATAAATATTATTTCAAATATTAATAATTGTTTAAAGATAACAAAAATAGTATTGTTCAGATTGGCCTGACTTAGTCGACCTGAAGTTACTCGAATTAACAAAAATTTAGGTCGAATATAGACTTTTAAATAAAAAATATTCAGACTCTAAGTCACATTTGGGCTTGAGTCACTCGACCCAAAACTCAAATTTTATGTAAAATTATATCATTTTGAATAAAATAACACCGTTTTAGCAATAAATAACGCTCAAACTCAATTTGTCAAAGATTTAGGCCAAGTGGTTTGATAGAGATGAGCCTCAAGCTTAGGATTGTAAGAGTTTGGTAATATCTATAACAAAATACCCAATAACCCCAGGAACCATACCACGAGCGGTTGCGAAGGCAAAGAAGAAGGGTTTGGAGTCTCTAGTCTTCTTCACTATCCACCTTCATGTCTTGCACTTCTCCCACAATATCGACATATATGCTTTAACTTTACTAAGATTATTGAGTATTTAATTTTGCTGGACATATTCTGAATACTCATTAATAAATATAATTTTTTATATTTTAAATAAAATTAGAAAATAGCTATATAAATAAATATGCAACATTAGTAAATAGGGACTGAAACTATAGAAACAATTCCAGATGTTGCATATATAAGATTTTATTACAACATTTTTTAATTTTGTTGCCTTTTCTTATATATAGCAACAAATTATTATTATCTTTTGTTTTTGAAAATGAATACTTGGTTGTTACTATAGCAGAAACTAATACAAATATTACATTGATTTCAAAACTAATAGTCGAATAGTCATACGACAAACATTAAGAGAAGGCTTACTACATTACATGTCCAACGAAAGAGTATGGTGCATTTGTTTAGCATATAGGCATTCACGGATCAAGTTAACTATTCTATTAGCAACTAGGTATTTCTTCATCCTCTAATTGGTGAAACGTCGACTGTTACGCTCCTTCCATATTATGTAAATGGTAAGTGTAAAGGCTACTTTAAAGAGGGTTGTGTTAGATTTCCCATGCTTTGAGTTGCATATAATCCAATGTAAGACATCTTCCCAATTCTAGTCTTTAGGAAGTAGTTAATGCATGTTCAGCAGAACATGGTCACATAGTTTGTTTTTTTTAGTAGCAGACATTTCTCTATTTTAAGTTGTAATGGGCCTATAAAAGGCATTACTTTGTTGAATAAAGTGAGCAGTTCATCACATTCAGCTTTAGTTAACATTGATATCAGAGCCAAATAACTTAATTTCTAAGAGTGAAGGTATGAGGATAAATAACTAGCAATTGTCACCAGCCATTCACTATAGTTTTGATGTGACGAATTAAGTTGGTGGACCACTTTCACGCAACTTTTGCTGCCAATACCCATCTGTCCTCTTCCTACCTACTAATTGTTGATTTGACAAATAAAGATTGTTGCCCAAATCCCAAATTCAAAGAGACAAAAGATTGAGACTGATACAGTGAAAAACGTAAGGTTAGACAGTAAACAAGATCAAAGTAGCAGCTTTATTTTTTATGGCTTCAGATTCTACTTTTATGCAAGCAACAATTCCTCGTTTCGATGGTCACTATGACCATTGAAGCATGCTTATGGAAAATTTTCTTCGATCTAAAGAGTATTGGCAGGTTGTTGAATCTAGAATCGATGAACCAACAAAAGATGCGGTCTTGACAGATGCCTAAAAGGCATAACATGAAGGGAGAAAAGCTAAAGGATTTGAAAGAAAAAAAATCTTTTTCAGGCAATGGATCGCTCCATCTTGGAAACAATTCTTAGTAAAGAAACATCCAAAGAAATTTGGGATTCCATGAAGAAAAAGTACCAAGGATCTTCTAGAGTGAAGCGAGCATAGCTTCAAGCCTTGAGAAGAGATTTTGAGACTCAAGAAATGAAGAGTGGTGAATCTGTCACCGACTATTTTGCTAGAACCATGGAGGTTAGTAACAAGATGCGATTTTATGGTGAGAAGATGGAAGATATCACCATTGTAGAGAAAGTTTTGTGTTCCTTGACACTAAAATTTGATTACACTGTGTGTTTTATTGAAGAATCTAAAGATATTGATGCGCTCTCTCTTGATGAACTCCAAAGCTCTTTGCTGCTTCATGAACAAAAGATGAATCGAAGTTCAACTACAAAGGATCAAACTTTAAAGGCTTCTACTTCTATTCATTCCACAAATTTTAGTGGAAGGGGTAGAGGTAGAGGCAGTGGAAGAGGTAGAGGAAGGGGAGATCGAGGCAATGGTAGCAGTAGTAAGCCCTTCAAAGGTGAGGTTAATCATAGCAGAAGCAGAGGAAGAGATCAACATCCTGATAAATTGGAAATAGAGTGTTTTAGATGTCACAAACTTGGCCACTATCGCTTTGATTGCTACACGAAGCGACCTAACGACAGAGACAAGGGAGAAATAGAGTGCTTTAGATGTCACAAATTTGGCCATTATCGTTCTGAATGCTACATGAAGCTACCTAATGACAGAGACAAGGGAGAGAAATCAAATTTTACAGAAAATAATGAATCTAAAACATTGTTGATGGCTGTACAAACACAAGAACCTCATGGGTCAGATGTTTGGTATGTGGATACAGGCTGCAGCAACCACCTGTGTGTAAGTAAGTCTTCTTTTTCTTTTTTGAATGAAGATTTTAATTCTACAGTAAGTTTTGGTGACTGTTATACTGTGAATGTGATGGGAAAAGGTGATGTTAAGATTAAAACCAAGAATGGCTTTGTGGAAACAATTTCCAATCTTCTTTATGTTCCTAGCTTAAAAAGCGATTTATTAAGTGCTGGACAATTACAAGAAAAAGGCTATGTGATTACTATCAAGAATAGTAGTTGTGAGATTTATGATCCTATTAGAGGTGCCATTGCTATTGTTCCAATGAATTCGAACAAGTTGTTTGCATTGAAGATTGAAAACATTCAATCTTGCTTAATGACTAAATTGAAAGACCCCTCTTGGTTGTGGCATTTTCGTTATGGTCACTTAAGTTTTGCTGGACTAAGGACTCTCCAACAGAAAAACATGGTGGCTGGACTTCCTCAAATTGTTGCTCCTTCTAAAGTTTGTGAAGAATGTGTTGTTAGCAAACAACATCGATCCCAATTTCCTCGAGGAAAATCATAGAGAGCAAAGGATTTCTTGGAATTGATTCATTTCGACATTTGTGGGCCAATAAAGCCATCTTCCAATAGAGGCAAAAGGTTTCTAATTACTTTCATTGATGATTTTATAGGAAAACATGGGTTTATTTTTTTACATAAGAAATCGGAAGCTTTTGCTGCATTTAAAACTTTTAGGACATATGTTGAGAATGAAGCAGGCAAAACAATAAAAACTTTACGTATAGATTGGGGTGGAGAATATTGCTCAAAAGAATTTGAAGAGTTTTGTAAAAACCATGGTATTTGAAGAGAGCTCACAACTTCTTATACACCACAGCAAAATGGTGTATCAGAGAGGAAGAACAGAACCATCCTTAATTTGGTGAGAAGCCTCCTGTCAAAGGGAAGAATTCCAAAGAGTTTTTAGCCCAAAGCAGTAAGTTGGAGTATACATGTCCTGAATAGATGTCCTATTTTTCTGTTAAAAACATGACACTAGAAGAGGCTTGGAGTGGACGGAAACAAGCTGTGGATCATTTTAGAATTTTTAACTGCATTGCCTATGCTCATGTTCCAGATGTGAAAAGGACAAAGCTTGATGATAAAGGTGAAAAATGTGTCTTTCAAGTTGTAAGTGAAACCTCAAAAGCATAAAAATTATTCAATCCATTGACAAAGAAGATTGTGACCAGTAGAGATATTGTTTTTGATGAACAAAACACATGAGATTGGAATGGGCAGCAACCTACTCCAATTATTCTTGATAGTGACGCTAACCAAGAAGCCCAACCAGCTGAAATTTCATCAAATGCTTAAGCCGAAACTTCAAGTGCCTCTGAGATTTTACTAGTAGCAACAAGTGCAGCATCTCAAAGAAATCAATCTTCTCATTGTCCTCGAAAAAGGCTCGCTGGATGAAAGATTATGAGGTAACGAGTTGATCTTATAACTCATTTTGCTTTATTTGCGATTGTGACCCAACTGTTAGAGTAGTGCCCTAAAGGCAATCGCCTTTAGCGCGTTTTGTACAAAGTTGTGTACATACTTTATGAATAAATAAAGAAAGGCATATTTCATTAATTTGATGTTCATTATTCATGAATTGATATTGATCTATAAGCAAATTAATGAAGTCCATGATATATGACATAGCATGAAGGAAATTATGATGTGATCATACTACTGAGATTCCTATCATGTGCAATTATGTCAGTATCTAAATTATCCCTAGTCATAGGATTACTGAAATTGGACATCGGTAATCCGGAGAGACTAGCACATTTCAAGCTCCTTGATTTGATCAAAGGTGAATATCGAAACGTAAATATGAGATATTTAGGGTTGAGAAGTGAATGCTTACTAGAGGTAGTAAGTACATTGGATGACCTACTATGAGATCATCACATGGATGTCCTATTCTAATGTCGGTGATAATCTCATCATAGCAATAGTGCAAATATCCTTAGACTTGAGGTACTCGAGGATATCTTGAATCTTGATTACGTGCTTTGACTCCATTCCTTGTTGCACTTTATGAGAGGTCGCTCATAGGGTGGTGATTGCGAACAACTTGAGGTATTCGAAGGTAATTGAGTAGCCAATAGAGGATTTACCACTTCTGTGATAGCAGAAGATGATACCCATGGCCTCTTGTCAGGGTCATTACTTGGAAATCTCTGGCCGGAGTACATATGTCATGAAGAGTGTCTTCATTGACATATAAAGTAATGAGTCCCAGGATAAGAACTGATATCACTTGGACTAGATTTGACGTAGTCAGTCTAGTAAGAGTTGACACTTTGCCCATACTCATAATCAAGTGGGGTATAGCATGGTGAAAGGACAAATTGCACAGTAATTGTTTATGGAAAGGTTCGTGATATGGTTCATGATGAATATAGGTTCATTCGTCAAACCAATTACTTTCCGGTCAATTGGGTGGGTCATGATGTGTTGCTAGATACCGTTCATGACTTGCTTGGATTAAGTGTTAATCTAAGTGGCCAACATAACCGGGAACCTAATGGGTCACACGTATAAGAGTGACTCGGAGAATTCGTAAAATAGTTTTGGACAGAGATCCAATATATGGAGAGCAATAGGATTAAATGGATCCCGATGAGATCGAGATATGTCCCGATGAGATCGCGACATCGATATTACTGAGACAGGTCTTCGGTGTTTTTTCCCTACCGAGACCCGATAGGACCGACCCTAGTGTGACTGGACCACTTCAGCATTTATATACATATATATATCTTATTAATTAATTAAAGAATATATATATATATATATATATATATATGTGTGTGTGTGTGTGTGTGTGTGTGTGTGTGTGTGTGTGTGTCAACGTGGGAAGGAGAAGAAGCTTCCTCTTTTATCCTTTGTCAAAAGTTAAATTAAATGACTAGAAGACAAAAATGAAAGATGGAAGAGTGATGATCATTGGTTTTGTGAAAAAGAAGAAAAAAAAAAGGATTTTGTGAAAATCCTAAGCATTCTTCATCTCTTCATCATCGATCATCAAGCTTCACTCTTCTTCTTCAAGCCTCCTTCATCGTTTTCTCCAAGCTCTCCAAGAATAAGGTAAGAGCTAGCACTCTCTACTTTATTCTAGCTATTCTCGGGTCAAAGGGTTTGCCCCGGTTAGGTTCTCCGATCTCTACGTGGATACCGTTAGAGACGGTCTCCTTTGGCCGTTATGGTTTGACATTGTTATATAGACACATGGATCCTGGCTTTCGGAAGGTCCCGAATAAAATTTTTATTTTTCACACCGTGCATGTGATGCACACACCGATTTTCCTACAGTGGTATCGAGCCACTTGTGTAATTATATAACGAAGAAATCATAACAAGGTTGGGCTGCCTATTACTTGTGACGATGATGCATGTTGACTATGTTAAATTCGAAATCAGTATGGCAAACTTGTTTTTGAAATTTTCTTGCTCAGATATGCTCATAAGATGTTGTTGAATATGTATGTGGAAGGAAAGAATTTATCAATGTGATTTGATATGGTTTTGCTAATTTATTCCCTAATGTTCTGGTTGCTGTTTTTGTGCACAATCCTTGAACAGGCATGCTTATAAATTCGAGAATAAATTATAGAATTTTTTTTTCAGATTTTCTTTCACCTACATGTCTCTAAGATGTTTATGAATGTCTATGAGAATGAGAACATGTTTTCGAGGTGATTTACTATTTATTTTAGAATTTATTATGTGCTTCTGGGAATATCTGTGTTGAGGAACACAGATTCAACATTGGCTTTGTTGCTGAGTTTAGTTGAGTTTTTGTTGGAAATAAATCCTGAAAAAATTCATGGAGCATTTTATGAACATGTTGTAACCTCTGTAATTTTCTCAGAATTTATTGAAATTGTTTCAAGGAGTTTTTCAAGCAAAAGACAGAGCTTGGTAGTTTTGAGAAAGTTGCTGGAGCTGTTTTGTTTGGAATGTTTGATTGTGTATTTCTCAATTCCAATGCCTTGGATTATTTTTAATGTGATTAAAAATATGTTACATTGTTTTTGTATGCTTTCCAAACTGATTTTCTTGAAATTGGGTTTCCAAAAATTTTCGGATGTCAAATGTGTCACATTAGCGTCTCGTTAGTGTATTTTGTTGTCTTGATTGTTTTGGCCGTTACAATTTTGTGACCAGTGGCGAAGTAGTCTTGATAAAGTGTAGATTACCTAGAGATACTTAGGGTGATAGTTTGATATTCTCAAATTATTTGGAAATCTAAGTGAATAGTAGTGTATTCATCGATTTCAAGTATTTCATGTATAGTATGACTATATATGGTAAGCATGATACAATGAAAGTGTTTCATTGGTATATAAAAGTAGAGTATATTACACTTGGTATTGTGAATTTGAACTGCACGGATTGAGAAATTAGCCGATTAGAAGAGCATTTCTATGCATAAGTCGACTTGCATACAAAAGTAGTCGACTAACACATGCACTAGTCATTAGTTCGTACATGAGTCAAAAGTAGTCGACTAGCTCATACACAGTAGTCAAAAGTAGTCGACTAACACATGCACTAGTCGACTAACACATGCACAAGTCGACTAACACATGCAAGGTGGGATGATGGATGATTATAGGTATAGATTCAATGTGATTGATGCCTAAATCATTCCATATAGTCATAGTGACTATAATCCTACACTTGGAGAAGAAGAAGAGTGAAGAAAGATGAAATCCCTCACATAATATGAAAACTAACGCCTTCCATTAATATGGGAGAACGAGTTCTTATAGAGTTCGGGTTGTTGGGTAAACCCAAGCTCACTCTATACGGATATGTTGAACCATGGAAATAAGATTTTGATTAATGGGTGGGTTTTCACTAAAGCGTTGATTTTTGAGTAAACTCAAGGTTAACGTAGAGCAGAGGCGAAATTGGGTAGTGTACATCGATGTATGCGCATCAAGAGTTGACAACCCAATGTGTGCATACATCACGAGTTGATAGCACTAGTCGATAATTGCACTGTGATGTAACTGGTATGACCGATACCCGATTGATCTAAGGTGGCTTGTTGGGTAAACCCAAGGTCATTTTAGTAATGTCGGATATCTATGATGCAATTGGTATGACCGATACCTACTGATTGACCTAAGGTGGCTTGTTGGGTAAACCCAAGGTCATTTTAGTAATATCGGATATCGACCCACTAGGACATTTTGTCATAATGTTTCTTGGATTCGTAGTGAGGGTTATGGATTCTTTGAAACTAGTGGGAGCCATATGCATGTCATGCAAGTCCTTATGATCATGCATGTAATTCTATTCTAACATTCTTTCTCTCTTTCTCTTTAGGTTGATTGAAGATGACTTCCGGTGTGAATTTGCGCTCACTAATGGATTCTAACAAATTAACTGGACCCAATTTTCTCGATTGGCTGAGAAATATGAGAATTGTTCTCAGATCTGAGGAACTGGGATATGTCCTAGATGTTCCACTTCCTGATCCACCTGCGATTGATGCTTCTGATGACGATCAGAAAGCTTATCGTAAGCATCTCAAAGACAGTGACATGGCTACCTGCATTATGGTCGCATCTATGTCACCAGAGCTGCAAAAGCAGCATGAGTCTATGGATGCTAATACCGTAGTGTTTCATCTTAGAGAGCTTTTCATGAGCAAGCTCGATGCGAAAGGTTCGAGACCTCGAGGCTACTCTTCACTACTAAGATGACTCCAGGTTCATCTGCAGTGCAGTATGCACTGAAGATGGATGGGTATATTGAGAGGTTGGTCGTCTTGGGTTTTGTTATGGATTATGAATTAAGTGTTGACTTAATTTTGGTTGGATTGTCTAATAGTTATTCACAGTTTGTGTTAAACTATCGGATGAACCAAATATCCACGACAATCCCAGAGTTGATCAATCTGCTCAAGACAGCAGAGCAAGCTATCAAGAAGGATAACAAGCCAGTGCTCGTGGTGGACTCTTCTTCTTCTGGTTCAAAGAAAAAGAACCTAAAGAAGAAAAAGTCTAAGAAACCAAAAGGAAGTGCAGCCAAAAAGAAAACCAAAGCGCACGCACTGAAGGAACTTGCTTCCATTGTGGCAAGGCCGCCACCTAAGCGAAACTATAAAGTCTATCTGGAAGAATTGAAGCGTAAGAAGGCATCGATGCCTCGACTTCTTCGGTATGTTTGTCATTGAGGTTAATCTGTTTCTAACCATAACATATGGGTATTAGATACGGTTGTGGATCACACATATCTGATGATATGCAGGGCCTCGGGGACGATGAGCGGCTCATGAAGGAGAACTAGACCTGCGTGTAAAAATGGAGCAAGAGTTGCTACATTAGCGTGAGCACTTATTTTTGTCACTCCCAAAGAGGCTTGTAATTAAACTGGATGAATGTTATTTTGTACTGCTTTAACAAAGAACATATTATCATTTCTTGTTTAAATAGAGCTGGTTTTCATTTGACTTTTAGTAACAATGGTTGTTCTATTAGTTTGAATGGAATGCTTTATGGTACTGGTACATTATGCAATGGAATTTACATATTAGATATGTCACATCTAATTATGAATGTCAATGACACGAAAAGACATAAACGAGATAATTTAAAATCAACTTACTTATGGCATTGTCGCCTTGGCCATATAAATGAGAGACGCATAGCTAAGCTCCATAAGAGTGGTAGTTTAGGGTCATTTGATTATGAATCATATGACACATGTGAATCTTGTTTATTAGGCAAGATGACTAAGTTACCCTTTAAGGGAAAGGGTGAACGAGCGACTGGAGTATTAGACCTAATACATTCAGATGTATGTGGTCCGATGTCCATGCATGCTAGAAGTGGTTGTCTTTACTTCATTACCTTTATCGATGATTATTCTCGATATAATTTACCAGATGTCGATGAGATACAAATCAAGCATTTGAAAAGTTCAAACAATTCAGAAATGAAGTAGAAAACCAACTTGGGAAAAGTATCAAAACATTACGATCCGATCGTGGTGGGGAATACTTAGACCAACAATTTTTAGATTATCTCAGAGATAATGAGATTTTATCTCAATGGACTCCACCTTACACACCACAGCATAATGGTGTGGCAGAAAGGAGAAATCGAACCTTGTTAGACATGGTACGATCGATGATGGGCTTTGCAAAGTTACCAAAATCCTTTGGGGTATGCACTGAGACAATTTGTTTATTTGTTAAGCAGAGTTCCATCAAAGACGATTAATGTTACTCCATATGAGATGTGGACTAACAAAAGACCCTATCTTACTCATTTGAAAGTTTGGGGTTGTCACCTTATGTGAAGCGGATACAATCAGATAAACTTGATGCAAAGTCGACAAATGTTTGTTAGTAGGATATCCTAAAGAAACAATGGGATATCAATTCTACTTCTTTGAGGAACAAAAGGTGTTTGTTTCAAAGCATGCTGTCTTTTTAGAGAAGAGTTTCTTTTACAAGAAGACGGTGGGAGCAAAATTGAACTTGAAGTTCAAGATGCTCGAAACAGAGCAGAATCAATCGCTGAACTCAAAGCTGTGACTCATATAGATGAAGTAACAGTTCAACCTTCTACAACACACGAAATTCTTAGGTCACGTAAGATATGCTATGTTCCCGAGAGATATGGATTTTTCGTGAATGAACAGAATGACGTATTGCTCATAGAAGATAATGAGCCTACCACCTATGAAGTGGTTCTAAAGAGTTCAGAGTCTGAGAAATGGCTTCATGCCATGAAGTCTGAAATGGATTCCATGTATGAAAACCAAGTATGGACTTTGGTTGAGGCACCCGAAGGAATAAAACCCATAGGGTGTAAATGGGTTTTCAAAAAGAAAACCGACATGGATGGTAATGTGATTACGATAAAGCAAGGCTTGTAGCTAAAGGTTTTCGTCAAAGACAAGGAATTGACTACGACGAGACCTTGACCCGATATAATGCTTAAATCCATTAGGATACTCTAGCCATTGCCACTCATTATGATTATGAGATATGGCAAATGGATGTGAAGACAACTTTCCTAAATGGAAAGCTAGGCGAGGATGTGTATATGACACAACTTTGAGGCTTCATCTCCTATGATGGCGAAAAGGTATGCAAGCTTCAAAATCCATCTATGGATTGAAACAAGCATCCGGGAGTTGGAATATTCATTTTGATGAGGTAATCAAAGAGTTTGGTTTCTCACAAAATCCGGATGAACATTGTGTGTATAAGAAGGTTAGTGGGACTGCAATCGTATTCCTTGTGCTATATGTAGATGACATATTATTACTAGGAAGCGATGTCTACTCTGCTACAATCTGTGAAGATTTGGTTGTCAAACAATTTGCCATGAAAGACCTTGGTGAAGCAACTTATATCCTTGGGATAAGGATCTATAGAGATAGATCAAAAGATTGCTTGGTCTTTCACAATCAACGACATAGACAAGATGCTAAAGAGGTTTAGCATGGAGCAATCGAGAGAGGTACCTTCCCATCACTCATGGGATAACACTCTCGAAATCTACGTGTCCTAAGACACAAGATGAGAGGATGCGCATGAATATGATCCGTATGCATCTGCGGTAGGATCTATCATATGCGCTATGCTATATCGAGACCGATGTATCATATGCTTTAAGTGTTACGGCGGATACTAATCGGTTCTGGTGAGGGTCCTTTGGGTGGTGTCAAGAATATCCTCAAGTACTGCGAAGGACTAAGGATGTTTTCTTGATATATGGAGATGGAAATCTCAGTGGCGAACATCTGATCTTTGTTTTCAATCTGATCATGATGATTCTAAATCCCAATCAGGTTATATATTCACCTTTGAGCAGTGGGCGGTCGGTTGGAAGATTCAAACAAGAGACAACCTGCCGATTCAACAACCGAGGCGAGTACATTCTTTGCTTCAGCGTAGCAAAGGAAGCGATTTGGATCAAAAAGTTCATTCTTGAACTTGGTGTGGTTCCTAGTTGTGATGGGCCCATACGGTTGTATTGTGACAACAATGGGGCTATTCTTGACGAAGGAACCAAGGTCTCATCAACGATCCAAACACGTACTCATGAGATATCATCGATCGGGAGATCATTGGTCGGTGATGTCGGATAGAGAGAATTCCCAGCATAATATTGTCGATCCGTTGACAAAGCCATTGTCACGAAAATTTTGATTCTCATGTACTCGCCATGGTATTAGATACCAAGGCAATTGGCTTTAGGTCAAGTAGGAGATTTTGTTAGAGTAGTGCCCTAAAGACAATCGCCTTTACCGCGTTTTGTACAAAGTTATGTACATACTTTATGAATAAATAAAGAAAGGCATATTTCATTAATTTGATGTTCATTATTCATGAATTGATATTGATCTATAAGCAAATTAATGAAGTCCATGATATATGACATAGCATCGAGGAAATTATGATGTGATCATTGTAGGAAAATCCGGTGTGAGCATCACATGCCCAGTGTGGAAAACAAAATTTTATTAGGGACCTTCCGAAAGCCGGGATCCATGTGTCTATACAACAAACTCAAACCATAAAGGCCAAAGGAGACCGTCTCTAACGGTATCCACGCAGAGATCGGAGAACCTAACCGGGACAAACCCTTTGATCCGGAAATAGTTAGAACAAATTAAAGAGTGCTAGCTCTTACCTTTGTCCTTGGAGAGCTTGGAATCAGGATGGAGAAGGAGAAGAAAATGCTTGAAGATGATGAAGAACGATGATGAGATGAGAGGAAAACTATTTTCCTTTCAAACTTCTCTTCTCCTCTTTCAACCAACGACCACACTCATCTTCATCTTTCATTTTGTCTTCTTACCATTTAATGTAAAGATGACAAGGCAAAAGATGGATGCTTCTTTTGCCATCCACGTTAGCTACTTTATATATATTTATATATATATAAAGTTAAACTTGTCTTCTCCTTCAAGCTTCCACGTATCTAACATATATATATATATATTAATTAATTATATATTTATATAAATAAATCTTTGAAGTGGTCCATCACTGGGAATTGGTCTCTAACCTCTAGGGTCCCGATATGGGAAAACCCCCGGAAACATTTTTCAGCAATATCGATGTCGCGATCTCATCGGGACATATCTCGATCTCATCGGGATCAATTTAGTCCGTTTGCTCTCCATTTATTGGAACTCTGTCCAAAACTATTTTACGAATTCTCCGAGACACTCTTATGCGTATGACCCATTAGGTTCTCGGTTATGTTGGCCACTTAGATTAACACTTAATCTGAGCAAGTCATGAGCGGTATCTAGCAACACATCATGACCCCCAATTGATCGGAAAGTAATTGGTTTGATGAATGAACATATATTCATCATGAACCATATTATGAACCTTTCCATAGACAATTACCGTGCAATTCGTCCTTTCACCATGCTATACCCCACTTGGTTATGAGTATGGGCAATGTGTCAACTCTTACTAGGTGACTACGTCAAATCTAGTCCAGTGATTTCAGTTCTTGTCACGGGACTCATTACTTTATATGTCAATGAAGACATTCTTCATGACATATATGCTCCGACGAGACTTCAAGTAATGACCCCGACAAGAGGCCATGGGTATCATCTTCGCTATCACGAAGTGGTGAATCCTCTATTGGCTACTCAATTACCTTGAATACCTCAAGTGTACCCAATCACCACCCTATGAGCGACCTCAGTAAGGCAACAAGGAATGGAGTCAAAGCACGAATCAAGATCCAAGATATCCTTGAGCACCTCAAGTCTAAGGATACTTGCACCATTGCTATGATGAGATTATCAACGACATTAGAATAGGACATCCATGTGATGATCTCATAGCAGGTCATCAATGTACTTACTACCTCTAGTAAGCATCCACATCTCAACCCTAAATATCTCATATTTACGACCGAGATCCACCGCTGATCAAATCAAGGAGCTTGAGATGTACTAGTCTCTCGGATTACCGATGTCGGTCTCGGTAATCTTATGACTAGGGATAATTTAGATACTGACATAATTGCACATGATAGGAATCTCGGTAGTATGATCACATCACAATTTCCTTCATGCTATGTCATATATCATGGACTTCATTAATTTGCTTATAGATCAATATCCATTCATAAATAATGAGCAATGAGTTAATGAAATATGCCTTTCTTTATTTATTCATAAAGTATATACACAACTTTGTACAAAATGCGCTAAAAGGCGATTACCTTGAGAACCTTACTCTAACAATCTCCCACTTGACCTAAAGCCAATCGCCTTGATATCTAATACCATAAAGCGAGTACATGAGAATCAAAACTCTTTTGTGATAATGGCTTTGTCAGCGGATCGACAATATTACGCTTTCGGTGGGAATTCTCTCGATCTGGACATCACCTCGTCTATGATCTCCCCGATTAGATGATATCTGCGATGCGTGTTTAGATCGTTGATGAGACCTTGGTTCTTTCGCTGCTTAATAGCCCCATTGTTGTCACAATACAAGCAGTATGGGTCCATCACCGCTAGGAACCACATCAAGTTTAGTAATGAACTTCTTGATCCAAATCGCTTCCTTCTTTATACGAAGCGGCAATGTACTCTACCTCGGTTGTTGAATCGACATTGTCTCTTGTTTGGAACTCTTCCAACTAAGCGCCCGCCATTCGGTGTGAATCGTAACTGATTGGGATTTGGAATCATCCTTATCATATTGAAAATGGCATCTGATACCCGCTCACTTGGAGATCTCCATCTCCATATATCAAAAACATCCTTAGTCCTTCGTAGTACTTGAGGATATTCTTGACAGCCACCCAAAGATGACCCTCACGGGATCCGATTGGTATCTCTCGTAACACTTAGGCGTATGATACATCGGGTCTCGTACATAACATTGCATACATGATAGATCCTACCGCAGATGCATGCGGGATCATATTCATCGCGCATCCTCTCATCTTGTGTCTTAGGACACATAGATTTGAGTGTTATCCCATGAGTCACGAGAAGGTACCCTCTCTTGGATTGCTCCATACTAAACCTTTTTAGCATCTTATCTATATATCGTTGATTGTGAAAGACCAAGCAACCTTTTGATCTATCTTTATAAATCTTTATCCCAGGATATAAGTTGCTTCACCAAGGTCTTTCATGGCAAATTGTTTGGACAACCAAATCTTGGTGATTGTAGCATCGAGACATCGTTTCCTAGCAATAATATGTCATCTACATACAAAGCACAAGGAATCGATTGCAGTCCATTAACCTTCTTATACACACAAAGTGTTCATCCGGATTTGTGAGAAACCAAACTCTTTGATTACCTCATCAAACGGATATTCCAACTCTGGATGCTTGTTTCAATCCATAGATGGATTTCTGAAGCTTGCATACCATTTAGCCATCATAGGAGGTGAAGCCCTCAGTTGTGTCATATACACATTGTAACATCCATCTCCCATAGAAAAGGTTTATTGGTAATTTGGGACGGGTTGGAGACTTGAATTATAACGCGGCATGAACATACATTATATAGCCTCTATAATCGATGATTGTTTTGCACATGCACGGTATACATGCATTCATGACATTTCGGCATAAGTATCAATTGGGACCTTTGTGAAATTAATCTGAAAGTTGTATTTAAAAATTATTTGGAGTCGCTATAAATTGTTTTATATTTTTAGAGATTTATGGAAATTTTTTGGAATTTTTCGGGTTCTTGCGGACGGAAAATGCCAACCGGCCATGAGTGAGCCTTTTGTACTGAAAAGGGCTGCATAATGGCATAAGATTAGTGGATAAATGAGGTTAGGATAATATTCTAGTGCCATGATTAGAGATTAATTGGAATTAGTACTAAATTAATTTGGATTAGGATAAATGATATTTTATTACATTAAAAAGCCAAGTGTCCTTTTTGATTTATGGATTTTGTCTTCTTTCATCATCATCCGATTTTTCCTCCTTGTGATACTTAAAATATATATATTGGAAAGCTTTGGAAAGATAGCAATCTTCTCTCATCCGAAGCTTTCAATTTCTTCACTTTTGTTCTCCTCCTTTGACTAGTTCCTTCTTCTTCCATCAAAGTTCCACTTGTCCCTTGCTTGCTTCTTCACTAGTCACAGCCAAGTCTTTCCTTAAGCCTTGAGAGGATGATTATATGCATGTGTAGAGGAGAGAGCCGTGAGTGTTGTCTAAGTGTTGAGACTTTGTAGCTTGATTAAGGTAGGAAGTGTGGGAGGTTTAAAGGCTTGGAGATTTGAGAGCTTGCAATTTATTAAGGTAAGGAATAGAGTTGTTTTTATGCTTTTGATAGTTAGAAGCATGCATGGAGATCCTTTATACATTTACTTGATCATCATAGTAGAAGGTTTGAATGGGTTTAAATGTATACTTAGTTATGGATGAATGAATGACTATACTTCTTATTGATTTTAGCTTGGTTTTGGATTGAGTTTGTAAGGATAGATGAATGGAAAACTTAGGAAGATCATTTGTGTGGGTGCTGCCAATTTTTGTGTCATTATAGAAGTTTATGTTGTGATGAATTTGTGGTTGAATTAGAGGTAGGAATGGATGCTTAGTGATGTGTTATTGATGTTAGAAGTGATAGGAGTTAGGGTAATGTTGAAATCTGGAAAATTGGTATTTGACCAGTTGGAATGTTTTGATCATAACTTATTGTGTAGGTGTGCAAATGAGGTGAAGTTTGTGCCCAATTAAACTTTGGGATGTTGGCTTCAATTTAGTGTGAAATAGGTGTTGTTAAATTGTAATGCTTGAAGGGCGAAAATTTGCATGGAAAGTTACTGTTTTATTGCCTGTGAACAGTAACCGCATGTATGACTAATGTGTTTTGTTGATTTTTCTAAATTAATTGGTATGGAACTAGGAAAAATGGTCTCTATGAAAGTTGAGGCATATTGAGTTAGCTTTCAATTGCCACTGATCTTGCTAATTTTAGAGTTGTATATTGGGAGATATGAACTGATTACTATTGATTGGTTTTATGCTTTTTGGAGAAACCTAGTGAAAGTGTTGATTTTGTGAGCTTTCTGCTTGGGAGCAATTTTAGCAATTTTTGTGGACTGAATTGGTGTGAGTGATCTTTTGCAAAGTTGTAGAGGAAGACATTATCTTGAAAATGAGATATGGCATATAATTTTTAGAGGTCAGAGTTGGGAGTTATGATTTTGCAAAAACTGATCCTGCATTAGGTTAGGAATTGCTGATCATGGAAGTAACTTGCATGACAGTTTTGAAATGGTTAGAAATTAAATTGGAAATTGAGTTCTTCATGAAAATTGAAGTTTGAGGATTTATCTTTTCAGGGGTATAAAGTTCAGATTTTTCTAACTTGTGTACAGGGAGTTATGCTTGTTATAAGTTTACTGCTCAAATTGAATGATTTTAGGGACAGCAACATTGAGTGAATTAATTGAATTGTTTAGAAATGGAATTTGATTTTGGGTTGTTCATGAAAGTTGTAGATGACATTGTGAACTTATTGAGCATATTTATGTGGTAATTTTGGCTGAAGAATCAGAGTTAAGGAATTTGAAATGTACTGTTCTGTTTTAATGGGATTTGAGTATGCAGTAGCTTTGAAGGATTTTGACACCCTTAAGGGTGAAATTGATTTTATGGTCTTCATGAGAATGGTAGAGCTTTTCATTATCTTTCCAACAAGCTATGGTTTGTATTTTCTGATTTGTGTACTAAGAATTATTGTTGTTGGAAATTGGATAGGAAATAGGGAAAAAAAAAGAGAAGAGAGAGGGTAAGGCCGGTCACTGAGGCGACGCGTCGCCTAGTGATCTGGGTATAAGGTCAGCCTCAGCTTGACGCAGCCTGTAGTCAGCCCGCTGGGCGAGACGTCGCCCAGCGAGGCTGAACGGTTTTTTTTATTTTATTTTTGTTTTATTTTATTTTATTATTATGATTATTATTTAATTGGTAATTTGGGATTTCATTTTGTCAATTTCTTTTCCATTTACGACATCCGATTGACCTGATTCTTGAGGCATCGGATTAGTAGAATATTAATTTCATTTTGTGAGAAATTGGAATTTTTGGACGGAAATTGACGTGGCCGGGTAACGGAGCCTTTAATCCTTTATTTTGTTTAATTGGGGACCTATAGAGGTCCGAATTGCACTGCGTCGGCCAATAGGTTTCTAATTTTAGGCGGATTTTTTAATGGGAAAATTTTGGATTAGGGCAGGAATGCCATGAGCATGCATTATACGTTTACTTATTCCATGTGCATTGTTTAGTATTTTATCTATTGAGTTGGTAATGTTTACTTATTTTAATTGTTATAGAGGCTCGGTTGGAGCGTCATCCCACGGACGTTGCAGAGACTTCCTGCATTATTTCGGAAGTTATTAGGTGAGTAACCTAGATGGTTCCTCGGTTAGTAAGTGTTTATAATTACGCACTTAGAACCTGTGGAGAATAATGGTGGGAAAATTGTGTTTGTTTGTGCACGGATTGCGGACGAAGGTCCGATGGATGAAAAATTTGACATAGAAGTGTCATATGTGATTACCTGCAAGATTTATGTGTACATATTGAATTGGGATCGATATGATGTTGGTGTTGTTTTATTTGGACATATGCACTTCATGCATAATTGCATGATCGATGATTGGCAGTTGTGACGGAAGCGATAGCGAGAGCTTTAAGCTCAACGTGATTGGGCCTTGAGCCCATAGTGATTCGAGCCTATGGCTCACCGTTTATCGCCTTAATGGGACAGTTTGAGCGCTCGATCCTGACAACGTAATAAATTGGAAAAGCGTCTCATACACATTCCATATGCATTTGAATTGATTCTTTGGATTGGTATGAAAATTATGTGGTACTACTAAATGTGATTTGGTGAGATAATTGTGCGTAGGCGTGTTATGTATGTGTATATGCATGAATTGGGTGAACCATCGATGATGGTTCCTCACCGAATTCATAAACTCACCCAAAATTGCAAATTATTTTTCAGACGAAAGAGTAGACTTATAGCTCGGAGGACTTTTCTGCCGTGTAGATTGAGTTGGCAAGAGAAGTCATGCACATGTGGTCGGTCACCGGCACTTTTGAGGATGACCTAGTTAGCCTTTTGTTTGATTTTCTTTTGGAGTATTGTACGAACACATCAGTTGTGTAAATTTACCGCTTTGAGGTTATGAAATGAGAATTTATGGTTTAAAAAAATTTAGTGGATTTCATATAAATGCTTTATGATTTTGATGCCATGTGGAGTGTTAGTGGTTGTTAAGTGGCGCACCCTTATCGTAGGGTATGTGTGGAATGACCTACAGGCGTCGATACATATCCTATGGTATGGGGTGCTACACATCCTCAACTAGATTTCCATTTAGAAAGTTGTCTTCATCCATTTCCATATCTCATAATCATAACGAAGTGGCAATAGCTAGGAGTATTCTAATGGATTTAAGCATTGCTCTTTGGGTCAAGGTCTCATCGTAGTCAACTCCTTGTCTTTGTGAAAGCCTTTAGCCTGAAGCCTTGCTTTATAGGTAATTACATTACCATCCATGTCGGTTTTCTTTTGAAAACCCATTTGCACCTATGGGTTTGATTCCTTGGTGCCTCAACCAAAGTCCATACTTGGTTTTCATACATGGAATCCATTTCAGCCTTCATGGCTTGAAGCCATTTCTCGCACTCAATTCTTGTAACCTCTTCATAGGTGGTAGGCTCATCATCTTCTATGAGCAATCGTCATTCTGTTCATTCACGAAATCCATATCTCTCGGGGAGCAGGCGTATCTCGTGACCCTCTGAACCCGTGTGTTGTAGAAGGTTAAACTTTTACTTCATCTGTATGAGTCACGATTTGAGTTCGGCGGTTGATCTGCGTGTTGAGCATCTGAACTTTTTCAAGCTCAATTTGCTCCCCTGTCTTCTTGTAAAAGAAACTCTTTCTCTAAAAAGGCAGCATGCTTGAAACAAACACCTTTTGTTCCTCGGCGTGGTAGAATTGATATCCATTGTTTCTTTAGGATATCCTACTAACAAACACTTGTCGGACTTTGCATCTAGTTTATCGGACCGTGTCCGCTTCACATAAGGACAACCCCAAACTTTCAAATGAGTAAGATAGGGTCTTTTGTTAGTCCACATCTCATATAGAGTAACATCATTTGTCTTTGATGGAACTCTGTTTAAAAATAAACAAATTGTCTCAAGTGCATACCCCAAAGGTTTTGGTAACTTCAAAGCCCATCATTGATCGTACCATGTCTAACAAGGTTGATTTCTCCTTCTGCCACACCATTATCTTTGTGGTGTGTAAGGAGAGTCCATTGAGATAAAATCCCATTATCTATGAGATAATCCAAAACTCTTGGTCTAAGTATTCCCCACCACGATCGATCGTAATGTCTTGATACTTTTCCCAAGTTGGTTTTCTACTTCATTTCAATTGTTTGAACTTTTCAAATGCTTGATTTGTATCTCATCGAATCTGAAGTACCCATATTGAGAATAATCATCGATAAAGGTAATGAAGTAAAACAACCACTTGGCATGGATGGACATCGGACCATACATCGAATGTATTAGGTCTAATACTCCGATCGCTCATTCACCTTTCCTTAAAGGGTAATTTAGTCATCTTGCCTAATAAACAAGATTCGCATGTGTCATATGATTCATAATCAAATGACCCTAAACTACCACTCTTATGGAGCTTAGCTATCGTCTCTCATTTATATGGCCAAGCAATGCCATAAGTAAGTTGATTTTAAATTATCTCGTTTATGTCTTTTAGTGTCATTGACATTTATAATTGGATGTGACATATCTAATATGTAAATTTCATTGCATAATGTACCAGTACCATAAAGCATTCCTCAAACTAATAGAACAACCATTGTTACTAAAAGTCAAATGGAAACCACTCTATTTAAACAAAAGCAGCACGAATATGTTCTTTGTTAATCTGGTACAAAATAACATTAATCTAATTTAATTACAAGCC
The DNA here is from genome assembly GCA_029891385.1 of Erythroxylum novogranatense. Lineage (NCBI taxonomy): Eukaryota > Viridiplantae > Streptophyta > Magnoliopsida > Malpighiales > Erythroxylaceae > Erythroxylum > Erythroxylum novogranatense. The sequence continues at coordinate 312,111 of JAIWQS010000039.1, read as the reverse complement.
CGGTGGGGAGTGACAAAAATAAGTGCTTACTGGCTAATGCAGCAACTCTTGCTCCATTTCCCACACGCAGTCTAGTTCTCCTTCATGAGTCGTCTCTCGTCCACGAGGCCCCGCATATCATTGCATATGTGTGAGCCACAACGGTATCTAATACCCATATGTTATAGTTAGAAGCAATATTAACCTCGATGACAAACATACACGAAGAAGTCGAGGCATCGATGCCTTACGCTTCAATTCTTCAGATAGACTTTCAGAGTTTAAGCTTCGGTGGCGATCTTGCCTGATGGAAGCAAGTTCCTTTAATACAGATTTCTTTGGTTTTCTTCTTGGCTGCACTTCCTTTTGATTTCTTAGACCTTTTCTTCTTGACTTCTTTTCTTTGAACCGGAAGAAGAGGATGCCACCATAAGCACTTGCTTGCTATCCTCCTTGATAGCTTGCTCTGCTTTGTCTTGGCGATTGATCAACTCGAGGATTGTCGTGGATATTTGGTTCATCCGATAGTTTAACTTAAACTTTGAATAACTATCCAGACAATCCAACTAGAATTAAGTCAACACTTAATTCATAATCCATAACAAAACCTAAGGCGGCCAACCTCTCAATATACCCATTCATCTTGATTGCATATCCTGCTGCAGATGAACCTGAATCATCTTAGTAGTGAAGAGTAGCCTCGGGTCTCGAACCTTCGGACCGAGCTTGCTCATCAAGCAGATTCTAAGATGAAACACTATGGTATTAGCATCCATAGACTCATCGCCTACTGTGACTCTGGTGACATCGAGGCAAGCATAATGCAAGTAGCCATGTCGCATCTTTAAGATGCTTACGATATGCTTTCGATCCTCATCGAAGCATCGGCCAGTGGATCGAGAAAGTGGAACATCTAGGACATATCCAGTTCCTCGACACGAGAACAATTCTCAAATTTCTCGACCAATCTAGAAAGTTAGGTCAATTAATTTGTTCGAGTCCATAGCGGCAAGTTCACTACTTGAAGTCATTTTAATAATCTATAGGGAAGAGAGAAAGAATGTTAGAGTAGAATTACATGCACGGTCATAAGGACTTGAATGACATGCGTATGGCTCCCACTAGTTTCAAAGAATCCATAACCCTCGATGCGAATCCAAGAAACATTATGACAAAATGTCCTGATGGGTCGATATCCGACATTACTAAAATGACCTTGGGTTTACCCAATAAGCCACATAGGTCAATCGGTAGGTATCGGTCATACCAATTGCATCATCGATATCGAAATTACTAAAATGACCTTGGGTTTACCCAACAAGCCACCTTAGATCTATCGGCGGTATCGGTCATACCATTTGCTTCATAGATGCAACTATCGACTAGTCTATCAACTCGTGATGTATGCACACATTGGGTTATCAACTCTTGATCGCGTACATCGATGTACCTTTGCCAATTTAAGCCTCTGTCACGTTGACCTTGAGTTTACTCAACAAATCAACGCTTAGTGAAAACCGACCCATTAATCCGAAAATCTTATTTTCATGGTTTGAACATATCCGTATAGAGTGAGCTTGGGTTTACCCAACAACCCAACTCTATAAGAACTCTGGTTCTCCCCATATTAATGGAAGGCGTTAGTTTTCAGGTCTCATCTTCTTCTTCTCCAAGCCGTAGGATTCTAGTCACCATGACTATATGGAATGATTTAGGGCATTTCATCAATCACATTGAATCTACACCTAAAATCATCCATCATCCCACCTTTGCATGTTGTAAGTCGACTTATGCTACTGTGTAAGTCGACTTATGCTAGTGTGTAAGTCGACTTATGCATGTGTAAGTCGACTTATGCAGCTGTCCACAAACAAGTCAACTTGTACCATTGTGCAAGTCGACTTATGCGTCTACAGTGCATGGACAAGTCGACTTGTATCTTTATTAGTCGACTTATCCATGTGGAATTGCGATCTAATCGGCTAATTTCTCAATCCGTGCAGTTCTAATTCACAATACCAAGTGTAATATCCTTTATTATGATGTACCAATGAAACACTTTCATTGTTCCATGCTTACCAAATATAGTCAAACTATACATGAAAAACTTGAAATTGATGAATACACTCTTATTCATTCAGATCTCCAAATAATTTAAGAATATCAAACTATCACCCTAAGTATCTCTAGGTAGTCTAAACTTTATCAAGATTACTTCGGCACTGGTCACAAAATTTGTGGGCCAAAATAATCAAGACAACGAAATGCACTAACGAGGCGCTAATGTGACACATTTGACATCCGAAAATATTTGGAAACCCAATTTCAAAAATTCAATTTGGAAAGCATACAACATCAATATAACACATTTTAATCACATTAAAAATGATCCAAGCATTAGAATTGATAAATACACAATTTATCATTCCAAACAAAACAACTCAACAACTTTCTCAAAACTGCCAAGCTCTGTGTTTTGCTTTAAAACTCATTGAAACAATTTCAATAAATTATGAGAAAATTAAAGAGGTTACAAAATATTCACAACATGTTCCATGAATTTTTTCAGGATTTATTTCCATCAAAAACTCAACCAACCTCAGTAATAAAACCAATGTAGAATCTGTGTTCCTCAACACAGTTATTCCCAACAACACACAATAAATTCTAAAATAAATAGTAAATGACCTCGAAAACATTTTTCCATTCTCATAGACATTTATAAACATCTTAGAGACATGTTGGTGAAAGTAAATCAGGAAAACTTTTTTTACAATTTATTATCGAATTTATAAGCATGCCTGTTCATTGAATGTGCACAAAGACAGCAACCAGAACATTGGGGAATAAATTAGTAAAACCATATCAAATCACATTGATAAATTCCGAGCTTCCACAGACATATGCAGCAACATCTTGTGAACATATCTGGCAAGAAAATTCTGAAAACAATATTTCTACACTGAATTCGAAATTCACACAATCAACATGCATCATCGTCACAAGCAATAGGCAACTCCGACCTAGTCATGGTTTCTTCGTTATATACGACACAAGTGGCTCTGATACCACTGTAGGAAAATCCGGTGTGAGCATCACATGCCCACGGTGCGGAAAAGAAAATTTTTGTTCGGCACCTTCCAGCCAGGATCCATGTGTCTATACAACAAACTCAAACCATAACGGCCGAAGGAGACCGTCTCTATCAGTATCCATGCGAGATCGGAGAACCTAACGGGACAAACCCTTTGACCGGAAATAGTTAGAACAAATTAAAGAGTGCTAGCTCTTACCTTTTTCCTTGGAGAGCTTGGAATCAGGATGGAGAAGGAGAAGAAAATGCTTGAAGATGATGAAGAACGATGATGAGATGAGAGGAAAACTATTTTCCTTTCAAACTTCTCTTCTCCTCTTTCAACCAACGACCACACTCATCTTCATCTTTCATTTTGTCTTCTTAGCATTTAATGTAAAGATGACAAGGCAAAAGATGGAAGCTTCTTTTGCCATCCACGTTAGCTACTTTATCTATATTTATATATATATAAAGTTAAACTTGTCTTCTCCTTCAAGCTTCCACGTATCTAACATATATATATATATATAATTAATTATATATTTATATAAATAAATGCTGAAGTGGTCAGTCACCTTTGAATTGGTCTACTTAAGCCTCTTAGGGTCGATATGGGAAAACCCGGAAGCGTTTTTAAAATATCGATGTCGCGATCTCATGGGACATATCTCGATCTCATCGGGATCCATTTAGTCCGTTTGCTCTCCATTTATTGGAACTCATCCAAAACTATTTCTGAATTCTCGAGATACTCTTGTCGTGTGACCCATTAGGTTCCGGTTATGTTGGCCATAGATTAACACTTAATCTGAAGCAAGTCATGAGCGGTATCTAGCAACATCATGACCCCAATTGACCGAAAAGTAATTGATTTGATGAATGAACATATATTCATCATGAACCATATCACGAACCTTTCCATGACAATTACCGTGCAATTAGTCCTTTCACCATGCTATACCCCTTGGTTATGAGTATGGGCAATGTGTCAACTCTTACTAGATTGACTCGTCAAATCTAGTCAAGTGATTTCAGTTCTTGTCACGGGACTCATTACTTTACATGTCAATGAAGACATTCTTAGCGACATATATGCTCGACGAGAGACTTCAAGTAATGACCACGACGAAGAGGCCGTAGGTATCATCTTACGCTATCACGAAGTGGTGAATCCTCTATTGGCTACTCAATTACCTTGAGTACCTCAAGTGTGCCCAATCACCACCCTATGGCGACCTCTATAAAGCGACAAGGAATGGAGTCAAAGCAAATCGGTATCCAAGATATCCTTGAGCACGCCAAATGCAGGATACTTGCACCATTGCTATGATGAGATTATCACCGACATTAGAATAGGACATCCATGTGATGATCTCATAGCAGGTCATCAATGTACTTACTACCTCTAGTAAGCATCACATCTCAACCTAAATATCTCATATTTGACTACGAGATCCTTGCTTGATCAAATCAAGGAGCTTGAGATGTCTAGTCTCTCGGATTCTGATGTCCGATCTCGGTAATCCTATGACTAGGATAATTTGAATCTTGACATAATTGCACATGATAGGAATCTCGGTAGTATGATCACATCACAATTTCCTTCATGCTATGTCATATATCATGGACTTCATTAATTTGCTTATAGATCAATATCCATTCATAAATAATGAGCAATGAGTTAATGAAATATGCCTTCTTTATTTATTCATAAAGTATGTACACAACTTTGTACAAAATGCGCTAAAAGCGATTGCCTTGAGGCCTTTACTCTAACAATCATACTCTTGAGATTCCTATCATGTGAAATTATGTCAGTATCTAAATTATCCCTAGTCATGGGATTCTTGAAATTGAACATCTAGTGTCCAGGAGAGACTAGCACATTTCAAGCTCCTTGATTTGATCAGCGGTGGATCTCGAAGCGTAAATATGAGATATTTAGGGTTGAGATGTGAATGCTTACTAGAGGTAGTAAGTACATTGGATGACCTCTATGAGATCATCACATGGATGTCCTATTCTAATGTCGGTGATAATCTCATCATGCAATAGTGCAAATATCCTTAGACTTGAGGTACTCGAGGATATCTTGAATCTTGATTACGTGTTTTGACTCCATTCCTTGTTGCCTTACAGAGGTCGCTCATAGGGTGGTGATTGGGTACAACTTGAGGTATTCGAAGGTAATTGAGTATCAATAGAGGATTCACCATACATGATAGCGAAGATGATACCCGTAGCCTCTTGTCGGGGTCATTACATGAAATCTCGGCGGGTACATATGTCATGAAGAGTGTCTTCATTGACATATAAAGTAATGAGTCCCAGGAATGAACCGATATTACTTGGACTAGATTTGACGTGGTAAGTCTAGTAAGAGTTGACACTTGCCCATACTCGCTAACCAAGTGGGGTATAGCATGGTGAAAGGGCGAATTACGGTAATTGTCTGATGAAGGTTCGTGATATGGTTCATGATGAATATAGGTTCATTTGTCAAACGGTTACTTCAGTCGATTGGGGTCATGATGTATTCTAGATACCGCTCATGACTTGCTTGGATTAGTGTTAATCTAAGTGGCCAACATAACGAGAACTAATGGGTCACATGCATAAGAGTGACTTCGGAGAATTAAAAAATAGTTTTGGACAGAGATCCAATATATGGAAGCGATAGGATTAAATGGATCCCATGAGATCAAGATATGTCCGATGAGATCGTGACATCGATATTCTTGAGACAGTCTTGTATTTTTCCCTACGGGACCTGTCTGACCGACCCGATGTGTTGGACCACTTGACATTTATATAGATATATATATCTTATTAATTAATTAAGAATATATATATATATATATATATATGTGTGTGTGTGTGTGTGTGTGTCAGCGTGGAAAGGAGAAGAAGCTTCCTCTTTTATGCTTTGTCAAAAGTTACATTAAGTGACTAGAAGACAAAATGAAAGATAAAAGAGTGATGATCGTTGGTTTTGTGAAAAGAAGGAAAAAAGTTTTGTGAAAATCCTAAGCATTCTTCATCTCTTCATCATCGATCATCAAGCTTCCTCTTCTTCTCCAAGCCTCCTTCATCGTTTTCTCCAAGCTCTCCAAGAATAAGGTAAGAGCTAGCACTCTCTACTTTATTCTAGCTATTCTCGGGTCAAAGGGTTTTCCCCGGTTAGGTTCTCCGATCTCTGTGTGGATACCGTTAGAGATGGTCTCTTTTGGCCGTTATGGTTTGACATTGTTATATAGACACATGGATCCTGGCTTTCGAGAAGGTCCCGGAATAAAAATTTTTGTTTTTCCGCACCGTGTGCATGTGATGCACACACTGGGATTTTCCTACACCAACAAACTTTTGAGAGTGCTGTTAAAGAGTCAGAATGGAGAAAGGCAATGGATGATGAAATCGAAGCTATTGAAGGAAATGACACCTGGGAACTGTGTGATCTTCCAAAAGGACACAAAACCATTGGCGTGAAGTGGGTTTACAAAACAAAATTGCTGGAAATGGTGAAGTTGACAAGTATAAAGCGCGATTAGTGGCAAGGGATACAAGCAAGAATATGGAGTTGATTATACTGAAATTTTTGCTCGGTTGCGACATGATACAATAAGATAAATTGGTAACTTTGGTACGCAAGTGTTGGCCTACTTTTGAATTGGATATCAAATTTGCCTTTTTGCATGGAAACTTGGAGGAACATGTTTTTTATAGAACAACCCTCTGTTTATATTAAGGTTGGAAATGAACATAAAGTTTATAAATTAAAAAAGGCTTTTTATCGATTAAAACAAGCCCCACGGGTTTGGTATAGTCGCATTGAAGCCTATTTTTTGAAAGATGGTTTCAAAAAATTTCCACATAAACATACACTTTTTGTTAAAGTTGGAAATGTAGGGAAAATGCTTATTGTTTGTTTATATAGATTATCTTATTTTTCTTTGGAAATGATAGCATTATGTTTGAAGCATTGAGAAATCAATGATGGCTGAATTTGAGATGAGGATCTTGGATTGATGCATTATTTTCTAGGCATAGAAGTAATGCAATCTAATGATGGAATCTTTCTTTCACAAAAGAAGTATGGGGAGAAATTCTAGACATATTTCAAAAGCAAAATTGCAATGCAGATTAACACTTATTGAGTATGGCTTAAAGCTACACAAAGATCTTGAAGGAAAGAAGGTGGATAGCACACTTTACAAGCAAATTGTGGGAAGTCTGATGTACTTAATAGCAACAAGACCTGACATAATGTATTCTGTAAGTTTAATTAGTAGATATATGGAGAATCCAATAGAGATGCATTTATTAGTTGCCAAAAGAATTCTGCGTTATTTGCAACAAACTAGAGATTTTGGGTTGTTTTACAAGAAGGGAGAGTCAGATTTGTTTGGGTTTCTTGGCGATGATTATCACGGAGATCAAAATGATAGGAGGAGCACATCTAGTTCGTCTTTATTATAGGAACGGGCTGTTTCATGGTCCTCGAAAAAGAACAGATTGTCACTTTATCAACTACTGGAGGCTGAATTTGTCGCTGCAACAACCTGTGCTTGTCAAGCTATTTGGAGAAAAATTCTTGAAGATTTACATTTTAAGCAAGAAGGAGCTACCATAGTTTTTTGTGCCAATAATTCAACTATCAGACTATCCAGAATCTCGTTCTTCATGGAAGAAGCAAGCGTATTGACATGAAGTACTATTTCTTAAGAGATATGTGTAATGAAAACTAGAAGATGTAAACTAGAACCATAAGTTCAGTTTAAAGGAGGGATTGTTAGAAACTATTTATTTTATGTTTATTCACTAAGTCAAGTCTGTCGTAGTCTTTAGGAAGTCGTTAATGCATGTTCAGTAGAACATGGTCATGTAGTTGTTTTTTAGTAGCAAATATTTCTCTATTTTCGGTTATAATGGGCTATAAAAGGCATTGCTTTGTTGAATAAAGTGAGTAGTTCATCACATTCAGCTTTAGTTAACATAAAAGGTATGGAACAAAGGTTCTTACGGTCGTGGGCTGACTAATTTTGAATAACTTAGTTAGAATACCATTGACATGCGCTCATGGAAGGAGATTGAATACAAGTCATAATTTATTTGATGAATTTAAAGGAAGATGTAATGCCTTAAGGCAATCTAAATAAATTTCCAACTAATGGTATCAAAGGCCTAGAAGAAATCAATCTTAATTAAGCAATTGCCAAATTTTTCCACGATTGCGGTCTCGACATGTGTTGGTATTGTTGGCGATATCTTGACATTTGTTATAAGACCATTCCTTTTACTTAGTGCATCGGTGGGATTTCTCCTTGCATTTTGTGTCAACTTCTCATAATTCGTCTCGATAGTGGCCTGCATGGGTTGAGGAACATTTGTAGCATGGTTATAAATCTTAGTATGAGTTGTATCAGATGTATAAGTCATTAATTCCTCCTACCATCCAGTTTTTAGTTGTTTACCCGTAGGGATCCATTTTTTTGTGGAGTGATTTGTCTTCCATGAATTTGTAAGGTGGATCTCTGTTTTTTTCCTGCACTCTAGATTTACCCAGTCTTGAAATAGATAAGTTGTTGGACCCCATTTTCGGAGCCCAACATCCGGGGTCATAAACCTTGAGTTTATAAACCTGTAGGGTTATTCCAAAGACCCCTCTTTGGTCGTCATCTCACAAGGGTGGTGAGACCACACTAGTCAATCACCAAAATCATAATTTGGTTTCTTCACAACAATTGAGGCTCTAAGTCTCTAGTTTAATTTGAAGCAAGAACTATCCTAATTTGAACCCTATAGGAGAAGTTATGCTTGAAAAGCCAAAGTATGTCCGTACCTCAATCATGGTCTCCCAATGACCTCTCACTTTCTCTATTGCAAACTTTTCCAAATCAACTCCAAAAAGATTTCAATTTTTATGGAGAGATAGATACATGTGTTAGGAAGCTATCGCTTCAAGAATAAGTTCATTCGGAGGTCGTATGAGGGAGTTATGGCCAAAAGAAACCAACGTGTTTATGTCCTTAATCATTTTGTACCTCTCTTGGCACAATTGCCATAACGTTTTCTAAAAATATCTGATTGAGTTATTTCTTGGACCATTTGAAAGTAGACTTCTAGATATACAACTTTCATGCAGACCATAAAGCGAGATTCTACCTCTAATGGGGTCAAAAATTGAAATTTACTGTAGCTATCCCGTAAATGTCTGTTTAACGGACATCCATGTCCATTTAACGGACATTGTAGAAATGAAACCATTTTCACCGAGAAGGTCCGTTAACGGACCTACAAGTCCGTTTAACAAACATGGGTAAAGATGGGTGTCTTTTTGACCCATGAAGGTCCATAAACGGACATTCCAGGTCCGTTTAACGGACATGGGGATTTCTTAAACTCCTCCAAGCCCCTTTAATGCTTCCTACCTCCATTCTAACATCATATTCACTCATAATCTTCTCAATTTCACTTCTTCTAATGCAATAACACTCCTAAAACATTAAATCACTAATTTGAATGCATTAAACTCCCAAAATTCAACTCGAATGACTCATCACAAACACTGACTCATCGTTCACCATATTTATCATGTTCATGAATTCCTATATAGCATCACAACTTGTAATGAACATAACTTTCCACTCTGATATCTAAAAATTACAAAATTTATGTCTTTGGAAATCTAGAAGGATCATCTACAACTTTATTGAAGACAACTTGGTCAAATTCTACCTATATCAATACAGTTCTCCTCCTAAATTTAGAACACAATTCTTACCCTATGAAAAACTTGAAGATGCAACATAAAGACTTAGAGAATCATGAGAAAAACATAATGCATATGTATTTCATTTACATCAAAACCAATAAGAGTTTTACAATGCTTTAGTGGGCATTTCAAGCTACTTACATGATAATCCAAAAATACAAACTTTACAAAATCTAGAATCGCTTGAAATGTGATTAAAGCATTGTTTAACTAACTTAAAATACAAAATAAGCCAATTCCGGAGTAATGCCTTTATGTTCAATTCGTGCTCCTCACCTGGAGATGGGATGGAATTGGAGGGGGTAAGCTTAAAGCTCATGGGTAATAGTTTTATAAACGGTAATAAGCAAAAACTATTTAAAACTTTCATGATCATAGCAAAACCTCATTAAAATCCATAAAACATTCATTTCTCAAAATTATCCAACCAATTCACAATTCACATAAGTCAAACATTCATCAAACTTGTCAATACATGTAAACACATAAACACATCATAATGGTTTGGGTGGATCCAAAACAGAGCGTACTACACAATTCCCATACGGGTCCTGTGTAGCAGTGAACAGAACGTACTATCGCAATCCCACAAAATGGTCTTACGTAGCTGTGAACTTATGGGAGTCCGTAAGGGAGTTCCATGCCACTAGCGGGTAGGAAGGAGAAGCCTTTAGACAAGTGCACTCGACATACTTAGGGGACCACCACAAACCCATATAATCATGCATTTCATAACTTGCAAACCATTTGCCCAAATGGCACATTTTGAAATCTTGTCTTTCATGAGCATGAACTATTTCATCTACTTGCTATTCTTTCAAAATCATTTCACAATTCCACAACCGAAAATTCTATACCAAACATATAACCATTTCCCAAATCATTCAAAAGCCACAAATACAACATTTATAGAGCAATTTGAAATCATTCCCATATCACTCAAAATTCATTCCCAAAACTCATATACAAAAAACATATGACAATTTCTCAAGCATTTAAAGAACAATAAATGCACTTTTATAAGGAAGTTGGAAAATCAATTAATTGCATTTATTTGAAGAACATTTGATAGCTTATTGACTCAATTATAAAAGTCACCCACCTTAATTTCCTTGCTTGAAATTCTTGCTCAAAAATGTCCATACTCTTGCTCTTCTTGCCTCTCTTGATTTTCTTCAACATTGACAATAAAATTAACAAATCAAAAGGAATTCAAATTGGACAACCCATAGAAATATATTCATAAAATTGACCCTAGAATACTTAGACCCATGCATTTCTTAAGCTCTTTAAACCAAAACCCATTCCAAAATCCAAATCTCAAAACACAAACCTACCTTGAATCTCCACCAATCAATGGATTTCTTGGCTCTAATGGAAGCTCTAATCTTCCTCTTCCTTTTTTCCTTCTTGCTCAACCCCAAAATCCCTCTTGAAGGTTAAGAAAAATTGAAACCTAGCTTAGCCCTCTTTTCTTTCTCTTATCTTCTCCTACACGACACTCTCTCTCCTCTCTTTCTCCAATTTTCGTTTTCCCTCTCTTCCCATGTAAGACAAGCCTTTTCTCCTCCCTTTTATACCCTTAATGAATGCACAATGTCGAATTTGCCCTTCATTCAAAGCCTTAAGGTTTTCTGACTTAAGCGATCTTCCTAAACTACCCCTCATGCATAAGTTACCACCTTAACACTTTAATTCCCTTAACTTATGTCACCTAATCTCATTCACATTAACATGTTAATTTACTCCAACATATAAATTAATCTAGCAAGACTCCAAAATTACTCTAATCATGTTTATTTATCAAGAAAAAAATTTGAGGGCCAACAATTCTCTCCCTTTTAAAAGAATTTCATCCTCCAAATTCTTACATAAATCGTTGAAGAGGTGTGGATACTTTTCCCTCTTAGCTTCCAAGGGCACCCACGTGGTCTCTTCCACAAAATGGTTTCTCCCTCTTGAGGAGGTGTGGATACTTTTCCCTCTTGAGGATCTTTTCCTTAATGTCCAAGATCTCCACTGGAATCTCCTCATCACTCAAATCATCTCTCAACTGAACCTTAGCAATCTGAATGATGCGGGATGGATCTGATCTATACCTTCTCAACATGGACACATGAAAGACATCATGTATCTGTGACAATTCTGGTGGTAACGCCAACCTATAGGCTAACGTTTTAATCCTCTCAAGAATTTCATAGGGACCTACATATCTCGGACTCAACTTGCCTTTATTGCCAAATCTCATGACTCCCTTCTAAGGGGACGTCTTAAAAATACTTTCTCACCGACTTCATATGTAATGCCCCTTACCTAGGGATACGCACCGGGACGCTCGGAGGTCATCCCGACACATACCTTAAGATAAAGGCACGCTACATTCAAACTGTTGGACCCCGAATTCTTTTTCTTGTTTCTTATTGATGTCATTAAGCATGATTGTGTTAATCTTGTGATTAAGGCATAATTTGATTAAATTGGGAGTATTAGTGGACAATTGAGGCTTAATTGAGCTTAATGTGGTTTGAAAAGATAAAAGTATTTGAGGGCATTTTGGGAAGATCATTTGAGTTGGATAACTTAAAGCTTTGCATGGAGGGGTAATTGGGTCTTTGTCTATTCAATTAGACTTAAATTAGAGAAGAAGAGGAAAATAAAAGAGGAAGAAGGAGAAGCCATCGGTGGAGGAAGAAGAGAAGAGGGTTTTGCGATTTCAGCGATTTTCGACGGATTGAAGACGTTTCCTGGTAAGTTTAAGTTCGATCTATCTTGTTGTGTTTAGATTAAATCTTAGAATCGTTTGGAATGTGTGAGAATCGATGATTTAGGGTTTTAGGGCAAAAAAGGTTAGATTTCTTGGGATAATGCGTTTATGACTGATTTTGAGTTGCTGTTGGGTTAGAAATGTAGTATAAGTCATGATATAAAGTTTAGATGTGTTGCATTTGGGTAAGGGAGAGGATTGAAGTGTGGAAATGATGGAAAATCGGGTTCGGAGTCGTTCTCCAGGCCCTGCGTCATGACGTCTTGAAGGGTGTTAAGCATGTGCGAGCCCCATTTCAACACAAATGAATTTTAGTCTTTTGGGCATATCTTTTGCTGTGGATGTCCAAATGAGGTGATTTTAGATTCGTTGTGATCTAGAGTTTAAGGGCTACAAGTTTTATGAAGAAGGGAAGTTCAGAAATTGACCTTTTTGGATTCGGGATTTTAGATGGGAGTCGAGTATAGATTGTTAGTGTTAGCGTTTTCGTTTTGCGAAGCTGATTGAATATTTCTTTTGACTGTTATTGATTTAGGACTTGGTTTGCTATAGGAAACCAAGCCGACCTGTTTCCATCGCAAGAGGAAGGACAACAGTGAGTCGGATACTCAGCGATATTAGGTGGGTAATGTACTTATAGTTGTTGTGGGATTAGGCAAATTCTTGCCTATGTGTGAATATATGTTATATGTTATGTATGTTTAAATGGATAATTTTGGTTTCATATACCTTGAAAGAAGCATAAGAATATGAGTATGAGCATGTTATGCCTCGACTTCGGTCATGGCATTTTGAATAAATGAGAAGCATGAAAACATACCATTTGACAAAATGATTTTGAGCATGATTATGTGCTTTTGTTTGGTAGAGTGGAACCATTAGTTGAAATCACGTGTAATCGTCGACAAGAGCCTTCTCCGGCTGCCGCTTGTGGCTATGAGCTCGAATGGACTCATTTCGTTTAAGGTGTAAACTTTGGTTTCTCCTTTTGTTTCCATGGGACCCTCGAGCCATTGTGATGTGCATTGCATATTCAATTATTCATTGTGAAGCATACTTTGTGACAAAATTATGAGTTGAATTAACTATCTTTGAATCCGTGTATTATTGGCTTAGCATGTAAGAACTAAATTGATGTAAGCACATATAATATTATATATATATATATATATATATATATATATATATATATATATATATATATATATATATATATATATATATATATATATATATATATATTCATTCATATGCTTAATTTGTGCTAATTGCACGATGGCTATAATTATATTAGCCACTGAGTTGCGTAGCTCGACCCATTATTTTCCTCCTCGAGTGCGACTCGGGACTTGATTGATCCTTGCCGGGCATCGAAGAACTCCATGATAGTTAGAGATCATTGTAGTAAGTTAGTATTTTAGGCGGCCCTCACGAGCATGTCATCATGGAGAATATTTCATGTATTTTGGATTTAGACTTATTTGTATTATGTATGGTTGATAACAACATCGAACTTCTTTTGGATTGTAATGGCATGAAGCCCTTGGCTTATAGGGGTATTTATTGCATAGTTGAATGATTGGGTGTATGATATTAGTGTGTAAAATTTTGCATGTAGAATCGACTTTTGTATGGATGTTGGGATCGGGTGCGATGTTTTGGGTAGCCCGTGGCAGCGCAACTGAGGGCCACCTTGGAAGCAGGGTTAGGGCCGGGACCAACATGTTTAGTATCGAGCTTTAGGTTTGTGTGTCTTTGGCTTAGAATGCATAGTAGGATGAATTGTGTGATATATGATTATTTGCTGCATTTGATTTCTTGCATATCATACATACATGTAGAACCTCGATTGACATATAGCTAAATCTTAGTGTTTACCTTTGAAGAATGCGATGCCACCTCGTAGAAGGACACGAGGTTATCAGAGATCTTTTGCACGACTCTCGACTAGAGAGGAGAGGGCGATGAGTCGATAGCCGGAAATGTTGAGGCTTCCGTAGGGCTAAGCGGTGAGCCCATCTTGTCGCGATCTTAGGATTCGCCCGGTTCGCGAGCGACGTGCCTCAACGATCCGAGGTTGTTCGGGCCTTCACCAGACGTTTGTTCGGGCTATGGGTGGATACCACGTATACCTTCAGCCCGACTTAGAAGGGAGCGGTTTGATAGGTTGAGGAAGTATGGGCGATCGACTTCTATGGGACAACGAGATCGAAGAAGCTTAGAACTTAGTTGAGAAAAGGCGAGAGAGTCTTTGGATCGGATGGACTATGAGGATGATGAGAGAGTTGTTTATCTTGCAAGTTTGCTTGAGGAGATGCTCAGCATTGGTGGGAGACCATGCCAGCGGTCGAGATGAGACCCGTAGGGTTGTCATGGCGAACTTCTTGGTGCTTTTAAGAAGAAGTATCTATCGAGTTTACATTCATGAAGCGAGAGAGTTCCTTAGTCTCACAGAGGAGATGACGATCGGTGAGTATGGCGTCAGTTCCTCGGTTGGCGGTATGCTTGAGATCGATCTTGAGTGAGGCTTCTAGATGTCGCGGTTTGAGTCGGATGCGCATTTGGCTATCGAGAGAAAGTTATAGTCTTGAACCTGTGACTTTCAGCGATTGGTTGAAATGACCTTGAGGTTGAGAACATAGAGAACATCAAAGTCTTGTGAACAAGAAGAGAATAGGAAGAGAAGCGGTTCAAGAGGGAGGCGATCTAGTACTCCTATGCGAGACGGAGTGCAGAACCTTCTGTGCAGATCTAAGGAGAGGAAGCGTGGTCTTGCCGATCTCGACACATGAGGACTTCTCTGTTCTCACCTGACCTCAGCGGTGGCGGCAATAGAAGGGGAGGCAGGAGAGGTCATTTATCCGAAGTCTGAGCATTGCAGGAGACCCCATAGAGGAGAGTTCTTGATTATCGGATCTTGCTTCAACTGTGGGGAGAAGGGGCACATTGCTAGAGAGTGCCTTGATCTCCACGACATGAGAGAAGCGGATCTGAGCTCAGGAGGGCAGGCATGGGGACGGAAGGCTGCAACAGAAGTGGGAAGTTCGATCTGACCAGAGGGTGAGTCTTCTAGAGTAGACCAGGCGAGGCACCAACTAGGGTGTTTGCAATGACTCGGGAGGATGCAGAGGCCGCTCCAGATGTTGTCACTAGTATGGCTAGATTATTTGCTGATGATGTGCTTGTTTTGATTGATCCAGGTTCTACTCACTCGTTTGTTTCGTCGAGTAGACCTGTGTGTGATAGGATTGTGAGCCCATTGGATACTCCGCTGATGGTGAGTATTCCGATCGGCCAGTACATTGTGATTAGTCAAGTGTATAGAGGCTGTGAGCTTTGTATGGGTGGAGCACTGCTGGTGGTAGATTTGATGCCACTGAAAATGGGAGGATTGGATGTGATTGTGGGTATGGATCGTTGGAAGTCTGATGCCGTTTGGATTATGTGAAAGACGGTGGAATTTGAATTGGATGACGACAGAAGAGTGATGTTTCTTGGGGCGAAAGCGAGTCCGCCTGAATTGTTTCGGCATTGTGAAGAGAAGATGTTGAGGAAGGATGTGAGGCATTTTAGCCTATGTGGTAGATTCGGAGCGGATAGAGGAAGCTGAGGATATTCGAGTGGTCGGGGAATTCTCGGATGCCTTTCACGAGGAATTGCCGGACTACCGCCAGTAGAAAATTGAGTTTCCGTTGAGCTTCTTTGGTCTTGCCGATTTCAATTTAGCCCTACCGGATGGCTCGGTAGAATTGAAAAAACTTAGGAAGCGATTAGAGGAGATGTTGGAGAAAGATACGTTAGATCAAGTTCTTCACCTTGGGAGTTTCGGTCTATTTGTGAAGAAGAAAGATGGCTCGTTGAGGATGTGTGTTGTACGCCCTTACAGTAGAGTATGCAGGACGCCTGTAGGTCGTACTCGATACATAACTCTCTGATGAGGGTGCCTATGATTGATCATTCTATAAATCTCATGACATCAATATAATAAAGCGATAATATCAATTCACTAAATTTTAAAACCTCAAAGATACTTCTCATTCATTTCATAAAACCATAAGTACACGATTAGGTCATATTTACAACCTGTACAAGCCCAAAATAAACGAAGAACTACTCTAACTAGATCATCCACAAAATATTCTAGAAAGATCCCCGGTGACCGACACATGGGCCATGCTCCTCTCATTGTTGCTTTTACAAAGCGAGAAAAGTCTTCTTGACCGGAGCTAGAGTCAAACTATCGTTGTCTGAAAAATAAATGCAATTGTTGGGTGAGTTTGCGAACTTCGGTGAGAAACCATCATCGATGGTCTACCCAACTCATGCATATTCAAACAATCACACAATATCATATATATATATATATATCTATCACCACCAAGAATCACATGCATTCAATTTCACATTTATAAGGCGATGCATTTTTCATACAATTCACATTTAAACATTCTTATATACCTTTGTACATGTGACTCTTTCATTTTATTTACGTTGTTGTGACCGTGCTTGAGCTCATATCGTTGAGCCATTGGCTCTGAAAATATTGGGCTTGGCGCTCGATCGTTGAGCATAAAGCTCGAAAATCGTTAGGCACGAGGCCTGTCGTTGAGCTTAAAGCTCAATCTGGCGGTCCTGTTGTCGATTATCGATCATACATGATGGTATGAATGCACATGTTACAAATCCACAAATCGTGCCACAACCTAATATCACTATCAATTTGCATTTGAAACCACCGATTAACAATTAATGCACAATTTACACTTCTATAGCACATTTCAATTATTTGAACACCGTGGTCGAAATCAATCAATACAATCACACATAATCACCTTAACTCCTCGTGGCATAATTGCATAAATGTAACACATAAAGGTTGAGAAACCAACGGTTACTCACCTCGAACTTCCGAAGCTCTTTGGAAGTCTACCTCGTCGGACAATCGGCGATCCACTTGAGCCTCTATAACAATCGAAATATAAATAACATTAGTAATTGTATCAATTCCAATACTCAATGATGCATATGTATCGAATAATGCACGTACTATACATGTTATGACCTTTCCGACACTAATCCGAATTTCCCGATCTCAAATTCTAAATCCCGAATTCATAATCTCGAATTGAGTTTAATCCATAACCAATTGAATCATCAAATTCCTAAATCCCCAGTTCTTAAAACCTCAAAAATCACATTTTCAGAAAAATAGCATTCCTCGCGGCGCACTTGCGCCTAACATGGCAAAGCTAAACTTCCTTCGTCACAAGCGATGCATGGCAGACGTCATTAATCGTCCTCTCTCCTTTCCATGGCGCTTCCTTCCATGGCGTCACAAGGCAGAACTGCTTTGCTCGCCGTGGCGTGTTCTTCGTCTTGTGCATGCGCAATCGCAGAAACGTCCGAAAACCCGAAATTCAGATTTTTAGTTCAAAACCATTCCTTTCCATTCTAACACTCCAAAACAACATTCTACCCTTAACACAACTCATTCCTAAGCTTAGATCCACCAAATAATCATTATTCAACAATTACCCAAAATCAAAATCACCAAATTTCCTCCTAACCCTATCTTCCTAAACTTCTAAATTTTCAAACCATTTATACCTTAATTCAATGCTCAAATCTAACTATTTAAAACATAAATAAGTGGGAACTTACTTGATTAAAGCCTTAAACCTTTGAAAACCACTTCAAATCTCCAACTTCCAACTGAATCACCACCCACGGCAACACCCAAAGCTAGACATATCTTCATCATCTTCAACACCAAACTAAATGATAGATTCAAGGATGGAAGAAGAAGCAACTAGCAAGAAGGAACCAAGAGGAAATCACGATGAAGGAAGAAGAAAATCAAGGTTTTCTTTCAAAGAAAAAAGGGAGGATCGTGGGAGAAAAGAATTCAAAGGTAAGAGTTTAAATACTAAGGAGAAAAATAAGGCTTGTTTGGCAATTTAAATTGCCACAAGTCCAAATCGAACAACCTCAATCCAATTTCTGATTCTAATTTCTCCCGAATTCCAATGGTTTAGACCCTAATTCCTCAAATCATAATTCAAATTACCTCATATCAATTTTCAATCACATTCGGACCCGGAATCACAATTAATCAGTCACTAAGCCATTTTTTCGGTCCAGACATTATATTCTAAAAATTTCAGAAAAATTCCTGTAAATCCTCAAAATTAGAAAACTCATGATCGTATACTCCAATTTCATAATTCAATTTCCTAACTTTCATTTCTAACTCAAATTCAATTCTCGAGCCTAATTTGACCTAATTATCACACTTGCCCTAATCATCTCCAAATCCAGGTTATCCAAATCAAACCAGAAATATGTCATACATGTATGTACGTACGAATCCCAGTACAATAATAGCAAAATATACATAATTAAATAATGCATGAATATGCAAAAATACGTATAAAATGAACTGTACCCATCCCATCGGTGACGGGATGTTACATGTGTGGATTACAGGAAGCTGAATCAGGTCACTGTGAAGAACAGATATCCGCTTCCTCACATTGATGATCTGTTTGATCAATTGCAAGAGGCGAAAGTCTTCTATAAGATAGACTTGAGATCGGGTTACCATCAATTGAGGATTAAGGAGTCGGATGTGCCGAAGACTGCTTTCAGGACTCGGTATGGGCATTTTGAGTTTCTGGTTATGCCTTTCGGATTGACTAATGCCCCTGCAGCTTTTATGGATTTGATGAATCGGGTCTTTAAGTCATTCTTGGACCAATTTATCATTGTCTTCATAGATGATATATTAGTTTATTCCAAGAGTGATCGGGAGCATGAAGAGCATTTGAGGATTTCTTTGGAGACTTTGAGAAGGAATGAGCTGTATGCAAATTCGATAAATGTGAATTTTGGTTGAGGAAAGTTGCATTTCTTGGACATGTGATCTCGGAACAGGGAGTGCATGTGGATCCAAAGAAGATAGAAGCTGTGGTGAATTGGGAAGCCCCGAAGAGTGTAGCAGAGGTAAGAAGTTTTCTGGGTTTGGCAGGTTATTATAGGAGGTTTGTGGAGGGATTCTCTATGATATCCGCTCCGATGACGAAGTTGTTGAGAAAAAGTCAGAAGTTTGTTTGGAGTGACGAGTGTCAGAGGAGCTTCGAGGAGCTCAAGCACAGATTGACGAGTGCTCCGATTTTCATTTTTCCATCGGGAGATGAGGGTTATACTATGTATAGTGATGCTTCGAGGAAGGGTCTTGGTTGTGTATTGATGCAGGGAGATCGGGTGATTGCTTATGCTTCGAGGCAGTTAAAGCCGTATGAGTTGAACTATCCGACACATGATTTGGAGTTGGCAGCAGTGATCTTTGCCTTGAAGATTTGGAGGCATTATCATATGGAGTTCATCGAGGATCTTTACCATCACAAGAGTCTCAAGTACTTGTTGAGCCAGAAGGAACTGAATTTGAGGCAGAGAAGGTGCATTGAATTGCTTAAGGATTACGACTTGCTGATTGAGTATCATCCGGGCAAGGCCAATGTGGTGGCGGATGCTTTGAGTAAGAATTCTTCGATTGCTTATGTTCGGACAGTTTATCTTCCTTTATTGGAAGAGATGGCCAAGCTTAAGATGAGCTTGAAGTAGGAAGAGCCGGATTGTCTTCTGGCTAATTTTTGAGTGAGACCGATGTTAAGGAAAAAGGTTAGGGAATTGCAGGCACAAGATGCTGATTTGAGTAAGCTCAGAGAGGAAATTTGGAATGGCAAGATTTCTGAGATAGAGGTGACTGATGATGGGCTGATGAAAGTGGACAACAGGCTGTGTATTCCGGATGTGCAGGTAGTTAAGGATGAGATTCTGGATGAGGCACACAATGCGCCTTATGCCATGCATCCAGGTAGTACCAGGATGTACAGGGATTTGAGAGAGCATTTTTGGTGGAAGGGCATGAAAAGGGATGTAGCAGAGTTTGTGAGCAAGTGTCTAGTGTGTCAGCAAGTCAAGGCTGAACACTAGGCACCTTCAGGTATGTTAAGGCCATTGTCCATCCCGGAATGGAAGTGGCAAATAGTGACCATGGATTTTCTGATGGGTTTGCTAAAGACCAGTAGGAAGCATGATGCCATTTGGGTTATTGTGGATCGGTTGACGAAGTCAGCTCACTTCTTGGCGATCAAACAGACTGATTCTTTGCATGTGATAGCAAAGAAGTATATTGATGAGATAGTGAGGTTGCATGGGATTCCGGATTCCATAGTTTCAGATAGAAACCCCCGGTTTACTTCGAGGTTTTGGGGCAGTTTGCAAGAAGCTTTGGGTACTAAGCTGAATTTTAGTACGACTTTTCACCCTCAGACGGATGGTCAATCTGAGAGGACCATTCGGACACTTGAGGGGATGCTCAGGGCTTGTGTGATGGATTTCAGAGGAACTTGGGATGAGCATTTGCCATTGGTCAATTAAACTTATAACAATTGTACCATTCGAGTATTCGGATGGCTCCATATGAGGCATTGTATGGGAGGAGATGTAGAACTCTAATTTGTTGGGATGAAGAAGGAGAAAGGAACCTGGTAGGACGGTAATTGATTAGAACGACGTTGAGAAAGTCAATCTGGTTAAGCAGCGACTTAAGGCAGCACATGATAGGATGAAGAGTTATGTTGATGCTCACCGAAAGGAGATGGAGTATGAAGTCGGTGAAAAGGTGTTCCTTAAGAAATCTCCTTGGAAAGGAGTGTTGAGGTTTGGCAAGAAGGTTAAGTTGAGTCCGAGGTATGTGGGTCCTTATGAAATCCTTGATTGGATTGGGCCACTCACCTACAGGTTAGCGTTACCTCCGGAATTGTCACAGATCCACGAGGTCTTCCATGTTTCTATACTGAGGAGGTATAGATCGGATCCTTCTCATATTGTTCATGTAGCACCCCACTCCCGACGAGACCCGAACTCGATATCCATGGTGATATCCGAGCCCGTGACTGCGAGGTGGCGTCTAGAACATTCATTACCCTATTAACAAAAATCGTATGACATTTTTTTTTCTTTCAAAACATTAGAGTCTTGTGAACAATCAACGACTTGGCCCAATTATAACAAAACATTTTCAAATATTAAATCATTTCTTGATAAAACAATTTCACTCATTATTAGCACTCATTAGTGCACATCCTCTATACAATTACATGTAAACAATTGGGCCTACTAAATACCAAATTAATACACTAATGCAGAATCTATTTACGACCATCGATCCCCGATACTCATGTCTTGCTAGCGATGACGTACTCCGCGTGTCCAACGGGGTACTCTCCATTTTCGAAAATAGATGCAATGTTGGGTGAGTTTGCGAACTCGGTGAAAACCATCATCGATGGTTCACCCAACTCATGCATATCCATACAATAAACAAGAAATCACAGCACTCGATTTCACATTTGATAAGGCAATAAACCTTTCACATAATTCACATTAAACATTCATTTATGCGATGTGCATGTGACTCTTTCATTTTCTTTCGTTATTGTATTTCGCTTTGAGCTCATATCGTTGAGCCATTGGCTCAAACATTGGGCTTAAAGCCCGAAGCGTTGGGCATAGCCACGAGCATCGAGCCGAGGCTCGAATACGTTAGACACGAGGCCTCGTCGTTGAGCTTAAAGCTCGAAATCAATGGCGACACCGGTCCTGGCGCCATTATCGATCATTTACTATGCATGAATGCACATGTCATTTTCCAATATCCTCGAACTTTTAGTCCGGTATTTCATTCCCATGCATTTACCTTTCGTTTCATTATCACATTTACAATCTAATTTACTAATCTATCACATTTACAATCCAATTTTCTAATGCATTCTCACGCACTTATTCTCATTTGCACTTCAATATCACGAATCAATATTTGAACACCCACGGTCCCAAATCAATCAAATCAATCAATCACATATATCCATCCTTGCATCCTCATGGCAATCAATGCATATAATTAATAAACACATAAGGTTGAGAAACCAACTAGGTTACTCACCTATTACTTCGAGCTAATGCGGGAAGTTTCGCCCGTCGATTGACGACGCCCACTTAGGCCTCTATAAAAACAGAGAAAAAAAGCGAGTCACTACAGATGCAATTTGTGCACATATAGGTGAAATATGCAAGTTCATGAATTTTCCGGCCCTAAATCCAAATTTTTCCATAACAAAATCCGTCTAAAATTAGAAACCTATTGGCGGCGACGGCGCAATTAGGACCTCTATGGGTCCCCAATTAAACAAAATAGTGATTAAAGGCTCCACTACCCGGGGCCACGTCAATTTCCCGTCCAAAAATTTCCAATTTCTCACAAAATGAAATTAAATATTCTACGAATCCGATGCCTCAAGAATCAGGTCAATCGGACGTCGGACGGAAAAGAAATTGACAAAAGAAGCATGAAATCCCAATTATCAATTAACAAATAAAATAATAAAATAATAAATAAAATAAAAGAAAAAGAATCAGCCTCATGAGGCGACGTCTCGCCCAGCTGGGTGACTTAATCGACCCGTCGCTAGGCGACAGCGTCGCCTAGCGGCGTGGGCCTTTAAGCCTCGCTCACTAGAGGCGAGGCGCCGCCTAGTGAGCAGGCGTGATTCCATTTTCCATTTTTTTTTCTGATTTTCAATCAATTTTCAACACCCATAATTCATTGCACACAATTCAGAAAATTTCTAACTATATCTCGTTGGAAAGCTCAGAAACCCTCTACAATTCTCAAGAAGATCATAAAATCAATTTCACCTTACGGTGTCAAAAATCCTTCAAAGCTACTGCCTACTCAAATCCCATTAAAACAGAACAGTACATTGAAATTTCCATAACTCTCAGATTCTTCAGCCAAAAATTACCACATAAATATGCTCAATAAGTTCACAATGTCATCTACAACTTTTATGACAACCCAAAATCAAATTCCATTGCTAAACAAGTCAATTAATTCACTCAATGTTGCTGTCCCTGAAATCATTCAATTTGAGCAGTAAACTTATAACAAGCATAACTCCCTGTACACAAGTCAGAAAAATCTGAACTTTATATCCCTGAAAAGATAAATCCTCAAACTTCAATTTTCATGAAGAACTCAATTTCCAATTTAATTTCTAACCATTTCAAAACTGTCATGCAAGTTACTGCCATGATCAGCAATTCGGTAACCTAAGCCAGGATCAGTTTTGCAAAATCATAACTCCCAACTCTGACCTCTAAAAATTATATGCCATATCTCATTTTCAAGATAATTTCTTCCTCTTCAACTTTTCAGAAGATCACTCACACCAATTCAGTCCACAAAAATTGCTAAAATTGCTTCCAAGAAGAAAGCTCACAAAATCAACACTTTGACTAGGTTTCTCCAAAAGCATAAAACCAATCAATAGTAATCAGTTCATATCTCCCAATATACAACTCGAAAATTAACAAGATCAGTGGCAATGGAAAGCTAACTCAATATGCCTCAAATTTCATAAAGACCATTTTCCCAAATTCCATCTCAATTACTTTATACAAATCAATAAGGCTCATAGGTTATGGTTTCGGGTACTGTTCACAGGCAATAAAACAGTAACTTTCCATGCCAAATTTCAACCTATTAGAGTTACAATTTGACAACACCTATTTCACACTAAAATGTAGCTAACATATGAAAGTTTCATTGGGCACAAACTTCACCTCATTTACACACCTACACAGTTAGTTATGCTCAAAACAGTACAATAGGCTCAACACCAAAATTTCCAGATTTCACCTATACCTCATCCTCTTCCATTCTATCACTTTACCTACATTAATATACATTCATTTACACCTCCAATTCAGCCACAAACTCAACACAATATTTATCTGTATTCTTACACAAAAGTTGGCAGCAATAATTCCTCAATTCCTATGCACAATTCATCATCAACATGTAATTACAATCAAGCTAAAACCATAAATAAAATCCTCTTACCCAAAGCTTCCAACTCCACCTCTTTAAGTCTTTAATTTACCAACTACTTTACTTCTTTACTTCTTTTCCATCCTAAGCATGGTGATCATCATAGCAAGGGGGAAGAAGGTTTAAAGTTTACAAGCTTGTAAGCATGAAAGGTTGGAGGAAAGTAGCCATTTAAGCTAAGAAAAATGGAGAAAATGTCAATGAAGGGGAAGAGAAGAAGATTTCGGTGGATGAGACATAAACAAGCCACTTTTTATCTCATTCCTTCATTCTTTAAGTCATCACCGAGAGGGCATAAGCAATACCAAGAAACATGATAAGGAGGCATTAAATGAAGGAGATGTTAGCAAGTTTTGGTTGGTGCATATTTTCAAAGAAAAGTCAAATGTAAAAACCAATTAGTTTTCATCAATTTTTATACCTATCTCCACAATTTCGGTTACACTAAAAAGGAAGCAACATTTTCTTATGTAAAACTGTGGAGGAGGGTACATTTATGAAAGGGTAGGTGGCTTTGTAGGATTTGTTAAAACAAAGTTGAAAAGTCAAACATATTCATACTTTACTCAATTAAACCTAGTCCAAAATTAACCCATCAATTCCAATGAACCTAGTTTCAATCCCAAAATAATATACCCAATAATGCAGTGCCATTGGTAGAAATTTTCGCTCTAGAAAATCGACCGGTTAGCTAATTGGCAATTTTTTCGGTCAAGAATTTCGAGAAATTTTCGAGTCATTTTTTGAAAATTAACTAAATTGCCCAAAATTGTAAAACATAAGACAGTCCACTCCCAATAATTTTTAAACACGAAACCACACTTTCACTACAAAAACACTTTTAGGCCATGTGCGAGCGATTTTGCGATGCAGGGACTTTTCTCCTGATAATTCCGAAAAATTCCCATAAATCCCTAAAATGTAAAACACTCTATGGCGCACTCCAAATAATTTTCCAAATCCCATTATCACACCAATTTCACAAAGATCACAATTAGACACTTAGGCCGGAAATGTCATGAATGCATGTATGACTATATGCTGTGCAAAACTCACCATTTATAGAGGTGCATGACATATGTTCATGCCGAAGTTATAATTTAATACTCCTAACCCGTCCCCGTCCCAATGTACTAAAATACCCTTCCCATCGGAGATGGATGTTACAATTCTCCTCCTAATAAAAATTTAGTCCTCGAAATTTCATATCTGATGATCGGGAAGGTAGAGTCTTTTTGATTAATACTCTCTGTTTTCCAATCGATTTCACTACGATCAAATTACATCCATAAACGGAAATCAAAACAATCAATGACTCTTTTCCTTTCTCAACTTTACATGATTTTACCGCTTTCTCGAACTTACGAGCAATTAGCCACTTTCAATCTCAATAACATATATATCGGATCCAACAATATCTATGAAACACTTTGTGAATCCGAATCATCTTTTAAGTTTTAGCCTAACTTGCCAATCCATAATTCTATTCACACCACAATCGTATGGAGGCCACTCCTCACAAATTCAATTTTTCTTAACTACACCTTTATTTCCATCTAAGTACATTTTAGCCGAGGCCATACCTTTCAAAATATTTCATTTATCGCTTATCAGAATCTCATGAGATTTATAACCTCGGTGTGAATCAATTCAACTCAATGTTACCATCTTAAATTGCTTAACCTATCACTTTATTGCCCTGATCACATAATATAGGGATAGTGACTCCTTTTTGGCAGTAAGACCCCTTATACACTTTTCGCATGGTGACACCAATATAATGATTGTCATACCACAATCACTTTGCCCTATATATCAATCTCATATCCCAATGAAATCCAAAAACACCTGTTGGTTAATCACACATATCATCGTTCACTTTGACGGACTTTACCATCAATTGCTTGTCCACAATACTTTTACTAGAACATAACGCTTCGATTATTTCTTATGCTTTCTCGAACCATTTACTTATGATCATTTGATTTCCCATTCTAACCTTTCAATTACTCTTTCAATACGCTCATACTATAACATAAAGCTTCGATCATTCCTTACGTTTTCACTAACAGTTCCCGTAATGAATATCACCCATATTTCTTAATTCGAACTATACCTATCACTTTCCTCAACAAATGGAGTTATCTACAGTTCTTTGATATGGTTTACAATTTCTACATCCTCACTTCGGGTTTTGCCAATCCGTTTTGATGCACACCACCTTTGAAATTCCCAAAGCTAATAATACTTTCTTTTGCCCCCCCCCCCTTTTTTTTTCAGTTCGACTAGTAATACGCAATAATACACCAGATTTGATAACTTTATTACCCAAATTTGGATCTTCGCAATTGAATTTATTTATTTCTTTGTTCAATTCCTTGAATTGCACCATTAGCTTAGTTTGGAGTAATCACCCTGAATCCTTTTCAAATCATTCAATCAAGACGACATAACTCAATAGTTATCGATTTGCATATTCATAGACATCTCCAAACTATTTCGTATTTATTTATGTCTCCAAGCTTTTAGGCCACACTCAAGATAACAAATTTCAAATCATCAATCATAATACCGCCCATGGAATCATATTTGTCCTAAGGTGCATAAAATCACTTTATCCAATTTCCATCGATCACATCAGAACCTTTACTGGAACACTTCAATATAGATAGTAAATTCTTCAAATGTCTCCTTTATGATCATTAGTCATAACATTCACATGTTTTCCTCAATTATTCTTGTCGATTTGCTAAAACCAGAAAATCTTTGACAATTATGAACGCATCCAGCATTCCATTAGTTCTCCTTAATTTCAAATTCCGCCTACACATATCTTTTGAACTTCCGCATTTTATCAATACCTATATCTTAATTAATTCTCCCAATATCCCATGTTCGCATCCTAATTCATCCCTTATTTCACTCTTATGAAACTTGCATGATAACCAATCTCCTCACCTATACCAATGTATCTATTTCTTATGCTTATATCCATTATCCACTGCAACACAATGGAGACATGTTCCTTTTCCGTACCCATAGTTGATTTATGTAACTTTTTAATTAGCGAACGTCTCGAATAAGGAACAATTTTCAGATAATTTGTCTCATCATAACATATTCTGCATGTTTCCTTACCTTTATTTCTCCACATAACTTAATTTATTCACGATAGATCACTCATTGACTTGAATAAACAATCGTTATATCGATCTCGTGCTTTCAAAACATAATTACACAAAATATACACAATTTTTTTTAATCCCTCAAATTCACAAATAAATATTTCCTTAATATGCGATTACTTCTCTTACATAATCGAACCATCTCATTAACATAATGTACACTTTTTTTCATAACTTAGTTTAGCTCTTACGCTAAATCATTTGCCGGATGTAATACAAATCGGTTACTCTTGATACATCACGAAGATAAATCTCTGAAGAGCACTTAAACAATTTCTTTCCTCTATTATCTCGCCATAATCATCACATCCTATCGACAATATATCTCCATAGTCCCATCAATTTGCCCATTAATAGATCATCTTGCTAAAATACCTTAATTGCATTTAATTCTCGATAACCATTTTCTTTTTGATACCAATTCTCGATCATGGGGACCTTACTTTATTCATGTCCCTTATTTTATTCTCATGAACTCATTACTCGATGCTAACATCTTTAATCGTATCACTTCTTTCTCAATTGATCATTACGAGCATTCTCATGTCTTACTCTCACTCATTTTGAACTTGAGCTACGGCATTATAATCTGAGCTTATGTAATAGGCCACCGATTTCTTCCTATATCATAATCCACATTATTATTCATTTATGCTTAATCATTTCACCCGTGATAGTAATCCCACTATCGATATACACTTACAAAGGACAATATATTCGCACTCAAGAACCTTCCTGCTTACACGAGTCCTCGCTCGTGAGGATCATATACAATCTCTATTCCTATACAATGATCAATTATAAGCACTTTCGTTTCTTGTTCTAACTCATAAAATTATTATTATTCTACAAGAATTTACGGCTGAATTATCCATTAACTCAAGCAATTGCAACTGAACATTTTCACTTACCATAGGGCTCCCATAAGCGGTGTGCATTTACTTAGCGGATCAATTAAACCCGAACAACCTTTTCATCTATCAATTTCATTGTCTTACATTTCAATCTTTTCATTATGGCATTATACCCATATATTTCCACACTCAAATCAAGATCACAGATGTGAAATCATTCTTGATTTTGCCCTTTATATATTTTGACTCAAATCACCAATCCTTATATATAATTCTCATCACAATAATCAATCCCAATTGTAACCTCGCTATATCATAGAACACTTTATTTTCATTCACCTAATACATCGGAAATCTTCCCATTATCACAACTATATATTATTATTTTTCTATTCATTCCCAACTATAATCTTTATTCAAATTCATATTCAAGGTATACCAATCTAACTCCAATATTATGCTTCACAATATACCCTTCAATACCAAAGCATGAAATATTAAATGCATCTGGTGAACCATACACTTTTTCCTATTTTGCGATATCCATTTCTTCCTTTTATCACACTCTAACACATTGTCCTTTTCTCACTTTTTTTTCTAACCGCTTAAACGATCGAGACATATGTATGCATCGACTCATATACTACATTGAGGATCGCTTGTCACTATCTGTAGTGACACAACTTAAATGCACATAACTAGACACACTTTTTTTCGAAAGCCCATGTAAGATTGTACTACGGGCTCGATACCTAAATGTAGCACTTACACTCCGACGAGACCGAACCCGATATCCATGGTGATATCCGAGCCCGTGACCAGCGAGGTGGCGTACTAGAACATTCATTACCCTATTAACAAAATCGTATGACATTTTTTTCTTTCAAAACATTAGAGTCTTGTGAACAATCACCGACTTTGCCCAATTATAACAAAACATTTTCAAATATTAAACCATTTAATGATAAAACAATTTCACTCATTATTAGCACTCATTAGTGCACAAACTCTATACAATTACATGTAAACAATTGGGCCTACTAAATACCAAATTAATACACTAATGCAGATACGGACGACATCGATCCCGATACTACATCTTGCTAGCGATGAGCGTACTCCGGCGTGTCCAGCGGGGTACTCTCCATTTCTGAAAATAGATGCAATGTTGGGGAGTTTGCGAACTCGGTGAGAAACCATCATC
The DNA here is from genome assembly GCA_029891385.1 of Erythroxylum novogranatense. Classification (NCBI taxonomy): domain Eukaryota; kingdom Viridiplantae; phylum Streptophyta; class Magnoliopsida; order Malpighiales; family Erythroxylaceae; genus Erythroxylum; species Erythroxylum novogranatense. The sequence continues at coordinate 282,321 of JAIWQS010000039.1, read as the reverse complement.
GATGGTTCACCCAACTCATGCATATCCATACAATAAACAAGAAATCACAGGCACTCAATTTCACATTTGATAAGGCAATAAACCTTTCACATAATTCACATTAAACATTCATTTATGCACGGTGTGCATGTGACTCTTTCATTTTCTTTCGTTGTTGTGACCGTGCTTTGAGCTCATATCGTTGAGCCATTGGCTCTGAAACATTGGGCTTAAAGCCCGAAACGTTAGGCATAGCCACGAGCATCGAGCCGAGGCTCGAATACGTTAGACACGAGGCCTCGTGCGTTGAGCTTAAAGCTCGAAATCGGTGGCGACACACCGTCACAATACCATTATCGATCATTTACTATGCATGAATGCACATGTCATTTCCAATATCCTCGGACTTTCATCCCGTATTTCATTCCATGCATTTACCTTTCGTTTCATTATCACATTTACAATCTAATTTACTAATCTATCACATTTACAATCCAATTTACTAATGCATTCTCACGCACTTATTCTCATTTGCACTTCAATATCACAATCCAATATTTCGAACACCCATGGTCCGAAATCAATCAAATCAATCAATCACATATATCCATCCTTGCATCCTCATGGCAATCAATGCATATAATTAATAAACACATAAGGTTGAGAAACCAACTAGGTTACTCACCTATTACTTCCGAGCTAATGCCGGGAAGTTTCCGCCCCGTCGGTCTGACGACGCTCCACTTAGGCCTCTATAAAAACAGAGAAAAAACGAGTCACTACGGATGCAATTTACGCATACGTAGGTGAAATATGCATGTTCATGAATTTTCCGCCCTAAATCCAAATTTTTCCATAACAAAATCCGTCTAAAATTAGAAACCTATTGGCGGACGGTGCGCTTGATTCGGACCTCTATAGGTCCCCAATTAAACAAAATAGTGATTAAAGGCTCCATTGCAGGGGCCACGTCAATTTTCCGTCCAAAATTCCCAATTTCTCACAAAATAAAATTAAATATTCTCTGAATCCGATGCCTCAAGAATCAGGTCAATCGGACGTCGGACGGAAAAATTGACAAAAGAAGCATGAAATCCCAAATTATCAATTAACAAATAAAATAATAAAATAATAAATAAAATAAAAAGAAAAGAATCAGCCTCGCTGGGCGACGTCTCGCCCAGCGGGCTGACCTAATCGACCCGTCGCTAGGGCGACAGCGTCAGCCTAGCGACGCAGGCTTTAAGCCTAAATCACTAGAGGCGGCGTCCGCCTGAGTGAGCAGGCGTGATTCCATTTTCCAATTTTTTTTTTTCGATTTTCAATCAATTTTCAACACCCATTATTCATTGCACACATTCAGAAAATTTCCAACTATATCTCGTTGGAAAGCTCAGGAAACCCTCTACAATTCTCAAGAAGACCATAAAAATCAATTTCACCCTTACGGGTGTCAAAAATCCCTTCAAAACTACTGCCTACTCAAATCCCATTAAAACAGAACAGTACATTGAAATTTCCATAACTCTCAGATTCTTCAGCCAAAAATTACCACATAAATATGCTCCATAAGTTCACAATGTCATCTACAACTTTCATGAACAACCCAAAATCAAATTCCATTGCTAAACAAGTCAATTAATTCACTCAATGTTGCTGTCCCTGAAATCATTCAATTTGAGTAGTAAAATTATAACAAGCATAACTCCCTGTACACAAGTCAGAAAAATCTGAACTTTATATCACTGAAAAGATAAATCCTCAAACTTCAATTTTATGAAGAACTCAATTTCCAATTTAATTTCTAACCATTTCAAAACTGTCATGCAAGTTACTGCCATGATCAGCAATTCTAACCTAATGCAGGATCAGTTTTTGCAAAATCATAACTCCCAACTCTGACCTCTAAATATTATATGCCATATCTCATTTTCAAGATAATTTCTTCCTCTTCAACTTTGCAGAAGATCACTCACACCAATTCAGTCCACAAAAATTGCTAAAATTGCTTCCAAGCAGAAAGCTCACAAAATCAACACTTTGACTAGGTTTCTCCAAAAGCATAAAACCAATCAATAGTAATCAGTTCATATCTCCCAATATACAACTCGAAAATTAACAAGATCAGTGGCAATGGAAAACTAACTCAATATGCCTCAACTTTCATAAAGACCATTTTCCCAAATTCCATCTCAATTACTTTATACAAATCAATAAGGCTCATAGGTTATGGTTTCGGGTACTGTTCAGAGGCAATAAAACAGTAACTTTCCATGCTAAATTTCAACCTATTAGAGTTACAATTTGACAACACCTATTTCACACAAAAATGTAGCTAATATATGAAAGTTTCATTGGGCACAAACTTCACCTCATTTACACACCTACACAGTTAGTTATGCTCAAAACAGTACAATAGGCTCAACACCAAAATTTCCAGATTTCACCTATACCTCATCCTCTTCCATTCTATCACTTTACCTACATTAATATACATTCATTTACACCTCCAATTCAGCCACAAACTCAACACAATATTTATCTGTATTCTTACACAAAGTTGGCAGCAATAATTCCTCAATTCCTATGCACAATTCATCATCAACATGCAATTACAATCAAGCTAAAACCATAAATAAAATCCTCTTACCCAAAGCTTCCAACTCCACCTCTTTAAGTCTTTAATTTACCAACTACTTTACTTCTTTACTTCTTTTCCATCCTAAGCATGGTGATCATCATAGCAAGGAGGAAGAAGGTTTAAAGTTTACAAGCTTGTAAGCATGAAAGGTTGGAGGAAAGTAGCCATTTAAGCTAAGAAAATGGAGAAAATGTCAATGAAGGGAAGAGAAGAAGATTTGATGGATGAGACATAATCAAGCCACTTTTATCTCATTCCTTCATTCTTTAAGTCATCACCGAGAGGGCATAAGCAATACCAAGAAACATGATAAGGAGGCATTAAATGAAGGAGATGTTGGCAAGTTTTGGTTGGTGCATATTTTCAAAGAAAAGTCAAATGTAAAACCAATTAGTTTTCATCAATTTTATACCTATCTCCACAATTTGGTTACACTAAAAAGGAAGCAACATTTTCTTATGTAAAACCGTGGGAGGAGGGTACATTTATGAAAGGGTAGGTGGCTTTGTAGGATTTGTTAAAACAAAGTTGAAAAGTCAAACATATTCATACTTTACTCAATTAAACCTAGTCCAAAATTAACCCAATCAATTCCAATGAACCTAGTTTCAATCCCAAAATAATATACCCAATAATACAGTGCCATTGGGTAGAAATTTTACGCTAGAAAATCGAATTGGTTCGCCAATTGGCGATTTTTTCGATCCCAAAATTTTCGTGAAATTTTCCGAATCATTTTTTGAAAATTACCTAAATTGTCCAAAATTGTAAAACATAAGACAGTCCACTCCCAATAATTTTTAAACACGAAACCACACTTTCACTACAAAAACACTTTTAGGCCATGTCTTGGCGATTTTGCGGTGCAGGACTTCTCTCCGGATAATTCAGAAAATTCCATAAATCCCTAAAATGTAAAACACTCTATAAGCGCACTCAAATAATTTTTCCAAATCCCATTATCACACCAATTTCACAAAAGATCACAATTAGACCTTAGGCCGGAAATGTCATGAATGCATGTATGACTATATGCTGTGCAAAACTCACCATTTATAGAGGCTGCATGACATATGTTCATGCCGAGTTATAATTTAATACTCCTAACCCGTCCCGTCTAATGTACTAAATACCCTTCCCATCTGAGATGGATATTCTGATTCGAACAAGTGAGGTTCAGTTGAGAGATGATTTGAGCTATAAGGAGCTTCCAGTGGAGATTTTGGATACTAAGGAAAAAGTCCTCAGGAACAAGACAGTTCAGCTAGTCAAAGTCCTGTGGAGGAATCATTCGGTAGAGGAGGCTACTTGGGAGCCATTGGAAGCCATGAAGGAAAAGTATCCGTATCTCTTCGATGATTCAGGTAATAATTTCGAAGACGAAATTTCTTTTTAGAGGGGGAGAAATGTTGGACCCCGAATTCTTTTTCTTGTTTCTTATTGATGTCATTAAGCATGATTGTGTTAATATTGTGATTAAGGCTTAGTTTGATTAAATTGGGAGTATTAGTGGACAATTGAGGTTTAATTGAGCTTAATGTGGTTTGAAAAGATAAAAGTATTTGAGGGCATTTTGGGCAGATCATTTGAGTTGGATAACTTAAAGCTTTGCATGGAGGGGTAATTGGGTCTTTGTCTATTCCATTAGACTTAAATTAGAGAAAGAAGAGGAAAAATAAGAAGAGGAAAGAAGGAGAAGCCATCGGTGGAGGAAGAAGAGAAGAGGGTTTTGCGATTTCAGCGATTTTCGACGGATTGAAGACGTTTCTTGGTAAGTTTAAGTTCGATCTATCTTGTTGTGGTTAGATTAAACCTTAGAATCGTTTGGAATGTGTGAGAATCGGTGATTTAGGGTTTTAGGGCAAAAATGGTTAGATTTCTTGGGTTAATGCGTTTATGACTGATTTTGAGTTGCTGCTGGGTTAGAAATGTAGTATAAGTCATGATATAAAGTTTAGATGCGTTGCATTTGGGTAAGGGAGAGGATTGAAGTGTGGAAATGCTGGAAAATCAGGTTCGGAGTCGTTCTCCAGGCCCGCACGTCGCTACGTGCATATGAACACGACGCGACGTGCGAGTTCGTCGCGACGTGTGAATTTATATTCTTCATGACGCGCTGAAGGGGTGTTATTGCCATGGCGAGCCCGATTTTCAAAGACAAATGAATTTTAGTCTTTTGGGCATATCTTTTGTTGTGGATGTCCAAATGAGGTGATTTCAGATTCGTTGTGATCTAGAGTTTAAGCGTTACAAGTTTTATGAAGAAGGGAAGTTCGAAAATTGACCTTTTTGGATTCGGGATTTTAGATGGGAGTCGAGTATAGATTGTTAGTGTTAGCGTTTTTGTTTTACGAAGCTGATTGAATATTTCTTTTGACCGTTATTGATTTGGGACTTGGTTTGCTATAGAAAACCAAGCCGACTGTTCCATCGCAAGAGGAAGGACGGTGAGTCGGATACTCGGCGATATTAGGTGGGTAATGTACTTATAGTTGTTGTGTGATTAGGCAAATTCTTGCCTATATGTGAATATATGTTATATGTTATGTATGTTTAAATGGATAATTTTGGTTTCATATACCTTGAAAGAAGCATGAGAATATGAGTATGAGCATGTTATGCCTCGACTTGGTCATGGCATTTTGAATAAATGAAGCATGAAAGCAGACCATTTGACAAAATGATTTTGAGCATGATTATGTGCTTTTGTTTGGGCGAGAGTGGAACCATTTAGTTAAATCACGTGCCGCGTCGACAAGAGCCTTCTCCCGACTGCCCGCTTGTGGCCTATGAGCTCGAATGGACTCATTTCGTTCGAGTGTAAACTTGGTTTCTCCTTTTGTTTCCATGGGACCCTCGAAGCCATTGTGATGTGCATTGCATATTGAATTATTCATTGTGAAGCATACTTTGTGATATAATTGTGAGTTGAATTAACTATGCTTGAATCGTGTATTATTGGCTTAGCATGTAAGAACTAGAATTGATGTAAGCACATAATATATATATATATATATATATATATATATATATATATATATATATATATATATATATATATACATTCATATGCTTGAATTTGTGCTAATTATCGATGGCTATAATTATATTAGTCACTGAGCTGCGTAGCTCAACCCATTATTTTCCTCCTCAGGTGCAACTCAGGACTTCAGTTGATCCTTGCTAGGCATCGAAGAACTCCGCAGTAGTTAGAGATCATTGTACTAAGTTAGTATTTTAGCTGGCCTTCGAGCATGTCATCATGGAGCATATTTCATGTATTTCTGATTTAGAATTATTTGTATTATGTATAGTTGATAACACTTGTTGAACTTCTTTTGGATTGTAATGGCATGAAGCCCCTTGGCTTATAGGGTATTTATTGCATAGTTCGAATGATTGGGTGTATGATATTCGTGTGTAAAATTTTTCATGTGCGAATCGACTTTTGTATGGATGTTGGGATCGGGTCTGATGTTTTGGGTAGCCCGTCGCGGGCGCAGCCTGAGGGGCCACCTCGGGAACAGGGTTCCGGGGCCTGGGACCAACACAAACACTACATTCACTTCACGTGGCATGGTATCATAATTCACTTACTTTGAACAGTAACTTCGTCTTAGTTTTTATCGTCTTACTTTGAACTGTAACTTCATCTTAGTTTCTATCGTCTTACTTTGAACAGTAACTTCGTCTTAGTGTCTATCGTCTTACTTTGTACAGTAACTTCGTCTCACTTTGTACAATAACTTCGTCTTATTTTGTACAGTAACTTCGTCTTAATTTTTATCGTCTTACTTTGAACAGTAACTTCGTCTTACTTTCTATCGTCTTACTTTGAACAGTAACTTCTTCTTAGTTTTTATCGTGTTACTTTGAACAGTAACTTCGTCTTACTTTCTATTGTCATACTTTGAACAGTAACTTCGTCTTACTTTAAACAGTAACTTCATCTTATTTTCTATCGTCTTACTTTGAACAGTAACTTCATCTTACTTTCTATCGTCTTACTTTGAATAGTAACTTCGTCTTAGTTTCTATCATCTTACTTTGAACAATAACTTCGTCTTAGTTTCTATCGTCTTACTTTGAATAGTAACTTCGTCTTACTTTCTATCATCTTACTTTGAATAGTAACTTCGTCTTACTTTTAGAATTTTATGTTACATTGGAATCTTTCCAATCTCAAAATAATATTGTTCCAAGTAAAATATACCTTTACTAGGGTTTACTTCTAAAGTTAGTATCCTTATATCATTGAACTCAAATATCAACTATTACATAGAACTCAAATATCTCAAACACTAAACACCTTTAATACATTATTTACATACTTATAGTATAATAAGTAAATGACTTTTAATCTGTCTTTATAGATCCAATTCCCATAACTAAGTTCTTTACCTTTTCATATCTAATATAAATTATTCTTGGACAATTATATTTTCAACATTCCAAAATATGAATTGCTATTCATTATGAGTAATATATCTCTACCTACTCAAATTAACGAGGATAAATATACTTCCACTAACCTTCTTATAGGCGTTATAAGATTACAATCATAATCAATACAAATTCTTTGAATTCATCATGAAAGTGAATCTTTCATTATCTTTGAGTCTTTTAACTATACACCAAATGTTTCAATAAAGGTACTAGTTCCAATTAGATTCATTGTTAGATTTGAACTTTTAAATTTCATCTTACTCTCACTATTTATCTTAAGAATCATTATTGTAAAAGTATACATTGAACCATATTAATCGATGGGTCTATATTATATCCAACTTTTGGATATCTTATAGTCTTATTATCCAATTTAGTTCTAAAATTTGTAAATAATACATGCTTTAGCTAAGCATCACATCCTAAAATCATTAAATTTGAAATTTCAAATGTTAGAATTTCATATCTAATACCAAATCTTGCTAATTGTAACTTTCAAAGATAAGTTGTAGTACTATGCTTAACTATAGAAGAAAACAATACTAATCATACAATATCTCATATTGTATTTTTATCTTTACAGATCCATACTATTATGACATTTAGTTGCTTAGGTATTCATTAAAGAATCTCATTCCTATAGATAACTAAAAATTACATGTCACGACATCAATCTCATCGAGTGCTTCAATGTTCTTAATGTTTAATTTCTACTCAGATTAAACACTTTAAAATTGTCTTCAATGTTCTTAATATTTAATTTCTACTCACATTAAAATTTCAAAATTTTAAAGTGTTTAATCTGAGTAGAAATCAAACATTCTAATTACTTTATTTAATACATATGATCGTATCACATAAAGTCATTAATACTTCTCACGAAATATAAAATCATCCTTTTATGAATTGTTATTTCATCCAATACATCACATTATAAATTTAACAATTTAGTACCATCATCATGCTTTCACCAAAGGTTGATTTGGTTATTCTTAAACTTAAAAGTTTTATAAGTTTTATACCAGTTATAATTAAAAGGATACATATAACTTTGTATGTAAATTTATGATTCTCATCATGCTGATTTATATTATCGATTATCTAACTTTGTATAAGTACCACTTATGTTAAGCATAAGTCCGCCTTGGTCCAATACATACAAACTATTTGTATAAATCTAGATCAACTACTTTTACTTAAAATTTTATTTTTCCATGCATTAAACATTGTAATAATGTTGAATATAAATTCAGTATCAAATACTCATAAGCATAAAGTTGAAATATATATGATTTTATCATATTTCATATAGGTAAGAAAGTCATGCAATCATTTCTTTTCATAACAATTGTTATCGTATTATAGCAAAGCCTTTAATTTAGTTTATCTTAGGCTTTTAGTAGGCTATATTGAATGGAACAATTCCTTCAAGCTGCTATACCTTTTGGCTTTACTTCATGCAACCTATTGCATTATGCTATCATAGTGTTGACATACATTTTATATGATGCCATTGAAGTTTACATGATATTAGTCAATTTAAAATGTCATTAAATTTCATCTTCTATAAGATATTGACATATCTCTAAGACTTTGTTACCAAATCCACAACAAGGATTAATAAAATATTGAATAATGGACATATAATTTTTGTTAAACTTTATGTGCTCTTCTTAAACTTAACATATGTATAAGAAATTAAGTTCATCAACATAGTATCAACTATACTAAACAAGGCAAATTTTACTCATAATAAAATATTAATGTAACAAAAGTAATTATTGGTTATATGCCATAACTACTAAATAAGATCAAGACTTTAATCATACATTTAGTTACTCTCTATTTTATTTAAAATAATAACCTTACTACTATTCAAAAGATTAGTCTAATCTCTAGTGGGCTAGGATCCTATTCAAACTTAGTTAATCTTGAGTTTGTTCAACAAATCAACTAAACTTAAATTAGGTAGATAATAATTTTATCAATCACATCTCATGTGATTTTTAAATCCATTAAATGACAACTCTTGCCAAAACATTTCTTATATGTTATTCCTAACCCTGCCTTTATATTCAAGTGATCATGATTTTGCTTATCCAAATCACGCAAATTTAGTTAAGTAATATCCACTGTTATAAGACTATATGTATTCGAACTAAAGCTATCTTAAGTTTGCTCAACAAGCCTAACTTTAAACGGAACTTTAGTTTATTTTATGACAATAAAAACAACAATCATGTCCAACACATGTATTTAATATTTAACGAGTTATTATAGTTGCATAAGTGTCTAGCCTCTAAATATATTTATAAAAGAACTCTACAACTATTGCAAAGAGGGTTAGGTAAGGAGTGTTAGCACTATTTGAGCTTAAACCTATTTATAATAGGTTTTAGACATTTTAATAATTAATTAAAATTATATTATAATTTTATTTAATACCAATTATGCCCAAATAAGATCCAATATCTCACATTGATCTTTATTTATTAAATATCTTATATTTAATCATAAATTTCTCAAACTTTATAATCAAGTCCAAATTGATTAAAAACTTTTCTTTTTCATCTCATTCTTGGTGTATGACTTATGAAATTTTCAAATATGTTGGCGATGATATAAATCACATCCTAAATCATATTTTGTATTTGATAAATTAAATTTATTAAATTTATCTTTAATTCTCTAATTAAACAATTTATATCTACAAATTAAGATTGACATCTGCAATACACCACGACCACCCAAATATTTAGAAATGTGAAAGTGATTTTGATTAACCTTTTATGTATGATTTTTCATATAATTCAATCATTTCATCATACAATGTTTCAATTAGACATAAAACATGTAATTAATGTATACTATAATGTAAGTTCAATTATGATAGTTCTCCACTATTAGTAATTGATTCAATTAACGACACATGAAAATTATTTTTCAATATGTTAACTTAGCCAATGGTTTTCTAAGGCAATACTAATTGAGAACAATGAAACATTCTCTTTAATCACATTAAAGTGATGAACCATATCTTGATAACTCAACTACCTCTATATAGTTCATTCTAGATCCAATAGCATTAACTGAATTATCCTTGATTATAGTAGGTCATAAGTAGTATCAAAATATAGTAATCCTGTATGAGATAACTTTGGAGATCTCAAGTCAAAGTCATGTATATAATGACCGAATGAGAATTTTTATGACATACAAGTAATGTTTCAAATGGAATTCTCATCTAGAGTCGATTAGTGAACTTGTTCTTTGATAGGCACTAATATATTTGTTGAAGTATCTCCATACTTTAGTCTATAAAATTGATTACTTCCATAAAGAAAGAAACATAACATGTACTAGTCTTTTATGCTCTATTAATGTCAACTTTTATTAAAGAATGATTAAAAATAATTTATAGACAATACATAGATGAAATATGAATCTCATAATAATAATCTCATCATAGTTTTATTTGCAATATACATTTATCCTCGAACTTTATCATATACATCAAAATATGTATAAGATAAAGAATGTCTTTAAATAATGATGTCACTAAACAACAATAAACTAATTGAATGTAAGATATAAACCAACACGTTCATAGTCATTTTGACAAACCAAATGGCTGCATGGGATGGGATCTAATCCCAACTATAGCGGAATAATTACAAAAATATTTTATTTTGATTTTTTGAAAATCAAGATCACTTTAATTTTATAAAATGATTAACAACTAAATCATAATAAAGCGTGAATTTTAGTTCGTACCTTATTTCGAAGCTTGTTCATATGCTTGTCGTATCCTTTGAATTGTTTTTGGAATTGATCCATCTTAACTATTATAGTAACACAAGTGTCTGATCTCTAATAGTATCCATAGAATAAGTTGAGAGAGCTATATAAGCATTACGAGAGATGGTTAAGCAAAGTGCTAGCTCTATTAGAGCTTAAGCTTATTTATAAGTGTTGAACATTTTAGTAATTTAATTAAAATTTAATTCTATTACAATTAAACTTTAATTAGAATTACAAATAATTCTAATCCTTATTTATTAAATATCCTAAATTTAATTATAAAATTTCTCAAAATTTACAATTAAGTCTAACTTGATTAAAATATTTTTACTCTCTTCACTCGTTCTTTATGTGAGACTTATTAGGTTCCCAAATATATCGGTAATGATTATAAATTATAATTTTAATTCATAATTAGAATTAGATAAATTAAAACTTATAATCATTGATCGAGATTGGTGTCTAACAATACATCATAACCCTCAAATATTTAGGAATGTCAAAGTGGTTTTGATTAACTTTTCATGTATGATTTTCCTTATAATTCAATCCTTTCATTATATGATGTTTAGATTAGAAATAGAGCATGAAATTAATGTCTACTTTATTTTGAGTCCAATCATATTAATTCTCCGCTGCTATTGATTCAATTAATGATATTTGTAAACTATTTACAAAATATCATTCTACCTTGGCCAAAGATTTCTGGAATTAATATTAATCGAGAACAACAAAACATTATCCCTAATTACTTTAGGGTGATGAATCCTATCTTGATCACTCAACTACCTCCATATAGTCTATGTTATATCTAATGACTACCGATTGATATACCCATAATTAGAATAAATCATAAGTAGTATCAAAATATAACAATTCCTACATAAGATAGCTTTGGAGATCTTAAACCAAATGATCACTTATACAATCATCATAATGAGAATTTCCATAGACATACGAGTAATATTCCAAATGGATTTCTCATATAGGATCACTTCGGTGAACTTGTTCTCTAGCAAACACCCACACATTTTTTAAGTATCTCCATAGTTTAACCTATAAGATCGACTACTTCCTTCATAAGGAAAAACATAGCATGTGCTAATCTTTTTATGTTCTATTAATGTCTAGTCTTAATAGAACAATGACTAGGAACAATTTAGGGATAATACATAAATTTGACATGAATCTCATAATTATAATGTCATTATAATTTCATTTGCAATGTATAATTATCCTATGGACTTTATCATATACATCTAAACATGTACAAGATAAAGAATGAATTTAAATTATTTTGTCATTAAACTACAATCAATCGATTGGTTATAAGGTATAAACTAACAATCTCCCACTTGCACTAAGTCAATTGTTTAAGTATCTTATACCATTTTGCTATTTGATGATTATACTATTGTTAGGACAGTGGCTTAACAAGAGAAGTTGTATTTGTCGTATGTTATCTAGTTTCATTTTATGGAAATAGTTGGTCTTTAGGAGTTGAGATGATTCAAAGTGTAAGTTTTTGACCTATTAATGGTAAACCCTCATGACTTTGTTCAATATGGATTGGGCTATCTTAAGAAGCAAACTATCTACCAAAGAATTTTGCAAAAAGATTATAATCATGATAAGTTGATAACTATGCTTCTCTTGATCTATATGATTGTAATGTGATTCTTTACGTTAAATAATGGGTTTTAAATACATAAAGGCAATTCAAAACATTTATATACGATGGATAGTTAGAACATGTTGCTAAAGGTGATGGTATTGTTGGTTAGATGCCAAGAACTCTCCAAGAACTTCACTCTCAGGATCATAATCCAATTCCTCCTATAGGAATCATTCCTTCTAGGGATTGAAATGATCATTCGAGAAGTTTTGGTTAGGTAAGATTCTTATTTAGATGAATTTCCATTGTGATAGCTGGCTTTTCTAATTTAGACAGAACTTTTATGATCTATTTTTAGGATGGTTCATTTCCTTCTGCTTGAAATCTGTCGTCAAAAGATCTCTTATGGAGCAATATCCAATCCTATGTGTTGTTTAGGTAGGTAAAATTTATACCTTTTTACAAATTATTATTGAACTTGAAAAGCACAATGGGGAAGCTTATATACCAATTCATACTAAGGATGATATATTTATTTTGATCTCTTTTTTGAAGTCCTTGAGCTTAATATATGGTCTGCTTCCCTCATTGGGAACCATTTAATATGGCAGAAATTTTTATCCCTTTTGATTTCAAGTCTCTTTATAGGGTATCTTTTAAATAGCATTTCTTTACTTAAACTTGTTTTCAACCTATTATCATGTATTTCCTTTTCAGTTGTATAATGGTGATTTTTCAATTAGTTTTCCTTACACCTTCTTTTGGGAATTTTGATTAATTAATCCTTAAGAGTATTCTCTTTTACAATTTTTATGTACATGCCATTATCATATGATATGTACTTGAATATGCTTAAATGTTTGGGTATGTATCTTATGGTGGTGGGATGTTGCATTTTTGGTATCAGAGCATAGTTTGGCATCTTTAGGGACAAATATGAGTGGAGATATGATAATTAGTGAATTCCAATAGTGATCACAATTTTTGTTTGTTATAGGTCACCTTCCATAGGAGATCCAATTTGTGAGTCAGCTGACCTGGAGTCCATAGGAGTCAATTTAGAGTCTCCTATACCTGAGTTTGCTCAGATGCCATCGAGAATTCCTGTGAGGCGAGAAAGAAGATATGAGAAGTTGAGAAAACAAGGGGTTGTGGACTTCTACGAAAGTACAAACCTGATTGAAGCAGAAGGGTGGCTTGAGCAAACTGAAAGAGTGTTCGACCAAATGGACTGTGAGGTTGATGAGAAATTTGATTATGCTGTCTCACTCTTGCAAGGTCCAGCATATCAGTGGTGGAAAACTATTCTGGGCAGCACCATCAGACCTTATAGTTTGACTTGGGAGGATTTCCTGAGAGTATTCCGTGAGAACTACATGCCGAAGGTTTACTTGAATCGGAAAATGAAAATTTTTTTAGATTTGAAGCAAGGTAGGCTCACAGTAGCAGAATATGAGATCAAATTCGATGAGCTAATGAGATATGCAACTGTATTGATCCCAACTGAAGAAGAAAAATGTAGACGATTTGAGGAGGGCTTGAACATGGAGATCGGAATGAGAATAAACATTTCTAACTTGAACAGTTTTACAGAACTCCGAGCAGCATCGATCAGAATTGAACAATTGTTGAAAGTTGGACAGATGTCTACCAGTCAGTCGCACCAATTGCCTGAATGTGAGCACTATGGTAAAAAGCATGGTGGTGAGTATTGGCGGGTAATAGGAGCATGTTTTCGATGTGGCTCATATGAGCATCAGATCAAAGATTGCCCTAAGATGTCGGAGTTCCAGTCTAGAATTAAAGGAAGAACTATGACTAAGACTTCAGTTCAGTAGAGTAGAGTTAGTAAACCTGCACAGAGAGGCAGAGGTAGGCGCGAACACGATCGGCGGGGTGAGGCAGAGTAACGGCTCCAATCTCAGGCCAGGGTCTATGCCATCACCAGACAGGAGGCTCAGGACTCCCCAGATGTGGTAGCAGGTGTGTTGAATGTTTTTAATTTTGAGGCATATGCACTGGTAGATCCAGGATCTACCCATTCATTTATCACCCCACATTTGGCATCTAGGTTGCATTGTGAGCGAGAGATATTGAAATGTGGGTTAGTAGTGAGCACTCCAGTGGGTAGTACAACAGTGATCGGTGAGGTATGTAAAAAGTGTATAGTTCGAATTGAGCAGGCAGAACTAGAAGCTAATTTGATCATTTTGCAACTGAGAGAGATAGAACTCATCTTAGGCATGGACTGGCTCACTGCTCATAGGGGCAGTGATGAATTGTTATACGAAGGAAGTAGTGCTTGAATCCCCTAATCAACCGAGAGTGGTGTTTCAAGTAGTTAGTCAGGCAGTTCCAGCTCGACTAATTTCATTTCTAAGTGCTTTGAGGTTGATTTGAGGTGGATGTGAGGCTTATTTGACCCACGTGGTGGATACCTGAAATGAACAAACCATTGAGGACATTCTAGTTGTTGGGAAATTTCTGGATGTGTTTCCAGCTGAACTACCGGGATTACCCCCAGATAGAGAGATAGAGTTCACTATTGATATTGTCCCAGGTGCCACTCCTATATCAATTCCTCCATATAGGATGGCACCTATTGAATTGAAGGAACTGAAAACCCAATTATAGGAGTTGTTAGATAAGGGTTTCATCAGGCCTAGTGTATCACCTTGAGGAGCTCCGGTATTGTTTGTAGAGAAGAAGGATGGCACTCTGAGATTGTGTATTGATTATCGCCAGTTGAATCGGATAACAGTTAAGAATAAATATCTACTGCTGAGGATTGATGATTTGTTTGACTAGTTACAAGGAGCTCAGGTGTTCGCAATGTTAGACTTGAGATCGGGATATTACCAGTTGAGAATAACTGAAGCAGATGTTCCGAAGAGTGCATTTCGAACCAGATATGGGCACTTCAAGTTTTTGGTAATGCCATTTGGATTGACTAATGCTTCGACGGCTTTTATGGCATTGATGAATAAGGTATTCCAACCTTATTTAGATCAATTTGTAATTGTTTGTATTGATGACATTTTGGTTTACTCGAGATGTAGGGAAGATCATGTGGCACATCTGAGATTAGTTCTTTAGACAATGAGGGAGAAACAGTTATATGCTAAATTCAGCAAATGCAAATTTTGGCTTGATAGAATAGTATTTCTGGGTCACATCGTGTCTGGACAGGGCATTCAGGTAGACCCAAAAAAAAGAAACAGAAATGAAATGGGAGGCTCCGAAGAATGTGTCTAAGATTCGAAAAATCCTTGGATTAGTCGGGTATTACAAGAGATTTGTTAAGGGGTTTTCACTAATTTCGACCCCTTTGACAAAACTTTTGAGAAAGAATGTGCCTTTTAGATGGAGTGATGATTGTCAGAGGTGTTTTGAGGAGCTAAAGTATCGGTTAACTTCAGCACCTGTGTTAGCTATCCCATCAGGTTCTGGAGGTTATGTTGTGTACAGTGATGCGTCACATCAAGGTTTAGGATGTGTACTCATGTAGAATGGTAAAGTAATAGCATATGTATCAAGACAATTGAGGCCCCATGAATTTAATTATCCAGTTCATGATCTGGAACTTGCTGCAGTAGTATTTGTTTTGAAAATTTGGAGACACTATTTATATGGAGAAACATTTCAAGTATTTATTGATCATAAAAATTTGAAATATTTGTTGAGCCAGAAGAAGTTGAATATGAGGCAGAGAAGATGGATAGAACTATTAAAAGACTATGATTGTACAATTGAGTACCATCCTGGCAAAGCTAATATTGTATGTAACATCCCATCCCTATATTAAGGGTTAGGACCTGAAATTTCAACACATGTAAGCTCAAAGAGAGATGAAGGAAATGCATTTTCATGCTCATGCATAATGTTAGTATATATGCACATGAATATTGAATCTTGGCACAAAAAATAAGTGTACATGCATTCATTGACAATTTTCGGGTAGGATTGTTTTTAAATGTGATGTTATTGAAAGTGAAGAGTAGAAGGAGTAGAAAGAGTGATCTTGGTAGGAGTTGTGATAAGGAAACCTTTAGAAACAAGATTGGTAGTGATCTGGAAAACAAAATTCACTGAATATGTTTCAGTCTTTTAGCCACAACGTTTTCTCTAGTAATCTAAACGAGATGATTCTTGATTTGGATTAAACTAGAGATATATGGCTACATTTTGTATGAATACATCAAATTTCAATTTTGTGTCTAAGAGTCTCAAAAATTGTCATGAAGTGAAGAATTGGGTGCAGTGTTGGTGTATGAATGAAAATTTTCTCTTTGGATTTTAGGGAAAATGTGGGATTGATATAGATAGATTTTGGAAAAAGTTCCTTCTGAAAAGTTGTAGATCTTTCTTTTATCTTTCCAACGGTATATTATATGAAAAATTTAGACATCGGAGTCAAAAGTTATGATTCGTATAAGTCGATACATTCTGGACGCAAAAAGCAAATGGAAGAAAAGCAGACGATAGAAATGAGACGGAAGAAAATGTGATGAAATAAAATGAGACGATAGAAATGAGACGATGGAAATGAGACGATAGAACTGAGATGAAAGAAAAGTGTGATGATGCAAAATGTGAGACGATACAAACATCAAATGACAGATTTGGCCTTATAAGTCTTCATGAAAATTGTAGATTTGGAAGTCCTCTTTCTAATAATCTAAAAACGAAGTTAAACCGACATCTGTAGTGAGAGTTATAGCAATTGCGTCAAGACATGCACAGTACAAGTAAAGATATGAACATGTTGGATTCTTTTGTTCATAACTTCTTCTCTAGAGCTCCAAATGACTTGATTCTTGAACCATTGGATTCGTAAGACATTTCTCTACATCTCCACCAAGAATCATATTCATATGAAACTAATGGAGAAAGATTTAGTGAAAAGAGTAGGATGGGTACAGTGAGTGTGTTCTTCAATAATATGAACTGGTGTTATCTCACTGAACACACTTCAGTATTTTAATGTTTTCTGGACCAGTAGAAGTCCAAATGAGACGATTTTCTTTTTATGGTAAACTAGAAACATAGGGTTACAACTTATATGGAGAAATCAAATTTTGAATCGGACTCTAAGAGTTTAAAGTTTTGGATGGAAGTTGAGTATAGAGTATTGTCTCGAAATAAAAGCAGTCCGTAGATATTGGAGTATAACTTTTACACTACTGAACCAAATTGAATGCTTTTGGTGTCATTTGAAACGTAAGACCATAGAGAAGAGTCTTATAGAAGAAAGTGTTATGTTAGAATATACAAGGGTGCTTTTGGTAAGACACTTAAGTATAAAAGACATCAGGCACAAATAAATGGGTAAATGGGACAATTCTCACTCATCAAGGGCATAAATGGAAGAAGAAGTGTTGTCTTGCTTATAAATAAAGAAGAAACGTGAATGAGAAGATTCTAGAGAAGCAAAATGAGTGGATTAGAAAAGAGATAAGAGAGAGAGAACATGAAAAAGAAATGAAAGAGAGAAGGAAGGGAAAACAAGCTAGAAGAGAGATTTTGAAGTTGTTTAAGAAGAGAATAAGGTAGAGGAAGAAAAGAGCTTCCATTTGAGCTAAAGATCTCTTCATTTGGTGAAGAATCAAGAAAATCAAGAGAATCCTACCCAAGAACAAGGGGAAAGACAATTGTGACTTAGAGTTTTGGCAAGCAAACAAGGTGGGTAAAATATTTATGGTTATTGTATAAATAGGCAATGTGCCTAAATGTGTACATACGTTTAAATTGCTAAGCTATGAATGGGAATTGGATATTATGAGATCATGTGAGGTTAGAAAAGAGATGATGAGAAATTGAGTTATGATATAGAGTAACCAAGTGTTCTTGAAGTGTAAGCTTATGAATAAGCTAGACATATAAAACGGGTAAAAGATTTGAAAGGAGCATTTAGATTGATCATGTACAAATGAAGTGTAAGTCTAAGTTAATTTAGACACCTATGAATTTTGAAATGGAAATGAGCATAACATGTGTTCTAGAACATATGCCCGGGATTGTCATTGAGCATGTATTATACATGGTCCATTATTACGATTGTGCATAAATGAATGTTTTTACTTGTATAATTATTGATGAGTGTACAATGAGTGTCTTGTATAAATAGGTTGTGCAGGTCAAGTGTCCGCATTCAGGCGTTCCCAGAAATTGAAAGCAAATGCTAATCTGGAGCGTACTGTGAGTAGACCTAGACGGTCTCATTCTATTGTTTGTTCTGTTTGCCTTTTGATATTAATTCAATTCTGAATGTGTTTGATTATGTTAGGTTTCATCAGGAGGTCCGATAATTGTGATTGTGATTTGGATATTGAAGTGCTAACTGTATGTGAATGAGATGAACTAAGTGCCCGGAAGTGTTTGCTAAGTGAACTCTGAATGTGATATTGCATGCAAGTTAAGTGTGAATTCTCAACTATATGTTGAATGTCGGACTACGGTCCGAGGATAAGTGACTGTGACTGAATAAGAGCATCCAATATAAGCGATGCATTCCATTACATGAATGCATGCAAGATTAAGGATGTTATGACTGGAGTCGCCAGGATAAAGAGCTTAAAGCTTGGAATGTGATTAGAGCCTCGGGCTTGAGTGCGACTGCACCCGGTATCCACTAAGGGATATGGGACGTTATATGACAAAGCTCGGTATCCACTAAGGGATATGAGCTAGTAAAATGGCACTCAGTCATAACGACAATAATAAATGAAAGTGAGTCTCATGTGCATTGCATATGCATAATATGAATGATTAAGTGTAATTAATATGAAGTGTTAAAGCGAATGTGAAGTGTAAAATAATGTGAAATGTGAGATGTATGTGTTATGTGAATTATGATTTATGTGATTGGGTGAACCATCGATGATGATCTCTCATTGAGTTCGCAAAACTCACCCAAAATTTGCAACTATTTTTCAGGATAAGAAGAATACCCTTTTAGGCCAACGGGAGTATACTTACAGCATTCTAGTAAAGGATAGAGGTCGGGATTGGTTCGCGTCTGCATTTGTGTTTTTCACATTTTGTATTGAATTGTATATTTCGCATCTTTTTGTATAAAATTGTATTTTGAAATGACACAAGTGTTTTATAATTGTGAAATGGCCCGAATGACTATTGAAATTTGTGTTAAGTGAAAATGTTTATGAATGAATGTGGGCCCAATTTGAGTTTCGATTTCTGCATTTTGTGTTATCAATTTTTTAAAAAAATTGTGAGTTTTTGAAAGATTGAGTGCTTTAGCACACCACTCTCACTGGGCACAAACTCGGATATCACCATCGATGTCGGGTTCGGGTCATCGCGGGAGTGGGGTGCTACATTTATGTGGTATCAGAGCCTAGAAGTACTATCTTATATGGGCATTCTGAAATATGTGTCAAGTTGCATGCACATTAGTCATGTCATAACAGACAGCGACAACTGATCCCCAGTATGAGTCACATACATGAGCATTCATTAAGAGTTTGAGCTGTTAGAAGCATTGAGAGAAATGATGTTCTGACATAATGTGAGAAAATAAAGTTTATGGACATTTTAGAAATGGGAAATAGTATCTGGTTTTGCATGATAGATAAGAGTCCTCCACAAAAGGGTACATATCCTTGAAGGTGATATATCCTTTGGGGGTGAAATAAGTGTGAATCGGTATATTGCCATGGATTGATTGAGAAAAATAAGAATATAAATAGAAATGAGGAGACTAAAGTGGATAGACATAATGAAATGAAATCCTAAAACTGTTATGATCATAAAAGGGCAAATTTGGAATCGAAATGGTTATGTGAGTATTGTGATAAGGGTTTGTAATTCAGTATAAGGGGATATTAAGGAAATATTGAGATCAAAAATTCATAATAATTATGAATCGAAAATTCTGGATTGGTTGAGGAGATATATATATATATATGGGAAAAGAAATAGTATACGGATGGATATAAGAGATAAAGATTCAATGTAATTGTATCGATGGATGTATTATTGAATATGAAATCGAAATTACAATCGGGTGATAAGTCCTCAAATGTGATATAAATGTGAATACACTGTTATGGATTGTTTGAGGAAAAATAGGGATATAAGTAGAAATAATAAGGTGAAAGTGTATAAGCCAAGTTGATATGACCTCGAAAGGTTGCATTTGGACTTAGGATGGTTGTGTAATTATCGATATAAGAGTTTATGATTCAGTATGAGAATATATCTGTGGAGTGGAGATTTAAGCTTCATATGGGTTATGCTCCTACCATTATAAATTGATTGAGAATAAAGATGTGTGAGATGAAATAAATGACAATTGGAAGATGAGATGATGATAGTGATATAGGAAAAGTTGTTGAGTTCATTAAATTGTCATTGCGAGTATACATCGATAGCGGGATCACCATAACAGTGAAATTATTAAGCATGTGTGAATAATATGCGTGAAGATGATATAGGAAGTAATCAGTGACTTATTGAATAAGTGCCAATCATAGTTCCTATAGTTCAAAGTTCAAGATAGAGTAAGACGTGAGAGTACTTGTAGTGATCAATTGGGAAGGAATTGAGACTGTTAATGATGTTAACATAGGTGATGAGCTTGAGGGAAAAGAAGAAGGACATGATTATAGCAAAATCCCTATGATCGAGAACTAGCATAAAAAGAGAAAGGTTATCTAGAATTAAATGGGATTAAAGTATCCTTAATAGTATAAGCTACTAATTGGTGAATCGATGTAAATACATATCTAGATAAGATGTGATGATTTTGTTTAAGTGCCCTACAGAGCCTCATTATAAGGGATGTTCTGATCATGTAAGTTATGCCATAAATTGATCTTATTGAGATATTATTCATAGTTGAAATTGATCTTTTCGAGGTATTAAGAATGACTGATATGTAATGATGAAAAATAGTTGATTGATAAGGTTTTATGAACAGTATTGATGATTGTAGTAAGAAATCTTCTTTCAAAGAAGAATTTCCCTAAATTGAGTAAAGTTGATATGACGATTCGATTTAAGAGTAATCAATGAAGAGACAAATCAGAAACGAAAATGTAATAAGTCAAAAGTGAATAATGGAGTCATATCCTAAGCAGAAACTCAGGCATAAAAAGTGGAATATGCCACTGAGAGTGTATACATCAACTACATGAGTGGATTATAAATTTGAGGTGACACTATTGCAAATGTGAGGAAAATATATGTCCCCCCCTTATATTCGATGTAAATATGTTCGGGAGATACAA
This sequence comes from Erythroxylum novogranatense, assembly GCA_029891385.1. Lineage (NCBI taxonomy): Eukaryota > Viridiplantae > Streptophyta > Magnoliopsida > Malpighiales > Erythroxylaceae > Erythroxylum > Erythroxylum novogranatense. The sequence goes on along the minus strand of JAIWQS010000039.1, from coordinate 260,588 downwards.
ATTCAATCTGAGGAATGAAATACCAACACACAAAGTGAAGCATTCAAATAAATTGAAATGTGTGGAAGAACTAGTACGAATGAATAGGCATTTGAATCAATCAATGTGAATTAAAGGAAGTCGAATGAAAATAGAAAATAATTAGAGACAAAAAGTCAAATGGGGGACTGAAAATGACATGAGACAATATTACTTTCATTGGGGAATTAGTCACCTAAGGAATTGCAAGAAATTAACACAAGGAAAAATGTGAGTGATATCTATTGGAGTTAATGATACTCCAATGGTATTATGATATTGAAGATTTAAGTGATCCAAGCATAATTTTATTAATTAGTGACTGTGATCATAGATGGTATTTTGAGAGTGTTTGCAAGGTAAAAAGGGGACGTTTTGAATATTTGAGGAATGTGACACTGATGATAATAATATCATTTGAATTTGGAGATTATGCATTATATAATGAAGTTTCACATCAGAGATTAAGATACAATCCTTTGTAATAGTCTAAAGTGGTTTTTGTATGCAATGAGCCCATTAAGGTCTTATGGGTTGATTTTGGTACATGGTAGAAGTGTTATGATAGAAATCGCTTTGAAGTCTTGGAGACATTAGATGTGCCAAATCATTTCTGGAATATACATTATGTAAGATTGAGGAAATTATTGAGTTTGGAGGAAATGCACAAATGAGTGCTATACTGGTAAAATTAGTGTGTAATCTGACACACTAAACAAAAAATTTTATAATGGAATAATACACATTCAGATATTGAGGTTTCCAAATTTAGTGCAATGAGGAGTGTAGAATATTGAGTGGCATATGGGGTAAAATAAAGTGTTTCTAGTTGCATTAAAATTTAAGATCAAGTCTACTGGAAAGAAGTAAGAAACCAAAAAGCTAAAGATTCATAATTGTGAATCACCAGGAAAAAGTGAAAACGAATATGAACTTTCGAGTGAAATCGGAAGAATGATATTTGGTGATTGAAATAAGAAGTACGTATATCCGATTAAGATGATTGAGCAAAGAAAGTGTTAGAGAAGCCTAAGTAACAACCTAAGATAAACATCCTGGTAGGGATATGCTAAGATTGTATTTTAGCTGCTAAGGATGTAGAAACAAGTGGTTGAAGGTTTGAGCTACCAACAGTTTTAACTGTTAGGAATATACTTGAAGCTCATATTTTTGAGTTCGTAGGAAGATGAGATTGAGGCATAATTCGAATTGACTACAGGTATAACAATTGTTATCATAGTGGCATTATTAGAAGTGATATCGAGCATAGTTATGACAGAAGGGTGGTTATTCACCCTAACATTGAGATGAAGAGGGCCTAAAATGATATAAGGCCATGATAAATGTGAGATACTGTTAGTAAGTGAGGTGAATCTGAAATAAGAGTAAAGTAACTCATGAAAGATGAATGAGGTAGGTGGACCAACACCGTATTTAGAGACTATAGTGAAATGGACATAAGAGTTGAATGTGTTAACACTGAAGAGTGAAATGAATTTTCAAAGGAGTGATCAAGTGATTTTGTGAGTATCACCTTGGTAAGATGCGCTTAGATTTGGAGAAAGGATAGGTTAGGTTATTATGAATTGGTCTGTATGAAAATTTTTATGAGTTAGTGTTACTGATGAAAGAGGTTTTAAACTCAAAAATATGTGATATGTGAATAGGTTAAGAAATAATGGTATGATCGACAGAGATAGATTGGCAATATACGAAGTAAAAGTTGTTAAGTATTCTGAAATATGCTCATGAAATAGTGAAGATAGTGTGATAACTGAATCAGTGATTGAAGGACCTATTGAGTTATCAGCTGTAGTCATTTGGAAGGGTATTTGATGAGGTATATGGGAAATGGAGAAGCATATGAGGAATTATTATTTTTACCGTATTGATCAATCAGATGAGAATTTCGGGGACGAAATTTATTTAAGGAGGTGAGAAATGTAACATCCCGTCTTCATATTAAGGGTTAGGACCTGAAATTTCAACACATGTAATGTTAGGACCCAATCCGGAAATCGGATCCCAACCGGAGAAACATAAAACGAATACGAATACGAACCAATATGAATCAAATCGAATCAAGGAAACGAAACATAATGCGAAATCAAATCAGATACGAATCAAATGACGAATCGAATAAATCAAATCCGAAGGCGAATCGAATAAATCAAATCCGAAGGCGAATCGAATAACACAAAGCGGAAGCAAATCGAAACGAATTAAACTTCGGATCAAATCGAATCGAAATCAATTTCCGACATCCATCAACAAATATCAAAGAAAGCGTTTGCGTTGGAAACCTTAAGACTATCAGTCTAAACTAATCCAAATCTGAGTACTTTTTTTTCTTATTCTCATTTCTTACCTCATTAGTCAATCTCATTCAAAATCACACAAGCAAATTCCACTTTTGGAAAATCATTCTCATGCAAATCTCTAAATCTGATCATATTCTTATTGATCCATACAAATCTTAAATTACATTTTTCTCCCAATTTTATCAAAATTTCGGCAGCATAATGGCTGCATTTATCCTATCCAAAAAACTCCTGCAAAGCCAAAATACACTTCTAATATCACAAAATCCGAGAATCATCGGACTCCCGTCCTAATCCAAACACCAAAGAAACACAAATCTATTACCTAACACTTCCACAATTCTCAATTCAGATCAAAACATCCTTATTCAAATTCCTCATTCAATCAAACGCATCTAATCATATCTATATATAGTCCAAGTCACATTCCATAATCACACAAATTCTCATATCTCCAACCCATATACAAGTTCGTAAATCACTTACAATCCCATAACTCATTTCCATACACAAATTCATATACATATCCATACTAAAATTCAAGTTACTCAAAATCTAACTTATACATATTACAAAACATATAAATATCGAAGCGACGTCTTGACCATCTTTCATCCAATCTCACCGTCAAATACACGGAGATGGGGATGAAAGGGGTGAGCTCGGAAGCTCGTGGGTAACATATTTATAAACTGAATAATAAGCAAAAATCAATTTTCATAAACTTTTTGCCAAAAGGCTTAGTTTTCAAACTTTTTCAACTTTCAAAATATTTTTCTCAAACCCTTTTCAATTTTCCAAACTTTTCATATCAAATTTCTATAATTTCATGGTTGAAAACCCTTTTTCTCATTTTTCAAAATTTCTCATAAACATGAATGCAATCACATCAGAGAAATTTCACGCGCATAAACAAAATCAAAAATCACATAACATAACAAAATGGTTTGGTTTCGGTCCTAACAGGACGTACTGCACATTCCCGCATAGCGGTCATGTGCAGCCGTGAACAGAGGGGAGTCCGAAATCGAAACTCCTAAGCCACTATGCAGGCGTGGGAGAAGGCTATCGAGGAGACAAGTGAACCGACTCTACGGAGGGACTGACCAAACCCATACAATTCACATATTCATGCTTAAAACAAGCAGATTGCCTGAAGGCACTTTTCGAAATTTCACATTTTCTTTAAATTTTTTGTATCATATAATCATAATGTGTCATAAATGACACCAACATATATACACATGAATTCATATAACAAATCGAATGCAATTCACTTAAATCACATATTCATCAAATTCATCACAATATATGCACTAATTCTCTAAATCATTTAAATCATAAATCCAATAATTTGAAAACCATGAATTTCATAATTCTTGCATTTTCTAAGACTCATTTAACCCTTTGAAATCATAATATCAAACATTTACAACCTTTTTCAACCCATTTTATCAATTATAATTTATCAAAATCAAATTTTGCTTTCTTAAATTTTCAAAATCACATTCTTAGCTTACAATTCAATAAATAAATATACTACCCACCTCATATCCATGCTAACAACTTGCTTGGTGCCTCAATTGCTCCAAAGCCTCCTTCTTTCTTCCAATTTAACATTCCTAAAGCAATTTCATCAAAATTCAATCTCATAAATAACTTAATCCTTCAATTTGATGCATAAGTCATCAATTCATACTAATTCAAAATATGTACATCATTTATTTCTAAAATCCCCAAATTCTAAATTGAACCTAAACCAATTCAATCAAATTCAATATCATAATTAACTTAATTTCTCAAATTGAGCTTAGAAAACATAAATCCTCATATATTCAAGCTTTCTAAATTACAAATTTCCAAAAGCCCCAAATTCTAACTTTGGGCATAAACCCTAATTCTCAAAATCCCAAATTAAACCCATCATACTTAGCAATCATCAAAATTGACTTCATATTCCACAAACTTATACCATTTTCCATATTTCTAAACCATAAATCGAAGAAAAGCTCAAAGCTCAACTTTTCTCTTACCTCAAACTTTTCAACGTTTTCGGATTTATTAGGCTTGGAAGGAAGCTCTCTTCTCCTTCCATCTTTTTCCCTCATGAATTAACGAAAAATTGAGCTTGAACCCCCAAAAATCCGAAACTCTAAGCTCTCCCTTCTTTCTTCTCCGAAGTTTGCTCTCCCTTCTCTCTTCTCTCTTTTTATTTTTTTCTTTCCTTTTGTTCAAGTGTCGTGCCTCACTTAATAAAACAACAGCTCAATCCTTTTTATAGTGCCATGTCATTTAATGAATGGGGAATGACCCATAAGCCCCTCCATTTAAGCCTATAAACTTAATCCTTTGAGTAACCTTCCAAATTGCCCTTCATTGGTCTTTATAAGCGACATCTTGTGCGATTATTTCAACCAGGTAAATGAAGTACTTTAACAAGACTTTCTTTTAGGAAAAGTCCTCTATGTCTTACTGAATCCAACGCTTTAAGAATTGAATCGATCGGAGCTCTATAGCTCAAGATATCTCCAAAATATCTGAAGTCTGCTTCTTCATACCCGAGGTTTGAACACTACCCTAACTTCCGACCCATATTTGGAAGTCTTAGAGGTTAAATTATAGCTAGGCTCCTTCAAAAATTTGTAACCCCATGTCTCTATTTTCATTACCAGCAAGAACCAACTCAATCGAGCTCTATCGATCGAGATATCTCAAAATACTGAACACTTTGCTTCACCATTACAACACCGGATGAACACTATACTGAACTTCCGATCTATATTTGGAAGTCTTAGAGGCTACATTATAGCTCGGCTCCTTCATAACATTTGTAGCCCCATGTCTCTATTTTCATTACCAACAAAAATCAACTCAATCCGAGCTCTAGCGACCTATAAGACTGAACACTGTTCAGCCATTACAACACTGAGACTGAACACTACACTGAACTTCCGACCGATATTTGGAAGTCTTAGAGGCGACATTATCGATCGGCTCCTTCAGATGAATTGTAGATATATGTCTCTAGTTTAATGTCCAAAAAGAATCAACTCAATCCGAGCTCTAGCGAGCTCTAGCGACCTATAACACTGAACACTGCTCATACCATTACAAAGCTGAGACTGAACTCTATACCTAACTTCCGACCCGTATTGGAAAGTCTTGGAGGCTACATTGTCGATCGGCTCCTTCATAACATTTGTAGCCCCATGTCTCTAGTTTAATTTTCAAAAAGAATCAGATCGATCGGATATCGGAAGAAAAAGTTATGCTCAAAAGAGTGAAGGGAGGTCAGAGCTCAGCCAAAAAAATCAAAGCTCAGCCAGAACGAAGATCGGTCGGCCATCAGAGGTCGGTCGACCAACAGAGGTCGGCTCGGCCATCAGAGGTCGGTCGGCCAACAGAGGTCGGTCGGTACCCAATCTGACCTTCAAACTTCAAACCCTCCTAACTTTTGACTCCGAGCTCTAAATTAGACACGGTTTGTTTCGTTGGAAAAATAAAAGACAGATCTACAATTTTAAAGAAGGACTCACAAGCAAGCTCGGACTCTAAAGGGATCAAAAGTTTACACAAAGATGACTGATCGATAATTTCTCAACAGTACAAAAACTTGCAAACATCATAACTTTTGATTCAGAACTCCAAATTTAACAAACTTGGTGTCTACGGAAAGCTTAAAGAAAGATATACAACTTTCATTAAGGCCTTAAACATCAGATCAACCTTTAAATAAGTCAAAAACTCCACACAAACTGACGGATCAATCAGCTTCACACTAAACAACATCAGAACTTCTAACAATCATAACTTTCTACTCCCTTGTCCAATATTTTCGTGCTTTATATCAATGGAAAGATAAAAACATAATCTACCACTTTCATTAAGACCACTTTGGCTAAATCCATCTAAATCAATACAGATTTTCCATTGAAGTCTCTAAACACCATTCCAACACATAAACTTCCCATATCAACACATCAACTTCACATATTCACCCACTATCACAAACTCTTCAACTAATTCATATCAAACACCATTCAACTCCCCAATAAACTATTCCAAGGCTATTCCCCCACATCAAACTCAACACCAAAGGATATGCGATACATTTCTCTTTCACAAAAGTCATACACAATCTTACTCTTAATAGCATTTTCAAATCAAGTAAAATATACTTAACTTTCAAATATCATAACTTTCAATCCCGATATCGAAAAATAGCATACTTTATGGCTCTGAAAAGCTCTCAACATAATCTACAAATTTCATGTAGATCATTTTCTCAAAATCTGAGTAAATCAAAAGTCAACTCTTTACTCCAAAAGTCAAACTTTCTAATTTCTTCAAAATTTTACACTTTCACTTTCTATTTCTTGATTTTCAACTTCCATTTCAATCAACTAATTCATTTTGACTTTCATAACTCATACAACTGTACTAAATTTTCAAAGTCATCAAAATCAATCACTTCATTTCTCATCAATCTCCTTTAAATACAATAACATCTACAACACAATACCTATCTGAACACACTCATTGAATTCCATTTAAAATTCTAATTTCCATCAAAGATCGGGGTCCAACAATTCTCCCCTCTTAAAGAATTTCACCATGAAATTCCTCTTAGACATTATCAAGTGACACAATCTCTTAACTAATTTCTTTCCAATAAATCATAATCAATCACTTTTCTCATCTAATGTCCCCATCATACATATTCTCAATCTCTTCACAATTTCTCAATTCTTGAGTCACATAGCACCCATACCATATCAATACACATATTTCTATCATCAAGCTCATCTTCCAAGTATTCTACTATTGCATCTCCTATATATTCGAAGCCAAATCATCCAACCTCATCATGAATTTCTAATCTTAATTTTCATACACACAATCTAAAAATCAATCATACTCTTGACACTTAAATCAAATAGTCACTGTAATTTCCTCGAATAATTCATGAACACTTATTCACATCAATATCACACTCTCACTAATTCAATCATATAACTCATCACCTCAATCAAACAATCATTTAGATTCGTCAAATAATTCATGAAAGACAAACACATCATGCTCACATTCTTACAAGATCAATCTTATCCTCACAAACTCTTATCCATTTCTTACTCATACACATACGCCCAAGTAAGATCATATTACTGGGCTCTGATACCATCTATGTTGGGACCCGATCCGAAAACCAGATCCCAACTGGAGAAACAGAAAACGAATACGAATACGAACCAATATGAATCGAATCGAATCAAGGAAACGAAACATAATGCGAAATCAAATCAGATACAAATCAAATGATGAATTTAATAAATCAAATCCGAAGGCGAATCGAATAACACAAAGCGGAAGCAAATCGAAACGAATTAAACTCCAGATCAAATCGAATCGAAATCAATTTTCGACATCCATCAAAAAATATCAAAGAAAGCGTTTGCGTTGGAAACCTTAAGACTATCAGTCTAAACTAATCCAAATCCGAGTACCTTTTTTTTCTTATTCTCATTTCTTACCTCATTAGTCAATCTCATTCAAAATCACACAAACAAATTCTACTTTTGGAAAATCATTCTCATGCAAATCTCTAAATCGATCATATTCTTATTGATCCATACAAATCTTAAATTACATTTTCTCCCAATTTTATCGAAATTTAAGATAACTACCGCATTTATCCTATCCCAAAATTCTGCAAAGCCAAAATACACTTCTAATATCACAAAATCCGAATCATCGGACTCTCCGTCCGAATCCAAACACCAATGAAAACACAAATCTATTACCTAACACTTCCACAATTCTCAATTCAGATCAAAACATCCTTATTCAAATTCCTCATTCAATCCAAACGCATCTAATCATATCTATATATAGTCCTGAAGTCACATTCCATAATCACACAAATTCTCATATCTCCAACCCATATACAAGTTTAGAAATCACTTACAATCCCATAACTCATTTCCATACACAAATTCATATACATATCCATACTAAAATTCAAGTTACTCAAAATCTAACTTATACAGATTACAAAACATATAAATATCAAAACTGACGTCTTGACCATCTTTCATCCAATCTCCTGCTCAAAATACCTGGAGATGGGGATGAAAGGGGGGTGAGCTTCGAGCTCGTGGGTAACATATTTATAAACTGAATAATAAGCAAAATCAAATTTCATAAACTTTTTCCAAAAGGCTTAGTTTTCAAACTTTTTCAACTTTCAAAATATTTTCTCAAACCCTTTTCAATTTTCCAAACTTTTCATATCAAATTTCTATAATTTCATGGTTGAAAACCCTTTTCTCATTTTAAAATTTCTCATAAACATGAATGCAATCACATCGGAGAAATTTCACTCGCATAAACAAAATCAAAATCACATAACATAACAAAATGGTTTGGTTTGGTCCTAACGAGACGTCTTGCACATTCTCATAGCGGTCATGTGCGATCGTGAACAGAAGGAGTCCAAATCGGAACTCCTAAGTCACTTCTTGAACAGTAGGAGAAGGCTATCGGAGGAGACGATGTAATCGACTCTACGGAGGACTGACCAAACCCATACAATTCACGTATTCATGCTTAAAATAAGCGATTGCTCAAGGCACTTTTCAAATTTCACATTTTCTTTAAATTTTTAGTATCATATAATCATAATGTGTCATAAATGACACCAACATATATCCACATGAATTCATATAACAAATCGAATGCAATTCACTTAAATCACATATTCATCAAATTCATCACAATATATGCACTAATTCTCTAAATCATTTAAATCATAAATCCAATAATTTGAAAACCATGAATTTCATAATTCTTGCATTTTCTAAGACTCATTTTAACCCTTTGAAATCATAATATCAAACATTTACAACCTTTTTCAACCCATTTTATCAATTATAATTTATCAAAATCAAATTTTGCTTTCTTAAATTTTCAAAATCACATTCTTAGCTTACAATTCAATAAATAAATATACTACCCACCTCATATCCATGCTAACAACTTGCTTGGTGCCTCAATTGCTCCAAAGCCTCCTTCTTTCTTCCAATTTAGCATTCCCTAAAGCAATTTCATCAAAATTCAATCTCATAAATAACTTAATCCTTCAATTTGATGCATAAGTCATCAATTCATACTAATTCCAAAATATGTACATCATTTATTTCTAAAATCCCCAAATTCCAAATTGAACCTAAACCAATTCAATCAAATTCAATATCATAATTAACTTAATTTCTCAAATTGAGCTTAGAAAACATAAATCCCTCATATATTCAAGCTTTCTAAATTACAAATTTCCAAAAGCCCCAAATTCTAACTTTGGGCATAAACCCTAATTCTCAAAATCCCAAATTAAACCCATCATACTTAGCAATCATCAAAATTGACTTCATATTCCACAAACTCATACCATTTTCCATATTTCTAAACCATAAATCGAAGAAAAGCTCAAAGCTCAACTTTTCTCTTACCTCAAACTTTTCACCATTTCCGGATTTATTAGGCTTGGAAGGAAGCTCTCTTCTCCTTCCATCTTTTTCCCTCATGAATCAACGAAAAACTGAGCTTGAACTCCCAAAAATTCGAAAATCTAAGCTCTCCCTTCTTTCTTCTCCGAAGTTTGCTCTCCCTTCTCTCTTCTCTCTTCTTATTTTTTTCTTTCCTTTTGTTCAAGTGTCGTGCCTCACTTAATAAAACAACAGCCCAATCCTTTTTATAGTGCCATGTCATTTAATGAATGGGAAATGACCCATAAGCCCCTCCATTTAAGCCTATAAACTTAATCCTTTGAGTAACCTTCCAAAATTGCCCCTTCATTGGTCTTTATAACTGACATCTTGTCTGATTATTTCAACCAGGTAAATGAAGTACTTTAACAAGACTTTCTTTTAGGGAAAAGTCCCTCTATGTCTTACGAATCCAACGCTTCAAGAATCGGATCGATCGGAGCTCTATAGCTCAAGATATCTCCAAAATACTGAAGTCTGTTCTTCATACCCGAGGCTGAACACTACCCCTAACTTCCGACCCATATTTGGAAGTCTTAGAGGCTAAATTATAGCTCGGCTCCTTCATAAAATTTGTAGCCCCATGTCTCTATTTTCATTACCAACAAGAACCAACTCAATCGGAGCTCTATCGATCGAGATATCTCCAAAATACTGAACACTACTCAGCCATTACAACATCGGGACTGAACACTACACTGAACTTCCGACCTATATTTGGAAGTCTTAAAGGCTACATTATAGCTCGGATCCTTCATAACATTTGTAGCCCCATGTCTCTATTTTCATTACCAACAAGAATCAACTCAATCCGAGCTCTAACGAGCTCTAGCGACCTATAAGACTGAACACTGTTCAGCCATTACAACACTGAGACTGAACACTACACTGAACTTCCGACCGATATTTGGAAGTCTTAGAGGCGAAATTATCGATCGGCTCCTTCAGATGAATTGTAGATATATGTCTCTAATTTAATTTCCAAAAAGAATCAACTCAATCCGAGCTCTAGCGAGCTCTAGCGACCTATAACACTGAACACTGCTCATACCATTACAAAGTTGAGACTGAACTCTATACCTAACTTCCGACCCGTATTTGAAAGTCTTGTAGGCTACATTGTCGATCGGCTCCTTCATAACATTTGTAGCCCCATGTCTCTAGTTTAATTTTCAGAAAGAATCAGATCAATCGGATGTCGGACGAAAAAGTTATGCTCAAAAGAGTGAAGGGAGGTCAGAGCTCGGCCAGAAAAATCAAAGCTCGGCGTAACAAAGATCGATTACCATCGTGAGGTCGATCGGCCAACAGGAGGTCGGCTCGGCCATCGAGGTCGGTCGGCCAACAGAGGTCGTCGGCACACTAATCCGACCTTCAAACTTCAAACCCTCATAAATTTTGACTCCGAGCTCTAAATTAGACACGGTTTGTTTCGTTAGAAAGATAAAAGACAGATCTACAATTTTAAAGGACTCACAAGCAAGCTCGGACTCTAAAGGGATCAAAAGTTTACACAAAGATGACTGATCGATAATTTCTCAACAGTACAAAAACTTGCAAACATCATAACTTTTGATCCAGAACTCCAAATTTAACAAACTTGGTGTCTACGGAAAGCTTAAAGAAAGATATACAACTTTCATTAAGGCCTTAAACATCAGATCGACCTCTAAATAAGTCAAAAACTCCACACAAACTGACGGATCAATCAGCTTCACACTAAACAACATCAAAACTTCTAACAATCATAACTTTCTACTCCCTTGTCCAATATTTTCGTGCTTTATATCAATGGAAAGATAAAAACATAATCTACCACTTTCATTAAGACCACTTTGGCTAAATCCATCTAAATCAATACAGATTTGCCATTGAAGTCTCTAAACACCATTCCAACACATAAACTTCCCATATCAACACATCAACTTCACATATTCACCCACTACCACAAACTCTTCAACTAATTCATATCAAACACCATTCAACTCTCCAATAAACTATTCCAAGGCTATTCCCCCACATCAAACTCAACACCAAAGGATATGCGCATACACATTTCTCTTTCACAAAAGTCATACACAATCTTACTCTTAATAGCATTTTTCAAATCAAGTAAAATACACTTAACTTTCAAATATCATAACTTTCAATCCCGATATCAAAAAATAGCATACTTTATGGCTACGAAAAGCTCTTAACATAATCTACAAATTTCATGTAGATCATTTTCTCAAAATCTGCCCAAATCAAAAGTCATCTATTTACTCCAAAAAGTCAAACTTTCTAATTTCTTCAAAATTTTACACTTTCACTTTCTATTTCTTGATTTTCAACTTCCATTTCAATCAACTAATTCATTTTGACTTTCATAACTCATATAACTGTACTAAATTTTCAAAGTCATCAAAATCAATCACTTCATTTCTCATCAATCTCCTTTAAATACAATAACATCTACAACACAATACCTATACAAACACACTCATTGAATTCCATTTTAAAAATTCTAATTTCCATCAAAAGATCGGGGTCCAACATGTAAGCTCAAAGAGAGATGAAGGAAATGCATTTTCTTGCTCATGCATAATGTTAGTATATATGCAAATGAATATTGAATCTTCGCACAAAAATAAGTTTACATGCATTCATTGACAATTTTCGGGTATGATTGTTTTTAAATGTGATGTTATTGAAAGTGAAGAGTAGAAGGAGTAGAAAGAGTGATCTTGGTAGGAGTTGTGATAAGGAAACCTTTAGAAACAAGATTGGTAGTGATCTGGAAAAAAAAATCACTGAATATGCTTCAGTCTTTTAGCCACCACGTTTTCTCTAGTAATCTAAAGAAGATGATTCTTGATTTATATTAAACTAGAGATATATGGCTACATTTTGTATGAAGGCATCAAATTTTAATTTTGTGTCTAAGAGTCTCAAAAATTGTCATGAAGTGAAGAATTGGGTGTAGTGTTGGTGTATGAATGAAAATTTTGTCTTCAGATTTTAGGGGCAAATATGGGTTTTATACAGATAGATTTTGGCAAAATTTCCTTCTGAAAAGTTGTATATCTTTATTTTATCTTTCCAATGGTATAATATATGAAAAATTTAGACATTAGAGTCAAAAGTTATGATCCGTATAATTGGATACATTCTAGACGCAAAAAGCAAACGATAGAAATGAGACAGAAGAAAAGCAGACGATAGAAATGAGACGGAAGAAAAGCAGACGATAAAACTGAGACGGAAGAAAATCAGACGATAGAAACAAGACCGAAGAAAATGAGACGGAAAAAAAATGAGACGATAGAAATGAAACGATGGAAATGAGACGATAGAACTAAGACGAAACGAAAGTGAGATGATGCAAAATTTGAGACGATGCAAACATCAAAAAACATAATTGGCCTTCCACGTCTTCATGAAAGTTGTATATTTGTAAGTCCTCTTTCCAATAGTCTAAAAACTAAGTTAATCCGACATCTGTAGTGAGAGTTATAGCAATTTTTCCAAGACATGTATAGTACGAGTAAACATATGAACATGTTGGATTCTTTTGTCCATAACTTCTTCTCTAGACCTCCAAATGACTTGATTCTTAAATCATTGGATTCATAAGACATTTTCCTACATCTCCACCAAGAATCATAGTCATATGAAACTAATGGAGAAAGATTTGGTGAAAAGAGTGGGACGGGTACAGTGAGTGTGTTCTTCAATAATATGAACTGGTGTTATCTCACTGAACACACTTCAGTATTTTAATGTTTTCTGGATTAGTAGAAGTCCAAATGAGACGATTTTTGTTTTATGGTAAACTAGAAACATAGGGCTACAACTTATATGGAGAAATCAAATTTTGAATCGGACTCTAAGAGTTTAAAGTTTTTGATGGAAGTTGAGTATAGAGTACTGTCTCGAAATAAAAGCAGTCCGGAGATATTGGAGTATAACTTTTATACTACTGAACCAAAATGAATGCTTTTGGTGTCATTTGAAACTTAAGACCATAGAGAAGACTCTTATAGAAGAAAGTGTTATGTTAGAATATAGAAGGGTGCTTTTGGTAAGACACTTAAGTATGAAAGACATAAGGCACAAATAAAAGGGTAAATGGGACAATTCTCACTCATCAAGGGCATAAATGGAAGAAGAAGTGTTGTCTTGCTTATAAATAAAGAAGAAACGTGAATGAGAAGATTCTAGAGAAGCAAAATGAGTGGATTATAAAAGAGATGAGAGAGAGAGAACATGAAAAAGAAATGAAAGAGAGAAGGAAGGGAAAACAAGCTAGGGTTCAAGAGAGATTTTGAAGTTGTTCAAGAAGAGAATAAGGTAGAGGAAGAAAAGAGATTCTATTTGAGCTAAAGATCTCTTCATTTGGTGAAGAATCAAGGATATCAAGAGAATCCTACCCAAGAACAAGGGGAAAGACAATTGTGACTTGGAGTTTTGGCAAGCAAACTAGGTGGGTAAAATATTTATGGTTATTGTATAAATAGGCAATGTGCCTAAATGTGTACATATGTTTAAATTGCTAAGCTATGAATGGGAATTGGATATTATGAGATCATGTGAGGTTAGAAAAGAGATGATGAGAAATTGAGTTATGATATAGAGTAACCAAGTGTTCTTGAAGTGTAAGCTTATGAATAAGCTAGACATATAAAACGGGTAAAAGATTTGAAAGGAGCATTTAGATTGATCATGTACAAATGAAGTGTAAGTCTAAGTTAATTTAAACACCTATGAATTTTGAAATGGAAATGAGCATAACATGTGTTCTAGAACATATGCCCGGGATTGTCATTAAGCATGTATTATACATGGTCCATTATTACGATTGTGCATAAATGAATGTTTTTACTTGTGTAATTTTTGATGAGTGTACAATGGGTGTCTTGTATAAATAGGTTGTGCAGGTCAAGTGTCCGCATTCAGGCATTCCCAGAAATTGAAAGCAAATGCTAATCTGGAGCGTACTGTGAGTAGACCTAGATGGTCTCATTCTATTGTTTGTTCTGTTTTCCTTTTTGATATTAATTAAATTCTGAATGTGTTTGATTATGTTGGGTTTCGAAGAGGAGGTCCGATGATTGTGATTGTGATTTGGATATTGAAGTGCTAACTGTAAGTGAATGAGATGAACTAAGTGCCCGGAAGTGTTTGTTAAGTGAACTCTGAATGTGATATTGCATGCAAGTTAAGTGTGAATTCTCAACCATATGTTGAATACCGGACTACGGTCCGAGGATAAGTGACTGTGACTGAATAAGAGCATGCAATATAAGTGTTGCATTCCATTACATGAATGCATGCAAGATTAAGGAAGTTATGACTGGAGTCGCCAGTATAAAGAGCTTAAAGCTTGGAATGTGATTAGAGCCTCGGGCTCGAGTGCGACTGCACCCGGTATCCACTAAGAGATATGGGACGTTATATGACACAGCTCGGTATCCACTAAGGGATATGAGCTAGTAAAATAGCACTCGGTCATAACGACAATAATAATTGAAAGTGAGTCTCATGTGCATTGCATATGCATAATATGAATGATTAAGTGTAATGAATATGAAGTGTTAAAGCAAATGTGAAGTGTAAAATAATGTGAAATGTGAGATGTATGTGTTATGTGAATTATGATTTATATGATTGGGTGAGCTATCGATGATGGTCTCTCATTGAGTTCGCAAAACTCACCCAAAATTTGCAACTATTTTTTAGGATAAGAAAAATACCCTGTTAGGCCAACGGGAGTATACTTACAGCATTCTAGTGAAGGATAGAGGTCGGGATCGGTTCGCGTCTGCATTTGTGTTTTTCACATTTTGTATTGAATTGTATATTCTGCATCTTTTTGTATAAAATTATATTTTGAAATGACACAAGCATTTTATAATTGTAAAAGGGCCCGAATGGCTATTGAAAATTGTGTTAAGTGAAAATATTTATGAATGAATGTGGGCCCAATTTGAGTTTCGATTTTTTCATTTTGTGTTATCGATTTTCAAAAAAAAATTGTGAGCTTTTTAAAGATTGAGTGCTTTAGCACACAACCCTCGAGGGGTACGGACTCGGATATCACCATCGATGTCGGATTTGGCTCATCGCGGGTGTGGGGTGCTACATTATAGCTGATGCATTAAGCAGGAAGTCAAATAGCAGTGTGGCACAAGTACAATTATTGAGGTTACCAAGCCTAGTTCAGTTGAGAGCATTGAATGTTGAATTAAATTTGGAACAAAATGATACATTGATAGCTACCTTGAAATTGAGACCTGTTCTGGTTGAAAGGATCAAAGAGGCTCAGAGCAGAGATCCAGATTTAGTGAAGTTAATTGAGAAGTTGAATGTGAGTCCAGATTCTGAGTTTGAAGTGAGAAATGATACTTTGAGATTAAAGCAAAGACTATATGTGCCCAACGTTGATAATTTGCGGACAGAGATTTTAGAGGAGGCACATTTAGCAGCTTATGTTATGCATCCTGGTACTACCAAGATGCATAACACGGTGAAACAACATTACTGGTGGCCTGGTATGAAAAAGCAAGTAGCAGAAGTTATGTCTAAATGCATAATTTGCCAACAGGTTAAGGCTGAGCATCAGGCTCTGGTAGGAAAATTACATTCGTTACCTATTCCGGAGTAAAAATGAGAACGAATCACGATGGATTTTATTATGAGTTTGCCTAGGACTTCGAGGCAACATGATACCATTTGGGTCATTATGGATAGACTGAACAAATTGGCTCATTTCTTACCAGTGAGGGCGAATTATTCATTAGATCAGTTGGCTCGGCGATATGTGGATGAAGTTATGAGGTTACACGGGGTTTCAGTGTCCATAGTATCGGACAGGGATCCTAGATTTACCTCAAGATTTTGGGGTAGTCTCTGACACGACCTTAGGTAGCAAGTGAACTTTAGTCTGACCTTTCATCCTGTATGATGGTCGAGTGAGAGAACGATCAAGACTGTCAATGATATGCTCAGAGCTTGTGTTTTGGAGTTTCAGGGAGCATGGGATAAGTATATAACTTTGATTGAATTCGCCTACAATAATCAGTATCATAGCAATATTTGTATGGCTCCATATGAGGCGTTGTACGGCAGGAAGTGTTGTTCACCTTTATACTGGGATGAAGAGGGTTTAAGAATTGTTGAAGGCCCATAATTGATTCAGGATACCATTGATGAGGTAAAATTGATCCGCAAAAGAATTAAAATGGCACAAGATAGATAGAAAAGCAATGTGGATCAACATAGGAGAGATATGGAGTATCAAGTTAGTGACAGGATATTTTTGAGAGTATCGCCTTGGTGAGGTGTATTGAGATTTGGCAAGAAGGGTAAGTTAAATCCGAGATATATTGATCCATATGAGATAATTGAAATAATCGAACCATTGGCTTATAAGTTAGCCTTACCTTCAGAAATGGCTCAGATACATAATGTGTTTCATGTAACCATGCTTAGGTGATATCGATCGGATCCAACTCATGTGATACCGACTTAGGATATTGAGGAACCTGTGAGGATAATTGATTACCAGAATAAACAACTGAGGCATCGAGTGATTCTGATGGTGAAAGTTCTTTCGAAAAATTATTCGAGTGAAGAAGTCACATGGGAAACGGAAGAACACATGAGAAATCAGTACCCCTACCTATTTGATCTTTTAGGTAAGAATTTCAAGGACAAAATTTTTATTAGGAGAGGAGAGTTGTAACATCCCGTTACCCATGTTAAGGCTAGAATAGTAATTTGTGAGATAGTATTGTGAAAGTAAGAAAATGCATATCATGCATAGTTAATTGTGACATGCACATTTTGCACATTAATATTACTATACATGCATTCATTGACATTTCCGGGTAAAATTGGCTTAGTAAATGTGATTAAAATGTGTTTTGACAATTTTGGTATTATTTAGGATATTTTGAATTTTTGGTGAAATTAGAAAAATATTGATTTATGGGCCAATTATATAGTGACACATGGACTGATTGAATTTTGACAAATGGCTTGCATGTGCGGTGACATGTGGTAGTCTTAATTGGATGACACGTGAAATACATGCAAAGTGGACACGTAGTAAGTGTTTTAGAGAAGGGAATGATCTGTAGCTTTCTTTCCTTCGTTTATTGTTTTCTTCACCGAAAGAACACTGTGTTTTATAATTGTTTTCCTTGCTCATCCACCGAAATCTGGTCTTTAATAACACAGCTGGAAATTTTTTTGGAATTTGAATTGAACCAAGTAAGTGATTTTGATGATGTTTTAGTGGTATTTTGATACTGCATGCATTGGATTGAGATGAGGTTATTTTTGGATTTTAAAACACATGCAAAACCCTTTATGCAGAATAGTTGAAAACACGTGCTTTGTTTTTTTTCCAGTATATGCGTAGATGTTTGGGTATTGTTAGAGATGGGTAAATGAGGTTAACGCTTAAGAAAGCAAAGAGCATAAAGAGGTGTGGTATTTTAAGGAGGAAAATGATAGCAAACGTGGGCTGTTGTGATGGAAAACCAAAGAAAGAGAGATGCAGAAGTTATAAAACACAGTAGAGGGAGAGAGTGAAGGTGAGATTTTGCATTTTTGATGATTTAGTTTAAACCTTGGATTTTTACTTTGTTGTGAGTTGATGAGTTGAAGGAAGAGCATGAAAGTTGGTTTATGTAATGTATGTGGTAGATATGAATGTTTATGAAGTGTAAAAGTGGAAAAAAAGGAGTTTTCGGTGGAGAAGATGAAGTTGGCGTGATAGAGAGAGAAAAGTTGATGGTTTATATGTGTGGGTTAAAAACTTGAGTTTTTCATTGAACAGCTCTCAATCTTTTGCCTATAACTCTTTCATCCGAATTCCAAATAACTTGAAACTTAGATAAATGGATTCATAAGACATTTTTCTTTCTCTCCATAAAAATTTAGAGTTATCTGAATTGATTTGAAATTGATTTATAGGATGAAAGTGTGGAGGTCTGCTGGAATATTATGAACTGAAAATTTTCATGATCATTTTTTGGTTTTCTAATTATAACTTGAGCTGTAGATTTTAGAATGAGTTATTTTTTTATTAATAATAAACTAGAGACATATTTCTACAATGTTTGTGAAGAGGTCGAATATTAATTTTGTCTCTTTGATTTTCAAAATTGGCATGAAAGTGAGTTTTAGCTTAGGCTGTAGCACTACTAGGGACAGAAATCATGTCCTGTGATCATTGAACAAACTAGATTGATTTAGCCCTAATTAGGCTGAGTTGTCTTCACCAAAGTTGTAGCTTACTCTCTTAGATTTAAATTGGTATAAAGTGTGAAATTTTTGGATGTCGGAGCTGAAAGATATGAGTTGAACAATTAGAGGGTATGATCATATGCTAGCCAAAAGTTCAAATGTGCATAGTCTGAGGTATTTTGTGCATAACTAATTGAATACTGAATCAAATTAGATGATCTTAGAGTATTTAGAAACTTAAGACACTTTAGAACAACTTTTCAGAAGAAAGTATTGCCTAATTTTGTCATTTACCTTACCATATTATTTATGCAAAATAGACCCTAAATTATATGGGTAGAAAATCTGAAGTGGTAAATTAGGTTATCAACTTGATTTCACATTGTTTTCTTTTGGTCCAAATTATAAGTACCAAATGTTATCATGAGGGCTTTGATATCTGATCGGTTTGATGATGAAAATTTCAATAAGATACCTGGAATTGTCATTGAACATGCATTATGAATACTTTCTATATATTGATGTGCATAAAAGAACACTTGTATATTTATGTAAAAATGTGATATTTGTGAATGTATTGTGTATGTTTTAGAGGAGCCAAGTGGACGCCAGACAGACATTGCTGGACCATCCAGACAATAGAATATTGGAGCATTCTGTGAGTCAACCTAGATGATTTCCTAGGATTGATTTGATTTGAATTTAATATAATTTATTACATTTCCAATATTATTGAACTGTTTGTGAGTTGATTCTGGATTCTAGATCTAAGGTCCGAGGAGTTTGATAGTTGGGCATGTATTGGAAGTGTTTTGACTTGATATAAATTGTTGATATTTGATTCTTTATGAAAGTTGAATGCCAGATTTAGGTCCGCTGACTTTGAATTTGTATGAGATTGTGATATATGTGATTTTCTGAAATTGTTGCATTTCATATAATTCATGCTCAGATAAAGGCTGTAGCGCCCCCTCACCGTAGGGTACACATCGGGACACTGGAAGATCGCTCCGACACGTATCCCACGATAAAGGTGCACTACTAGAAAATTCCGCTAATAGTCCACATGGCATCGTAATAATTAAAACCATAATGTCAGAAATCAGTAAATTTTTAACATCCCAAAATAATCTTGATACAGTCATTCAATAACAGAATAGACAAGTCTATCAGTCCCCTAAACAACACCAAAAAAGGAAACTGATACAAGCATCTATCCTAAGTCATCCGCAAAAGTCCAACCCAGCTGACCGACCTGAGTGCCATCGCTTCTCTTGCCAACACGCTCGCACGGCAGGAAAAGACTATCTCCGGAGCTAGGAGTCTACTCTAACGATCCTGAAAAATAGGTTGCAATTTTGGGTGAGTTTGCGAACTCAGTGAGAAACCATCATCGATGGTTCACTCAAATCATGCATTACGCAGATTGCGTACAGCACGGCACAGTAAGATACAATTAGTGTATAACAATTTACAGTAACCTATAGCAGTTTGTAGTGTCAATTAACAATTTACAATAGCATATAACAATTTACAGTATCATATCGCAATTTACAGTATTATGCAACAGTTTACAGTAGCATGTAACAATTTGCAATCTCTCATGTCATCACATAATTGATGAAGTGTCGAATTCAATCACCATGTGTATACAATGCATATGAGACTCTTTTTCAGTTATTCAGTGTTGTGCTCATTCAGTATTCAGTGGGGGACGCGTCAGGGATTTCTCCCCTCGGGCTCGAGGCCCGGTCAGTACGGTGTTCGAGCTCGAGGCTCTTTTCAGTGATAATAGCAACTTGGGTCACATATCCATTATCTGATCATGCATTTATGCATGTAATGCAGTGTTCAGTAATTCAGTGTATGGCTATAAAAGCCCAATATTACATTTCTCAGTGTCATGTAGTAGTCCAATCCAATACAGTAAAAGCATGCCATTCGATCATGTACATTTCAGTAATCATGCAATTTCACATTGGCAAGTAAATCACATTGAGCATTTAGACAATCAGGAATTTGAGAAACCAACTAGGTTACTCACCTGTAACTTTCGAGCTACTGCCTGGAAGTTCCAGCAATGTCCGTGGAATGATGATCCAATGGCACCTCTATAGCAGTAAAATACAGTCCCATTACTAAATGCTCGATTAAACAATTCAGTGATGCATATGTCTCAATGAAATTATGTACAATGCATGTTCACAATTCCCGGTGCTAAAAACCCAATTTTGAACTCTTATGCCCCATTCTAACTCTTCGTTCAATTGCTCGACAATAATTGATCTATTCCTAAAAATTCAGTTCAATTTTCTCAATTCATACTCCCTATAGCAATTCCCTATCCATTGGTTCAAAACCCCTATAGAAAATCCCAATTAAAACTCCAATTATCACACTTCAATACTTGGGTCACATTATGAACCATAATTGACCTTATTCTCTATGAATCAATACCATTTAAATTAAATTCTAACTTCCGTAATTATCCTCAATTGTAGACCTTTTTCCCTAGTTCACCATGAATTTGGAATCACCTCAATTGGAGGTCTATACCATAAGTTATGCCCAATAAACTAACACTCATCCATTCAGAATTTCTATCCCTCGTCGCGACCTACGTCCCTTCGCCGCGACGTGAAGAAGTTCGTTCGTCGCAACGTGGAGACCGCTCGTTGCGACGAATAAATCCACACTAGTCGCGACGTCCAAACGAGCTCGTTACGACGAATAAATCATTATTAAATCATGACGAAGCCCTCACGCCTCATTCGTCATGACGTCATGAAGGCCGATCGTCTTCTCCGATCGATTTCCGCCATTAATGCCCTTTAATCTCAACATTTAACACCCTAACTACTCAATCAACCATAAATGCGATAAATGCATGGAACAACCATTAATAACAACATTAAAGCCATAAATACTTACCAATCACAGCCTCAATCCACAAATCCCTCAAATCACCGTAAACCCTAAAATCTTTCAAATTCAACGATAAACCACTCTCAAGCTTCTTAACCTTCATCAATCACATTAAACAAGTTAGCTTTGCATAATTGAAGAGAAAACCACAAGGAAAGATCAAAGAATCCTCACCTATGGGAGGAATCGATGAACACCGTGGGAGAAGAGAGAAGAAAATGATTTTGCCTTAGGATAAAATCCTCAATTTCAAACCTAAGCTATTTATAGACATAGGTCTCCAAATCAGTTCAAATTTCAGTCTCTAAATTTCAATGGCTCCGCATTTTAATTTCTTAACAGTATAACTCTAATTTCTCCTTTGTCATTGGACAATTCTTTCAGTATTATACAGTCAATCGGTCTGTCACTCGAAAATTTCCCGTCTGGGCATTTTCTCCCGAATTTCCTGAAAATTTCCTATAAGCCAGTATCAATAGCCAATCACTCTTAAACTATACTAAATCAGTCATTCAAGCCCACTTACTCCTAATTTCTCAATCAATCATAATCCAGTCAGTTTTCAGTTCCCAATCCAATCAATTCATACTCACCATTAAAATACCAGAAATCATGAATGCATGTACCTTTGAATAAGTGCATATGCAATAAACCTTTTCCTCTATAATTAGAGGCCAGTAACATGTTCAATCAGTGAATGCAATGAAACTTATCAGTCTGACCCAATATTACCATATTGCCCTTGCTAACAGTAACGGGATGTTACAAAGGCATTGTGACTTCTGTTGCCAGTATGAAGCGTTTCCACGTAGAGCTTTGCTCCGTGATTTTCTTATTTTGTGCGTAGAGCTATGCTCCGTGATTCTGTTTGAATGAGCCCTATAGGCCGGTATTTGTATAAGTTTATGATAGGCACTCGGTCATAACAATAAGAAAGAATGTGAGTCTCATGCATATAATATTTAATGATTTGCAAAGCTGAAACGAATGATAAATTGTTATGATCTATTTGTTGTACTTGGCTATGTGGATTGTGAGATCATATGATACATCATGTTGTGCGAATATTTGGCGTGTATATATGATCTAAATGAATATATGTGAGATATGTGGTATGTGTTTGTAATCCGGTGAAATCATCAATGATGGTTCACTCATTGAGTTTGCAAAACTCATAAAAATTGTAACGTGATTTTTCAGGTACGAGACAAGAGACTTAGTTCTTAAATAGGACTAAAGGACCCTTTGGATTTTGTTATGGATTAGAGGTCTGTCGGCTGACTCCAGGAGTAGTGTCTTGTATTTTGTTGTTTTTGTTAGAACCTATATGCGGTTATGTAAATCTTTGTTCAAAGGAAATGGTGTAAATTTGTTTGGATTAATGCAATGAATGATTTTAAAACTATAGCAACTTTCGATTATGTTAGATAATTTGGTTTTGCTTTTGCTCTAACATGACATTATCATAGGATAGGTACTTGAATATGCTTAAATGTTTGGGTATGTATCTTGTGGTGGTGGGATGTTGCACTTTTTCTTTTAATGGATATTCTTATAAGTTGGATTGGATATTGTCATCTATCGGGTCTTTTGATGTATTCTTCGTGTTTTTCTCGTGTCTTACAACTCAAAATTACTTAAAAACTTGTCTCCCTTATTTTGCCTTCGTTCACATGCCTTTATAGTAAAAACTAAGGTTTCTAATATATATACGGTCAATATATACGAGCGTGTAAGCAACAATGTATCTCCAAAATCACTTAAATTCATAATTTTATACAAGCATAGAGACTTACAATAGCAAAGTACACTTTTACAGAGACTTACACAATTATTGTACACAATCATGTAAGTTCACATAACTGGTGTGTAGCTTCACATAACTAGAACCAAAATTCTTCAAATCTTCACACTTTTACAGAGACTTACACAATTATTGTACACAGTCATGTAAGTTCAAATTGCTTCAAATCCTCATTTCATGCCACAATTTCATCCTAATTCTTCTTCTTTTGGTCTAAGAAGGCAATTATCACTACAAATGCACTTAAAGTGAATTACTTACTAAAAATATTATAAAACTATTAAATAACAAGTAAAACATATTAAATATGGGTATATAATTATAGTCAACTAAGCATTTATCAAACATCCCATACTTAAGCTTTTGCTTGTCCTTAAGAAAATCATAATATAAATTATTAATCTTACAAATATCCATCCCTTATTAACCTCAACCTGTCCATCCACATTCTAGATCATCTTATCATATGAATCAAATTAACATACAATTAGATTCAAATTATCCTAAAATTAACCTTTATATGTCAATATCAATAATAATAATTAATTTTTAATTTTAATTAATTTATATGAAACATACAATTTTCTAATTATTTTTATTTATAAAAGGTATTTAACAAATGATTATTTATTTAAATATATAATTAAATCATTTAATATATGTAATTAAGTTAAGAAAATTAAATGTTTAAGTTTTATATTGTTCATTGTTCTCGTTGGAAATAATATTACAAATATTTATCCTATCTTATGAGTAGCAATTTAGCAAATACACATTTATCATCGATTAGTAGAAAATGGTATGTGAATTTATGAGAGAATACACATTATTTAACATAATTTGAAATAGTAAGTGTTTAAATCTTTTTACGATGTGTATCATTATAAACACAAGTCATTTTTGTAATGCGTGCTATTATAAAGAAAATGTAAGATACAATCTATCTAGAATTTGAATATGTTTATAATCAAATATTAAATTTTATAGTATGTAATGATATTATATACAAAATTGTATTTTGAATATGAAATTATTAGTTTAATTTTGACATATGTCTTTATTTATTTTTAGATGAATAAAAGAGTTCAAGTACTCCTAACAATTTAGCGCTTCAGGAAGATTTAATAGTCCAACTTGGACTCATGCTATATTGGTTCCTGAAATGAAGAATTATACCATTTGTGTATATTGTAATAAGCATTTGAAAGGTGAGAGAATCACTAGATTAAAGAAGTATTTAGTTGGGATCAGAGTTGAAGTAGAGTCTTATAAAAAAGTGACTTATGACATGAAATGACAAATGAAAACTCTACTTGAAGAGTATTAGCATAAAAGGATAGAAGACAAAGGCTAAACTATGAAATTAGTTGTGAAAATTCATTTTCTACCTAACAAGGTGGGAATGTTGCACGATATGAGAAAAGAATAAGACAAGTGTCTAACTTTTTGCAACTAAAAACAACTCTTAGAGCTTAATCTAAATAAGAATTTAGTTGAGGATTATTTATTTATATTAATTGTGGTTATTATTTACATGTTAAACATGTTAAATATAATATTAATATAAGTTAATAGATTACTATTATTTCAAAATTTTATTATTATAATTTTGGAGATAGAATTAACCTAAAATTATAAATTATAGATACAATATATTAATGGACTATTTTACAATTTAAAACAATTTAGAAACTATTTTATAAATTTTAAAATTACTTGAGAGGATCAATAATGGTACAATATTGTACCATAATCAAATCTAATATCGGTATCGGTATGTTATTTATAAAGCTGCTTTAGGAAGATTAATTTTACTCTCTATGTTTACTTCAAGAGAGGCTTTTATGTTGCCTGTTTTTTTCTTGTCCGATACTAACAAAGTGTTTGGTTCACCTGCTGGAATAGTTATTCTTAGGAATATAATAGATGAGCAATGAAATGAAATATGTATTATTTAATTTGGTTTATTCCTAAGAATTTCTAATGATGATATATGCCAATGTTTAGTTTGAAAATATAAATTTGAAACTACGGAAGAATAACTAACAAAAGATTAAAATATCTATTATAGTCCCTCTTAATTACATTCTTCTTCTTATTATTATTAACTTTATTCTTCTTCTTCTTCTTCTTCTTCTTATTCTTCTTCTTCTTCTTCTTCTTCTTCTTCTTCTTCTTCTTCTTCTTCTTCTTCTTCTTCTTCTTCTTATTATTATTATTTTTTTTTTAATTTTGTTATAATTATAATTATTATTCTTGTTTTTTTTGTTATCATCATCATCATCATCATCATTATTCACCACTACCGTTCCGAAATAGCTAAAGATAAGAGAGGGGTGTCTTTAGATATTATGTAAATTCAAGAATAACTAAACCTTAGGATTATCTATTCTGCATAATTTTTTCAACCAAACAAAAATAGACGAGGAATGAAATAGTCATTCCTCTCAACCAAATACCCTATAAGAGTTTTTCTATTTGTGATATTCTACTCTACAGCGTACATAGATGATTAAAGAATACTTTGGTGTAATAATGAGTGTTTGTTCTTTTAAGAATTATGAAACATGTATGTTTGGGTCTATATTGATTAAGAGATAACAATGGTCATTTTGAATTTGATTGTTTGTTTAATACATAAAACCAATCAAATTTGATAAATAAAATAAATAAACAATAACAAAATAAACAATATTTGGAGGTAAGACAATTAAAGAGAAGTTGATACAATAAAGATAATCAATATTTTGTTTTGTATTAAATTGGATATTCTCAAGATCTTAATAATTATCACTTATAATTCAAACAAGTTGGAGAATAACAATCAATCTAATACAAACACAATTTCCAATTTAGTTTAATTTTGGAGTAATTTTTCTCACAAAATTATCTTCTTATTTTGTATTTTATTACAAGATTTTTCAATATTATTATTTATTATGTATAGATAATTTTGTATTTGTTAACTTTTATTTAACAGCTTAACATTTTAAAGTCATATCCTAAATTCGTTAAACGTGTCTTTCACTGTCGTATATCAAATCATTAATTCATTATAAAGGCTCAATCCGAGACATCGGCTTTAATTGATTGAGGGCAAATTAGTTTGTTGACTAAGGGTATGTTTGGGAGTTTAGGATGGAATAGAATGGAATGGAAATTAATGAAACAGAATGGAATGGAATGGAATGAAATGGGCCACTCCATTGTTTGGAAGTTTAAATAAAATAAGAGAGGGACTCCTTTGATCATTTTTTAGAAGTGATACTAAAAATAAATAGAATGGAATGATTTGTAATTTTTTTCAAAATTACCCTTGTAATAAAATATACATAGATGCCATGAAACTATTTTAGTAACCCCAAAGCATTTCAAATTGTAGGATGCTCAAAATATAATTTTTTCATTTTCCTATATAAGCAACCAACTTTCTTGTTCTTTTTTATTAACCCTCATCACACTGTACTCTTCGTTAGGCATTTATTCATGTGTCTTGTTATGGTTGATAATCATTCTTGGCGTTGTAAATCTATTTCTACATTTCGCAGTGTATATTAATAATATATTTAAAATTTATGAACATTCACAATGCTAGCTTTATCAAGATCATAGTAGCTATGGAGGAAAATGTTCGTCAATGGAAGAAGCCAGTTGAAGGAAACACAATGGACGTAGTAACATGTAGCCGCGTAGGTATTTACTAGACTAGGGTTGTAATTTCATTAATTTTTTTAGGGTATTTTTGTCATTAAATTAGGGTTTGGAAGGCAAGCCATGTCATTCTATCCCTGACCCCCCAATTTGGGAGGTCACAAAATATTGGATTTCGGATGGCAAAGGATGGCTTCCAAAGCCATCAATTGCCATTCCATCCTGTTTCAAAATAGACTCCCAAACAATGGCTTGAGTCATTTGGGTCATTCCATTCCATTCCCTTCCATCCCTCCACCCACATCCAAACATACCCTAAGGTTCAAGTTATATCAACGACACGATTATCATAAAGAATGATGAAGAAATTATTGATCTATTTAACAACACGAAGACCAGAGATTACATATGTATTTTTCACTTATTTATACAATAATCAAGATCTCATCTTAATTTTGCACATCTCCTTTTAGATCTAGTTAAGAAAGCCCCCAACCGGGGGTTATTTTTCCATCTCATTGACAATTGAAATTAAGTAGCTATTATGATGTAGATTATACTGATCTACTTGAGGATTGATAAAATGTTATTATGTATTCTTTGAAAAAGTTCTTACGTCTTTCAAAGCAAAAGGCAAGTTTTCATGTCAACGTCATCAGCAAAAGTTGAATATGAGAAGAGTAAATATGTAAAATAAAATTTTCATAATTCCTAAAATTAAGGATATTTTCATTTTATAACATGATCAATCTATAAATACAATAAGTATGAATCACTAATCGTAACTTATTATAATGATTAATATTCTTTTTATAGTTCCTTAAATTCACATATTATGTGAAAATCACTATAATCATGTAAGTGTTAGGCTTCTAATAGTTTCTACATAAATGAATTGAGATAACTCTAAAGTACTCTAGAAAGGAGTATGCTAAGAGTATTACTCTTATTTATAATAAAGTTTGGGCCTTCTAGTAATTAAATTAAATTATAATTATAATTTCAATCAAACTTTAATTAAGTATAAATAATTCTAATTTAATACTAATTACGTTTAAATAAAATATAATATTTAATATTAGTCTTTATTGTCAATATCATATATTTGACATTAAAGTTTATCATCTTTAAAATCAGGTTCAATTTAATTAAATCACAGCTTCTCTCTTTAATCGGTTTTATATGTATCTCATTAGATTTCTATTATGTTGGCAATTGATATTAAGTGTAATCTTAGATCGTATTTAAGATTAGATAAATTAAGCTCCTTTAGTTTATCTTTAATTATCTAATTAAATATTTTATATTCATATATTAAGATTGACATCAAATAACACATCATAACCACTCAAATATTATAAACTTGGTTTGACTATCCTTTTGCATATTATATATAATTCAATCACTTCATCATACAAGTATTTAAGTGAGTGATAAAGTATGAAATTAATGTCTACTTTATTTAATTTTAATCATATTAGTTCTTTAACATTACCAATTGATTCTTGTAATGACATTTAAAACTTTAAAATATCATTCGACTTAATTAAGGATTTTTCAAATAAATGCCAATCGAGAATGATAAAATATTTGCCTAGACAAAACATATATTGATCACTCATCTAGCTCTATGAATTTAATTTCATATCCAATAAATACTAATCAAATTACCTGTAACTTTGAAAAGTACTAAGTAGTATAAAACATAATAATATTTGTCGAGATATCAAATCAAATGATTACTTATATAATTATCATAATAAGCATTTCAATGTTCCATATGAAATTCTCTTGTCGAGTTAGTTCAATACACTTGTTTTAATATGCACTTATATTTATTTAAGCATCTTTACACTTTTATCTATAAGATCATTATTTTATAAGACTTATGTGTTAACCACCATAAACTTACCAAATTGTTATGTGATAATCAAGTAGCTATGCACTGCAAATCTAATATATTACAAGTGAATAAAACATGTTGAGTTGGATTGTCACACTGCATATAAACAAATTCAAAGAAAAGAAATAAAGACAATCTATGCTCAAATGGCAAAGCAAGTTGTTGATATATCCAATGGGATAAGTAACTTTTCAGTTACATTAAGGGTCTTGGATTGTGGTTGGGTCGGTCGTGCTAAGCCCAAGCCCGGTCAAAACTACTCATGGACCAATCGGTCCACCCCGCAAGGACTGACCTAATTCCTATCGATTATGCTAGGCCTAGGCTCCAGTCCACGCATCCACGGCCCACTCGCAGGTGGAAGTCTCCCATGCATACGTAAAGACCTAAACCTAGCATCTATTCCATATATAAGGTATAATTTTGCCATGAGACATGTACGAGATCAGAACCCTGACTTTCTCTGCTTTACAGCGACCAAAACCCTCATAAAAGACTAACTTCAACGTCGGAGGGGCCTGCCAGATACCAACCCCGGCGTGCCTTGTTTTTTGCGGAACTCTTGTTAGAGACAACAAGTTCATGGATCCAAAGCAACGCGTCGCCTCACCGAATCAAAGTGAACCAATTGGCGCCCACTGTGGGGCCTAACATCAGGGCACTACGTCCAGAAACACGCAGTCGGTGGCGGCGTAGCTAACCTCGATATAAACTATTTGTCGCAAGATCGGCGCTACAATGGATGAGTTTGCAATTACCTGCCACTCTGCCGCCAACACACCATGATTCCCGCACACAGTCTTCGCACCCGAATGATCAACCACAACCTCAAAACCTAGATCAAGAAGAACATAGCGTAGCCTTGGAGGACAATGCTGAGAACAATATGCATCCGAATCTCCAGCACCCCCTAGATTCAAATCCTCCTGCGCCTGTGCATACCTCTCTCACCCGAAAACAGATCGAGGAAGCGCTTAACTGTTGATTCGCCGATTTTCTGAGCCTCAAATGAACGACAATGACCGTCCGTCAAGAGATTGGTATGATGACCGATCACCATCCTGCTCAAGCCCTAGAAAAAATCATGGACGATCGGATCAATGCAGCCATGAGTTTCCGCCCGGACCGTCCAACAGCTCAATATAGCTCTCCCTTCACCCCGGCGATCTTGGATAGTCTCCCAGCGGTCGACACCAAAATACTAACACCTGAAAAGTACATTGGAAAGACCGATCCCCTAGACTATTTGCAGCACTTCCAGTCAATGATGAACCTACACTGCGTCCCCGACGCCATTCAATTTAAAGCATTTTGTATCGCCTTTCAAGAAGGAGCTCATGATGGTTCAACAGCATTCGAAGCTGCATCACTTGTTTTGAAGACTTTAAATCGTTATTTCTCAATCAGTTCGCCACAAGTAAATGGCCGCAGAAGACCGCCTTGAAAGTGATGCAGTTGACACAAGGAAGGAATGAAAGTTTACGGGAGTTCATTACTCGGTTCAACAACGAAGCTGTCGAAGTCCCTAACCTCACCTGCTCATCCATGTTGGCTGCACTTATGAGCAACACGAGGGATGAGGAGTTCAAAAAGTCATTGGCCCTAGATCAGCCCAGATCTATCCAAGAAATAAGAAACAGGGCAGATAAGTATATCCAGGTCGAAGAAGTGCTGAAAAATACGAAGCGTAGGGCGGATGATCATTCGCCAAATGACAGAGTAGATGGTTCACATAAGCGGCAGAAGGGTCAGTCGAGCTAGAGAAAGCCAACCGATCGACAGGGACATCGACGAGAATTCTTCACTCCGCTCAACAGACGATATGCGGAAGTACTGGCAGTGAGAGCGGATGGGGAACCCCTCCGAGAACCCAATAAGCTGAAGACTTCCTCCAAAAATAGGGACCCGGATTTATATTGTCGTTTCCACAAAGACATCGGTCATGACACGGAAAATTGCTGGCACTTGAAAAGAGAAATTGAATTCCTTATCCAAAGGGGAAGGCTAGGTCGATTTTTGAAGCACGGACAAAATGCCGATCGAGATAATGAGCGTAAGATCGGTCGGCCCGACAATTGGCGACAGCCTTGGAGGCGAAACGATAGGAATGATGGAGGGAGGCAGAATGCGAACACTAACGATTGACGTGAAGCGAGAGGAAAATCCAGGGCAAGAGGCGACAGGAACACTGGACAACAAGATGACCGATCGATTAGGGTCATTAACATGATTTTTGGTGGAAATGCAGCAGGGGGTCCACTGTTAAAGGAAGAAAGAGGTATGCCAGGCAGGTCGGCAAAGACTTGTCGGCCAAAAGAAAGAGGCAGAACGATGGGATGATATCGTTCGACGAATCTAACCTTGACGGTGTTAGTTGTCCTCATGATGATGCACTCGTAGTAAATCTAAACATGGACGGCAATGAGGTGAAGCGAGTAATGATTGATACGGACAGCTCGGTCGACATATTGTATTATGATGCCTTCAAACAGATGGAGATACCAGAGGATCGACTACTGCCTATAGAAGGACCTATTAAAGGGGTAATTGGAGCATCAGCCTACCCATTCGCCAGTCTTTTTGAAAGTAAAATTCGGAAAAGTCGTATGTCGATAGAGAGGACGTTGAGTTCTGGTTGTAAAATTTGGGGCGACAATGCGATAATCGGTCGAGCCACTCAAACGCCTCAGAAAGCATTGTTTCCACCTACTACCAAGCAATGAAGTTCCCAACGCCCCGTGGAATCGGTGTTGTCAGGGGACAACAGAGAATCGCTAGGGAATGCTACTTGGCATAAACAAGGACTCTAGACGGGGCAGTAGTCCTAACGAGCTCTCTTGACGTGAGAGCCGATGAAGAAACAGAGAGGATGAACCCCGTAGAAGAAACGCAGCGGGTCATATTGGATGAAGCAGACCGCTCCAAGTTCACAAATCTAGGTTCCGAACTTCAGAAGGGCCTAGTCAAAGAAATCACGGATTGCTTGGTAGAGAACAGATCGGTCTTCGCCTAGGTACCAAGCGACATGCCTGAAATTTCTTGATCGATAGCATCGCATTCCCTCGGTATCCGACAAGATTACAAGCCAGTTAGACAGAAGAAGCGGTGGCAAAGCAAAGAAAGGCAGGAAGTGATTAAGAAAGAAATTGAAAAGCTGCTCAGTGCTAGGTTCATTCAGGAAGTCAAATACCCTGAATGGTTGGCAAATGTTGTACTTGTGAAGAAGAAAAAAGGAAAGTGGAGAATGTGCATTGATTTCACTGACTTAAACAAGGTGTGCCTAAAGTACAGTTTCCTTTTGCCCAAAATCGATCAGCTGGTAGACTCCACATCAGGGCATGAACTCCTCAGCTTCTTGGATGCCTTCTCGGGCTACCATCAGATTCAAATGAGTCTCGAAGACGAAGAGAAGACAACTTTATAACCCACCAGGCACACGATGCTACCAAGTAATGCCGCTCGGTTTGAAGAATGCGGGGCCACCTATCAATACTCGTCATGGAAGTTTTTAAGGAACAGATCGGTCAATCAGTTGAGGCCTATGTGGATGATATGGTAGTCAAAAGTAAGACGGTCGCAGAGCATATGGAAGATCTCAAAGAAGTCTTCCAGACCCTTAATAAATTTCAAATAAAGTTAAACCCGAAAAAATGCATCTTTGGTGTGGCATCTGGAAAATTCCTGGAGTTTATGATTACTCAGCGAGGGATTGAAGCTAATCCAGAGAAAATTGAAGCTATCGTCCAAATGCCTTCGCCGCGATGCTTGAAAGATGTTCAGATATTGACCGGTCGGATAGTCTCTTTGAGCAGATTTGTCTCCAGGATGGGGGACAAGTGCCTCCCGTTTTTCAAAATTTTAAGGAAAGCGGATGTGTCTCAGTTCCAGTGGCCGGATGAATGCGAAAGAGCATTTCAACACTTGAAGCGATGATCGACTAATCCACCCATCCCAGAGAGCCCAATTGAGGGGAGAGTCCGACCACATATTGGCGATCACGAAGGGGCGTCATCACAATTCTTGTTCGATCGAAAGGAAATGAGCAACGCCCGATCTACTACGTCAACAAGGTGTTGAATGGACCAGAAACACGGTATGCGCCCATAGAAAAGCTGGCTCTCTCCTTGATAAATGCGGCGCGGAAGCTAAGGCCTTACTTCCAGAGTCATACCATCGAGGTATGGACCGACCAACCCCTCAGGCAGTGCCTCCAAAAGCCTGAGACCTCGGGGCGATTAATAAAATGGGCGGTAGAGCTGGGAGAGTTCGATATACAATATAAGCCTCGGACGACGATCAAGGCCCAAGTGTTGGCAAACTTTGTTGCAGAAATGAGTCAACCTGACTCGCAAGGTGAGCAACGCCCTACCTGGAGCCTATTTGTTGATGGGTCGTCCAATGCAGAGGGATGCAGAGCAGGAGTGGTATTGATCAACCCGCATCGGGAAGAAAGGTAGAATATGCTCTTTGGTTAGAATTTAGAGCCTCCAATAATGAAGCAGAATACGAGGCTCTGATAGCCGGCCTCCAATTGGAAAAGGAGATGGGGGTAAAGCATCTAAAGGTATACAGCGATAGCCAAATAGTGGTCGGTCAAGTCATCAAGCGACTGAAGCCAAGGGAGCAAAGATGATCAAGTACTGAGCCGGTAAAGCAGGAGTTAAGTAATTTCGAGCAATACTCGGTCAGCAGGATAGAACGAGCTCAAAATACTAAGGAAGATGCACTTTCCAAAATGGCTTCCGATCGAGATGCCAAAAATAACGTTTTGGTCGAGCGGCTAGACTGGCCTAGCATTCAGAAAGCCAAGGAAGTCCTTGACGCAAATGCCGAGCGATCAAGTTGGATGGAACCGATCAGACGGTACCTCCTCGGGGGAATATAGCCAGAAGAAACCTTGGAGGCCAAGAAACTTAGAATAAAGGCGGCCGAATATGCGGTCATCAATGGCACTTTGTACAAGCGATCTTATGATTGGCCACTACTACGATGCTTGAGCGAAGAAGAGGTAGAGCAGGCAATGGCTGAAGTCCACGAAGAAATATGTGGAAATCACATAGGAGGCAGAATGTTGGCTCATAGACTGATTAGACAGGGGTATTACTGGCTGATAATGAAGAGAGACTGCCAGGACAAAGTCGACCGATGTGAGGCTTGCCAGAAAACGATAGCCTGTCTCACCAGCCGATCGAGAGGATGAAAATCGTGAGCCATCCTATCCCTTTTGCTCAATGGGGGATGGATATATTGGGATCTTTTCCTCTCGGTCCTGGACAGAAGAAGTTTTTGGTAGTAGCAGTGGAATACTTCACCAAGTGGGTAGAAGCGGAAGCGGTCGCTTCATAATTATCGAAAGCGTAAGGTGGAGAATTTTGTAAGAAAAATATACTAAGTCGCCGGGATGCCTATGGTGTTGGTTATGACAACGGTCGGCGATTCGATAACGATAAGTTCAGAGATTTCTGTGACCGACTAAAGATAAGGCTCTAATTGACTTCAGTAGCTCACCCTCAAAGCAACGGCCTCGCGGAGAACACTAACAAAAAGATAATGAGTGCTCTCAAGAAACGCTTAGATGGACATAAGACTTGGGTAGAAGAACTAGATGAAGTATTGTGGGCATACAGAACTACACCAAATGGAGCCACAGGGGAAACACCGTTCAGGATGACCTTTGGGGCAGAAGCCCTAGTTCCAGTAGAAGTAGTGTTGCACAACCAAAGAGTGTCTAGCTATGAAGAAGAGCGGAATAATGAAGCCCGTCAGGCAGAACTTGTGCTTCTCAGTGAAGACAGGGATACGGGCAGCCGCTCGTTCAGAAGCCATCAGGCAAAAAGCAACGAAGTTCTACAATAGAAGGGTAAAGCCGAGTGACATAAAATTCGGCGGATACGTCCTGCGAAAAGCCGAGGCGGCTGGAAAGCATCCTAAAAAGCTCGGACAGGCGTAGGAAGGACCCTATCAAGTGGTCAAG
The DNA here is from genome assembly GCA_029891385.1 of Erythroxylum novogranatense. NCBI lineage: Eukaryota > Viridiplantae > Streptophyta > Magnoliopsida > Malpighiales > Erythroxylaceae > Erythroxylum > Erythroxylum novogranatense. The sequence continues at coordinate 225,211 of JAIWQS010000039.1, read as the reverse complement.
CAAGCCGGACATGGCTCTTACATCCTACGCGATGCGAACGGGAAGATTCTACCAAGACCTTGGAACTCCCAAAATCTGAAGGCGTTCTACCAGTAGATAAGCTTTATTTTAGTTCTCTTTTCTCTGTTTATTATTTTTTATTGTACACAACTTGTGGGTATCTTTTTCCTAGCCCTGCCAGTCAGGTTTTTTAATGGCCCACACCCTCATCATCATCAATAAAGGGGTTTCAGATTTTTCGGCAAGAAAAAATTTCATTAAATTTGGCAAAGAGTAGAAAATCCCATCGACATCGATCGGTTACGCTCGACCAGGTTGCCAAGACAAGATCCTTGGAACCATCGCTCGGCCTCGACATCGATCGACTACGCTCGGCCAGGTTGCCAAGACAAGATCCTTGGAACCATCGCTCGGCCTCAACATCGATCGACTATGCTCGGCCAAGTTGCCTAGACAAGATCCTTGGAACCATCGCTCGGCCTCGACATCGATCGACTACGCTCGGCCAAGTTGACGAGACAAGATCCTTAGAACCATCGCTCGGCCTCAACATCGATCGACTACGCTCGGTCGGGTTGCCAAGACAAGATCCTTGGAACCATCGCTCGGCCTCAACATCGATCCATTACGCTCGGCCAGGATCCCAAGATAAAATCTCGGATCGTTCGGCCTTATTATCGCTCGGCCTAATTCGCCCGATCGACGCACATCGAGTGCACTCATTCACGACCTGCTACTCGAAAGGATCATCCAATCTTTAACACATAAAAGAGGTAATGAAAAAAGAGCTTCTATTTCTTTGAATTAAAGCTCTAGTCACAAGCCCGACCAGATGAGCCTTACAAGGTGAAACAATCATTTTGATCATTCGGGAGGAGAGGAAGGGCCAGCAGCCGAGATGACAGAGGAAGGGCCAGCAGCTAGATCGGGAGGAGAAGACGGCGGAGAGACATCCTCTTCTTCTTCTGAGCTCAGGTCCAGCTTCTCTTTCAGAACCAACACTCGTTCTCCCTCGACCATCCCCTTCACTTCCTCCAGAGAAAGGCCGAGAGTGGTGGGAAGCATCGGCTCGGCGTAATCCTCGAATGAAGGACCACGCGACCCGTCAGGGATGTGGACGTCGTGGAAACTCCTTAAGATTGAAAGGGCTAAGTCACAAGCGAACTCTAAGCAATCCCCATGCAAGAACCGCCTTTTCCACCTCTTGATCGCCTCAACCCTTTGCTTCTTGACGGAGCCTTGCAACTCCTTTAGTCTATCCTCGGCCCTCAGTTTAGCATCCACCGCTGCGTGACAATCCTGGAGGATTTTCGATCGAAGCTCCTGCTCCGTCTTCACCACCTTCTTCAAGCCCTCACACTCCTTAGCCAGCCCGTCCCTCTCCACAATCACCCTATTTTTCTCCTCCTCCCCTATAGTGAGTTGAACCTTCAAAACGCTCCTCTCCTCCTCCCAAGACTTCTTCTCCTCCTCAACTGAAGAGAGTTGAGCTCGCAAAATGTCTTGCCCCTCCTTCGCCTCTGCAAGTTCAGCTCAGAGTGTTAACTTGCTTGAGAAGGTCATGAGCCTCCCGATCCATTGTCTGATTCACTTCGTCGAGCTGATCCAGACGTTGATACATTTCATAGGCGTATACCATATCTCTGACGCAGCTGTGGACGAGATGAGCCATCAGCTTTTTATTGTCCAGCACGTCCGAAAAATCCTCATCCGCAGGAGGAACGACTTTCTGGGCAATCTGCAGAGCCACACCAGCGTCCTTAAGTGACACAGCCTTGTCAAAGTTGATAGCGAACTCCCATCGTTCTCCACTAGAGGCTCGCTCCTTCCCTTTGCCCTTATCCAACCGGGGTGTTCACTTTTCCCCCACTCTCCTCTCCTGCTGACCAGACGACCGGCCGGCACTCCGAGCGGTCCTCTTCCTTTTGAGTGGAGGCTCCGTCTCCTCCTCCTCCGAACCCGCTCGGTTCGCACTCATCGGCACGATCGGCAATGAAGCCGACACGTTAGGACAGTCTTCAGTGGGCAGATGTTGGGCCCCAAATTGCTTTCTTGATGTTATTAAGTATGCATTAAGTTGATTGTATTAATTGTTGCATAGTTTGATTTTAATGGAAGTGTTAGTGGAAAATTAAGATTAATGTGAGATTAATGTGAAATAAGTGGTAATGAAAGAATAAAAGTGTATAAGGGAAAAATGTATGAGGGCAAAACATGGAAGATCACTTAAGGGTAAGAGGTTTAAGGCTTGTATAGAGGGGCATTATAGTCCTTGCTTATTCTTTTAGGCTTAAGGAAAGAGTGAGAAAGAAGAAAGAAAAGAAAGGAAAATAAGAAGAAGAGAGGAAGAGAAGAGAGAGTCGAGGAAGAGAGGAGAAGAAGAAGAAAAGAGGAAGCTAGGTTCAAAGCGATTTCAAGGATTTGAAGCATTCTCGGGAAATCAAGTGAGGCAAAAGGAGAAAGAAGATCAAGAGGAAACTCATTCCTAGGCAAGATCAAGCAAGGAATTCAAGGTGGGTTCATGTTTGTAATAGAGTAAATAAGTTACTCATTGTTTTGTTCAAATCAAGAAAGATTTAATGCTTTAAATTGCATCATCAATGATTTCAATACATGCTATTGTGGGATGATTATATTTTGCTATATGATTTGCATTCATGATTTATGAAAAGGTTTTTCAAAAAGGGGTTTTCTCCTTTCACGAATACATGCACATGAATTCATGCTTTCCGAAATGTATGACAAGCAAGTGCCAGTTTGGCAATCAAGTTTACAAGACTTTGAATCATGCATGTTATGTGGGTTTGCGGTATGTCCCTCACGAACAGTCAAGTGCACATTGACTCACGAAAAGGCCTCTCTCTTTGCCTGCAAGTGGCACACGGGGTTTCTCAAGGATTTCCTCACGAAACTACGTCTACACATAACCATTTCGATGGGAATGTGTAAGACGTCATGAATCAGGGACTAACCCAAACCATTATGCTATGCTTATGTTTTTATGATCATTATTATGAATCATGCATCATGAATTGTTCAAGATTCAAGCATTTCAAGATTATGACCCATGCATGGTAAATTGCTATGATTTCAACAAGTACCACGACAATGAGATATTTTTGAATACTTTTGCTTATTTCTATATTATAAATATGTTCCCACGAGCTTTATAGCTCACCCCCTCTAATCTCCCCCATTAAGGTGACGAGCAAGAGACCGAGTGAGTCACGAGTCATGGCAGCACTCCATTTTCTTTTTGTTATGATGTATTTTTGGAAGTCAAGGCTTTAGTTACATTTCAAGTTATTGGTTCAAGTGTATTTTGTATTTTGGCTCTTGAACTCAAGTTGTAATTTGGTTGGAAATGTTCTTAAAGCTTTGTAAACTCATCTTTGGATAATTATTTATGGATGTGTTTGATTTAAATCATAAAAGCAAGCTTTGAGTTTGTTCACGGTGGGTCCATCGAGCTTAGATGGTCTTTTCCTTAATCACTTAATTATCATGTTTCACCTCATGCATCAGCATCACGCTCATGTCCGATGTTGGGCTCCAAAGGGGTCCATATGTTAATGTATCGAGCGCGCCTAGGTTTTGGTCTAGGGCTGCATGACATTGCTTTCAAGGAATAACTTGCATTGTTTCACATGATTTGAACTATTTTTGCATATTTTGAAACTTGTCTTACTTGAACTAAAGTTTTCAATGGTTTTATATTCAAGGAGTGAACATGCCACCTCGAAAGAGAACTCGGGAAGCTATGACTCGATCTCATTCTCGTCAGGGGAGCACGGATGAATCCCATGTTCCTCAAGATACTGGGACACATTCCGTTCCGATTTCTGAGGCACCTAGCTTGCAACAAGAAGTGCCTCCTCCGCCTCCTCCTATGCCTCAGGGAATTCCCATGGATCCGAGCTTCTTTCAAGTCTTTACTCAGGCTTTCACGTATGCCATGGGTCAGAGATCTCAGATTCTGATGCAAGCTGCAGTAGACAGGAGTGGGCAGTATGATAAGCTTCGGAAGTTTGGGGCTGTGGATTTCAGTGGGACGATAAATCCAGAAGAGGCTGAAGCCTGGTTGAAGAGGACCGAGAGGATTCTAGTTCAGATGAGATGCACAGATGAAGAGAAGCTAGATTATGCGATCGGTTGTTGCGAGGTGATGCACCTTGCATTGGTGGAATCGGTGCCTCACGTTGATTGTTCCTTCCCAGTCTTTGACATGGAGGACTTTGTAGAAGTATTCAGAAAGAAATATCTCTCGAGGTCTATGTAAAAGAGAAGGCGTGGAATTTTGAATCTCTCGTAGAGGGACATGAGTGTGAGCAAGTATGAGCTGAAGTTCACACAGCTTTCTCGATATGCAGCTAACATTGTGGCAACAGAGGAAGACAAGTGTCGTAAGTTTGAGGGAGGTCTTCACTTGGGGATCAGGGAGAAAGTCTTGATCCACAATTTCTGTGACTACCAGCAATTGGTGGATCGCGCCCAGCCGAGAAACTGGAGAATATCAGAAATGAAGTGAACAAGAAGAGGAAGAACAGGGAGCAGACTTTCAAGAAAGGTGCTAGTGCTCCAATGCCTGAGAGGAGCACGAGGAGCTCTTACAGTCAGAGTGAAGTGGGTAGCAGTGGAGTTACCGAACAAGCGGTGAGGGTTGCATTTGAGGCAAGCCTCTAATGTGGGAGGCACCAGAGAAGCGAGAAAGAGCCGGTTCACCAACCCCTTATGTGACCAGTAGGAAACATCACCAGGAGAGTGTCTCAAATTTCTTGGAGTCTGTTTGGATGTGGAGAGAAAGGGCATAAGTTCGAGGATTGTCCTCGAGCAATCAAAGCAGGAAGGGTCGCAGCTTCAAGCTCCAGGCGTGCAGAGGCAGTGGGAACCGGGCCATTCTTGAGGTAGGCGGACTCTGGGACTGCAAGGAAGGCTGTTCCTCCAGGAAGGCCAAGGGTCGAGCTCCGGCAAGAGTGTTTTCTATGACTAGGAGGAAGCTGCAATGCACAGAGGTTGTCACGGGTATGGCTCTGCCATTACTTGATTCAGCGATGTTTGTTTTAATTGATTACGGTTCCACGCATTCTTTGTTTACGCAAACATAGCATTGCATGGTGTGAATTTCTGCACTGTTGGATAGACCTCTTTTGTCGAGACTCCTCTGGGAGGAATGTGGTGATCGATCAGTGTATAAGCAAAGTGAGCTTGTCATTGATGGTGCTAGATTGGTAGTGGACTTACTACCGCTAGACCTTCGAGGGTTAGATGTTATTCTGTGGATGGATACTATGGAGAAATATCTGACAAAGCTGGATTGTGGTCGGAAAGAGGTAGAGTTTGATTTGTGTAACGGTAAGAAGGTGATCTTCAAAGGGACGATGGAAGACACCATCGCCAAGACTGATTTCAGCTATGCTAGCTGAAAGAATGATAGGCCAGGGGTGTGAAGCTTTCTTGGCACATGTTGTGGATGCCGATATGAATGAAGGAAAGTTAGAGGACTTTCCGATTATGAGGGAGTTTCCAGATGTATTCCCAGAGGAATTACCAGGTTTGCCGCCGATGAGGGAAATCGAGTTTGCCATTGACTTGATTCCCGGAATCGTGCCTATTTCGATCTGCGTAAATGTGGATGGCTCCAAATTGAGTTGAGGGAGCTTTAGGAACAGTTGGAGGAACTGTTAGAGAAGGGGTATGTTAGGACGAGTTCGTCTCCTTGGGGAGCACCGGTTCTGTTTGTCAAGAAGAAGGATGGATCATGGCGGATGTGTATTGACTATCGGAGACTCAACAAGTTGACAATTAAGAACAAGTATCCGTTGCCACGGATAGATGATCTGTTTCACCAGCTGCAGGGAGCTAGGGTTTTCTCCAAGATCGATCTCAGGTCAGGCTATCATCAGCTCAGAATCAAGGAGTCTGATGTAAGCAAGACAGCATTCAGGACTCGATATGGGCACTATGAGTTTTTGGTTATGCCATTCGGCTTGACCAATGCTCCAACTGCTTTCATGGATCTCATGAATAGGGTTTTCAAGAAGTATCTGGATCAGTTTGTCATAGTGTTTATAGATGACATTTTGGTGCATTCTAAGAGTGAAGAAGAGCATGAAGAGCATCTTAGGATTGTATTGCGGACTCTGAGGGAGAGAGAGCTTTATGCCAAGTTCAGCAAGTGTGAGTTACGGCCACGAGGTGACATTCCTTGGGCATGTGGTTTCACGGATGGAGTACATGTTGATCAGGAAAGTTGAAGCAATGGTGAATTGGCATGCACCCAAGACGATGGATGAGGTAAGGAGTTTTACGGTGCGCGGTTACTACAGAGGTTTGTAGAAGGATTCTCCATGATAGGCGCTCCGATGACCAAGCTATTGAGGAAGAATCGAAGTTTGATTGATGATGAATGCCAAGAGCTTTGAGGAGCTCAAGCACAAAGTTGACAAGTGCTCCAATGTAGCGCCTTACCATAAAGTACCCACCGAACGCCTGTAGTCATTCCGTAGACATATCCTACGATAAGAGACCACTCTCGACAACTACCACTAAACTCCTCATGGCATCACAATCATAAAGCAAAGACTGAAAAAATTGACAACTTTTAAAACCAAACTCAATTTCATTTCATTCACTCAAAATTCAGAAATTTACAAGCTATCGATTTTCGATGCGCATGTTCCAAAACACCGTACACTACGTACCATACAAAGAATGTACAAAGAATGATCTAACTATAAGTCTCCAAAAGAAAGCCCAAACTGACCGACCTTTGAGCCATTGCCTCTCTCGCCAATCCACAATACACTACGCTCTACGGTCTGAGGAGCTATCCGCCTACACTTAAGCTGAAAAATAGATTGCAATTTTGGATGAGTTTGCGAACTCAATGAGAAACCATCATCGATGGTTCTCCCAATTCATGCATCACATAAGCATGATACGGTATGCATCCAAAGAATCATACAATTACAATGCTAATACAATCACGAGAATAGGCATACAACATACGATCGTAATATGCAGAACGCGATTCTGATCGTATTACAAAGATACATACGATCAAGTACCATGTCAATTATTCAATCCGATTATGCAATGCACATGTGACTCTTTTCCAGTTTATTACGAGATGTGACCGAGTGCTTTAGCGATGTTCGATGGTCGATGAAGCGCCAGATAGGAGAATTATCTCCTTCGAGCTCTAGGCTCGCGATGCGTGATGTCGATGGCGACTTCGGTTCACATTTATTCTTTATCGGTTTATGCATCTGTGCATGAGTGCACATGTTCAATTGAACGATTACATAACGATCTAAATTCCCAATGGCGGTAATTTACAGTCAATATCACGTAATCCAAGTAATCCCGTAGAAACAAATAAGTCACGATAAACACGTAGATTGAGGTAACCACCTATGTTACTCACTATTACTTAGAGCTAATGCCGGAAAGTTTCAAATCCGTCGGTCGAACGACGCTCCACTGGGCCTCTATAAGAATCGGAGAAGGTGCGAGTCACTAAATATTTAATTCGAACTAGCATCTTGATGCACATGTAGGTGAAATATGCATGTTCATGAATTCCCGGCCCTAATCCCATTTTTTTTATCATAAAAATCCGTCTAAAAATTAGAAATCTAACAACACCGAAATTACTCAATTCGGGCCTCAATCGGTCCAAAAATAAATAAAACAGTGGCCACTATACTATTACTTGGTCCCACGTCAATTTCCCGTCCAAAAATTCCCAATTTCTCATGAAATGAAATTCAATGTCTCACGAATCCGATACCTCAAGAATCAAGTCAATCGGACGTCGGACGGGCAAGTTATAAGCAAAAGAATGGAAAAAGGTCAATACAAGTCGACTTATCTAAGAATACAAGTCGACTTACTCTACTGTGTATGAATAAGTCGACTTACTGAAGGTACAAGTCGACTTACATTACTCCCATAAGAAATCTGGAAAACTTTCTCCAACATGCCAACTTCTATAGGGCATAACTCCCTACTCCGGACTCCAAATTGGACAAACTTGGTATCTATTTTATAGAGAAAAGAGAGCTCTACAAGTTTCATGAAGAACACAAAAGCCAATTTCACCTCTAAGGGTATCAAAAATGCAATAAAAGTTACTGTCCTCACAATGTCTCTCAAAACAGTGCAACATTTGCCAAAACAGTGCAACAGTTTATAAAATCCGTAACTTTCAATTCCTTAGTCAAAAAATTACACAATAAATATGCTCAGAAATATCCCAATGTTATCAACAACTTTCATGAACAACCCAAAATCTGTACACAAGTCAAAAAAATCACTACCTTATATCATTGGAAAGATGAAACCACATACTTCAAGTTTCATGAAAAGCTTAAGAGTCAATTCCATCTGTAACCAATTCAGAACTGTTATACAAGTTTCTACCATGATCAGCAGTTAATACCTTTATGCAGGTTCAGGTTTTGAAAACTCATAACTCCCAAATCTGATCTCCAAAAATTACATTCTATATACCATTTTCAAGATAAATGTTTCCTCTACAACTCTTCAGAAGATCACTCAAGCTAATTCAATTCAAAGAAATCGCTAAAATTGCTACTAATCAGAATGTGCACCAAATCCACACTTAGTCTAGGTTTCCACAAAAATGCTCAAAACCAGTCAAGAGTAAACAGTTCATAACTCCCAATCTACATCTCGAAAAATAGTAAAATCAGTGGGAATGGAAAGCTAACTTAATATGCTTCAACTTTCATGAAGACCATTCTCATCAATTCCTTGTACATTAATCTAGAAAAATCAGCAAAACTCTAGGTTATGTGGTTCGGTTACTATTCATTCCAGCCATCAGCAGTAACTTTCCATGCTAAAATTAGACCTTTTAGAGTTACAATTTAACAACACCTATTTCACACAAAATTGTAGCCAACAAGCTCACGTTTGATTGGGCACAAACCGTAACTCATTTGCTTACCTACACAATGAGTTATGATCAAAACATTGCAATAGGTTCAATATCCATTTTTCAGCTTTCATCTTCAACTTAACTCCTATCACTTCTAATACCAATTCCACATGCATAAGCATCCTAATGAAAAAGAAATAAGTTATTAGATCATTCATACATTCACTTAGGCTCAACATACACACTCAAAACACAAGTATGACCAACTATTAATAAACACATATTCCATTAACACTCAATCCTCACCTTCTCATCATGCTAGCTTCAAATAACCATACATATAACAAGAAACATGAAACTTACCTAATTAAGTCACTAAATCTCCAAATTCTTCAAGGAAAACCCCAAGACCTAGCTTGCTCCACCACCCACGTAGACCACCATCTCTAGGGTTGGAAAGAGAACAACTTCTTTGATGGAAAGAAGAACAAGGTGGAAGAGGTGTAGGATGTTCAACAACAAAGGAACTAAAGTAATCAAAGCTCACCAAGAAAGGGAAGAAGAGAAGCCACGAAAATGGCCAAAAAAAATCACCAAGGTTCCTCCAAGATGAGAGAGTGTCATGAGGTGTGAGTGACTAAGCTTAAAGAAGACAACTTAAATAAATACATGGCTAATATCATGCCATGTGTCAAGCCTTCACTAACTCTTCATCAATTAATAAATTATAACCCAAATTCCAACAACTAACACTTGTCCAATACCCCTATAGCCACATATCCATAATTTCTACTGCCCTTGACCCATTGGTCTGTCACCCGATATTTTTTCCTAGTCCGGGATTTAACCCCGAAAAATTCTAGAAAATTTCCTAAAATTCTCCAAAATTGAAAAATCATTATTGACATTCTCCAAATATTTTTTTTCAAGATTAATAACCCAAAATTCTCAACCAATTACAGTTATAAACAAATAAACCGGGAATGTCAATGTATGCATGTACAATATTTTCATGTGCAACAATGTCATTTTTCACAATACAAATATGTCACATAAGGTATGAATAATACTAATTAATCCCTATCAATCACATCCTATGACAATTTACTATTTTACCCTTCCTGTCAAGGGGTGGGATGTTACATCCAATGCTGATTTTGCCTTCTGGTGCTGAGGGCTATACAATATATAGTGATGCTTCGAGGAAGGGTCTCGGCTGTGTGTTGATGCAAGGAGACAGTGGTGATAGCTTATGCTTCAAGGCAATCAAGCCATATGAGTTGAATTATCCGACTCATGACTTGAGTTAGCAAAGAATGATCTTTGCCTTTAAAGATTTGGGGCATTATCTATATGGGTTCGCATAAGGATCTTTACTGATCACAAGAGTCTCAAGTATTTACTGAGGCAGAAAGAACTGAATTTGAGACAGAGAAGGTGGATTGAGTTGCTTAAGGATTATGATTTGATGATCGAGTATCATCCAGCAAAGCGAATGTAGTGGCGGATGCTTTGAAAGGTGAAGTCTTCTATTGCTCACGTTCGAATAGCTTTATCTTCCTTTATTGAAGAGATGGCTGCTTAAGATAAGCTTGAAGCGGGAGGAACCAAATTGTCTTCTAGCTAATTTTAGAGGTAGGCTTGTACTGTGGAGAAGGTTAAGGAGTTGCGAGCACAGGATGCGATTTGAGCAAGCTTCAGAGGAAATTCAAAATGGTAAGGTTTCGAGGTAATAGTGAGAGAGGATGGACCTATGGCGGTGGGGATGACTTTGTATTCCGAATAGCAGGAGATTAAGGATGAGATTTTGGATGAGGCACACAACGCCTTATACGCCATGCACCCTGTAGCACCAGATGTCTGAGATTCGAGAGCATTTTAGTGGAAGGGCATGAAGAGGGATGTAGCAGAGTATGTCAATAAGTGTCTTGTGTGTCAGCAAGTCAAGGCTGAACACCAGGCGCCTTCAGGCAAGTTAAGGCCATTGTCCATTCCTGAGTGGAAGTGGCAAAGAGTAACCATGGATTTTCTGATGGGATTACCCAAGACCAGTAGGAAGCATAATGCCATATGGGTTATTGTGGATCGGTTGACGAAGTCAGCCCATTTCCTGGCAATCAAGCAGACTGATTCGTTGCATGTGCTAGCCAAGAAGTACATCGATGAGATAGTGAGATTGCATGGGATTCCAGATGCTATAGTTTCTGACAGGGATCCTCGGTTTACTTCAAGATTCTGGGCAAGCTTGTAGGGAGCTTTAGGTACTAAGCTGCATTTTAGTACGGCATTTCACCCTCAGACGGATGGTCAATCTGAGAGGACCATTCGGACACTTGAGGGAATGCTCAGGGCATGTGTGTTGGATTTCAAGGGAGGTTGGGATGAGCATTTACCATTGGTCGAATTTGCTTATAATAATTTGTACCACTCGAGCATTCAGATGGCTCCATATGAGGCATTGTATGGAAGGAGGTGTAGAACTCCGATATGTTGGGATGAAGAAGGGAAGAGGAGACTGGTCGGACTAATTGATCCAGATGACAATGGAAAAAGTCAATCTGTTAAGGGCAAAGCTTAAGGCAAATTCTCAGATAGGATGAAGAGTTACACCGATACTCATCTGAAGGAGATGGAGTATGAAGTCGGTGAGAAAGTTTTCCTCAAGACGTCTCCTTGGAAAGGAGTAATGAGGTTTGGCAAGAAAGGCAAGTTGAGTCCAAGGTATGTGGGTCTTTATGAGATTCTTGAGAGGATCGGACCATTAGCTTACAGGTTGGCGTTGCCGCCAGAATTGTCTCAGATTCACGATGTCTTTCATGTTTCCATGCTGAGGAGGTATAGATCAAATCTTTCTCATATCATTCAGGTTTCAGAGGTTTAGTTAAGAGACGACTTGAGTTACGAGAAAATTCCAGTAGAGATCTTGGACACAAAGGAAAAGGTCCTCAGGAATAAGACAGTTCAGCTAGTTAAAGTTCTGTGGAGGAACCATTCAATGGAAGAAGCCACGTGGAGCCTAGTGGACGCCATGAAAGAGAAGTATCCAAGTCTTTTCGATGATTCAGTAAATTTTGAGGTCAAATTTCTTTTAAGAGGGGAGAAATGTTGGGCCACAAATTGCTTTCTTGATGTTATTAAGTATGCATTAAGTTGATTGTATTAATTGTTGCATAGTTTGATTTTAATGGAAGTGTTAGTGGAAAATTAAGATTAATGTGAGATTAATGTGAAATAAGTGGTAATGAAAGAATAAAAGTGTATAAGGGAAAAATGCATGAGGGCAAAACATGGAAGATCACTTAAGGGTAAGAGGTTTAAGGCTTGTATAGGGGCATTATAGTCCTTGCTTATTCTTTTTAGAAGCAGGAAAGAGTGAGAAAGAAGAAAAGAAAAGAAAGGAAAATAAGAAGAAGAGGAAGAGAAGAGAGAGTCGAGGAAGAGAGGAGAAGAAGAAGAAAAGAGGAAGCTAGGTTCAAAGCGATTTCAAGGATTTGAAGCATTCTCGGGAAATCAAGTGAGAAAAAAGGAGCAAGAAGATCAAGAGGAAACTCATTCCTAGGCAAGATCAAGCAAGGAATTCAAGGTGGGTTCATGTTTGTAATAGAGTAAATAAGTTACTCATTGTTTTGTTCAAATCAAGAAAGATTTAATGCTTTAAATTGCATCATCAATGATTTCATTACATGCTATCGTGGGATGATTATATTTTGCTATATGATTTGCATTCATGATTTATGAAAAGGTTTTCCAAAAAGGGGTTTTCTCCTTTCACGAATACATGCACATGAATTCATGCTTTCCGAAATGTATGACAAGCAAGTGCCAGTTTAGCAATCAAGTTTACAAGACTTTGAATCATGCATGTTATGTGGGTTTGCGGTATGTCCTCACGACGATCAAGTGTACATTGACTCACGAAAGGCCTCTCTCTTTGCCCATGGCGACACAGGGTTCCTCACTAGGATTTCCCTCACGAAACTATGTCTACAAATAACCATTTCGATGGGAATGTGTAGTACGTCATGAATCAGGGACTAACCCAAACCACTATGCTATGCTTATGTGTTTATGATCTGTTATTATGAATCATGCATCATGAATTGTTCAAGATTCAAGCATTTCAAGATAATGACCCATGCATGCTAAATTGCTATGATTTCAACAAGTACCACGACAATGAGATATTTTTGAATACTTTTTCTTATTTCTATATTATAAATATGTTCCCACGAGCTTTATAGCTCACCCCCTCTAATCTCCCCCATTCAGGTGACGAGCAAGAGACCGAGTGAGTCATGAGTCATGGCAGCACTCCATTTTCTTTTTGTTATGATGTATTTTTAGAAGTCAAGGCTTTAGTTACATTTCAAGTTATTGGTTCAAGTGTATTTTGTATTTTGGCTCTTGAACTCAAGTTGTAATTTGGTTGGAAATGTTCTTAAAGCTTTGTAAACTCATCTTTTAGATAATTATTTATGGATGTGTTTGATTTAAATCATGAAAGCAAGCTTTGAGTTTGTTCACGGTGGGTCCATCGAGCTTCCGATGGTCTTTTCCCTTAATCGCTTAATTATCATGTTTCACCTCATGCATACAGTACCACGCTCTCATGTCCGATGTTGGGCTCCGGCAGCGGGGTCCAACAACGGAGGGGCCAGCAACACTGTAGAACGACCTGGCTCCATTGGCGGAGCGGCGCCTTCACTGGTCTCTGCCTCCTTCCTCTGTTTCTTCCCTTTGGCCTGCCTTTTGGATTTAGGGGGACGTGAAGACCCGACAAAATCGTCCATCTCGCCATGGTCACAAAGAATAAAAGCAGTCGAAAGCGAAACCAATACTTACAAATACAGTAAATAGTTCAACCACGAGGAGTCAACCAGAGGGGACAGTTTCCTCTCCTAGCCCGCTAATTTGGGGCGGGGGGTCGATTAGAAAGGAATCAACCGAGACCCCCCCGCGATATCCCAGAATGAGCCGATCGAAGTCATACCGACCGAGCCCCTTAATGCGACCGACTACCTCCCACTCCTCCCTAGTAAGAGATAAGCTCGATGCATCGTTCCAACGCTCGGCTAGAGGGTACCTCCACGGCTGGCACTCAAAGGAAGATCCTGGGGGGTCTCACAAAAAAGTACTTCGTCCGCCAAGAAGTAATTTTTGAAGCCGTTCCGGCCAGGCGGTATCGGACATCTCTATACTGCAAATGAGGGATCCCGACCCCAGAACTCGAACTCTGATTCAACCTCAAAAAATAGCGTAGGATGCCAACCGAAGGCAAACAGCCAAACTGATGGCACAGCAAGGCCAAACCGTTAATGAACCTCCAGCGATTCGGAGGAATCTGGCTCGGCATCAATTGGTAGTCGGCGCGCACCTCGTCAATAATCGGGGCATACAGAAGCCTCATACCACCGACCGAGAAGAAACTATCAGAAACAACAAAATATCCACTCAAATTGTCAGGATCCATTCATTTCCAAGGCCGCCTCAGCCCCCTGTGACATAGGGATATTATTCCTAATAATCGACCGTTTCAGCTCCCCCACGGTCATCGTCGATTTATCTCTCGATGGCTCCTCCACGACCAGCCCATCCTTTCGTTCTCTCATCAAGATTTCTTCAATACCTCTTACCCCCGACACCGCCGCTACTTCAAACGCCCCGGCTGGTTGGGAGGCCCTTTTGGCGGTTTCACCCCTAGGGCTAACCACACTTCTATAACTGGCTGACGACATGCTTACTAAGAGGAAACCTTTGAGAAAACTTTAGAGGAAGAGACGAGGGAAAAGGACATACCTATTTGGTGATTTGAGGTTGGAAATTTGGATGGCGGTTGAAAGAAAACTCCGGAGACTGTGGGCAGGAAAATACAAATGAAAGCAGGATGAAAGTCGGAGAACAAAACAAGCGTAAAGAAAATATGCAGTCTATCGACCCTGAGTACTTATAGAAGATTGGTCGAATGGACGCTCCAATCAACGCTCGACGCATGGAGAAAATCTGAACTAAGCTCAGACACGTGGTAGAATCTGAGCTGAGGTGAATTAGGGTTATTCGAAATCCGAATGCGCGCAGCAGCTGAAAGGACGACGTGATGCCTACACAACTACATAAAGACGCTTCATTTCGATTCGAAAATCATCGAGGGCACGCACGCCGTCGAATAATTACACCAAGTACCTTCACTCGCTTAATGTCGATGTCCACCCGATCTACCTTGGCGCGAGCTATCATGCAATAAGCATCGATGCCAACCGATCAGGACATTCAGTCGACCGATCCCAAAGATGAGCAATCACTATGACCGATGTTCAATCGATCGGGCCTACCACGAACCGCCTACAAAGGAAGCTACAAAATCCTTATATACTCCTTCGACTCTTCTCCTTGCTCAAACTCAAGGAGTAAGGGGCTTATGGTTGGGTCGGTCGTGCTAGGCCTAAGCCCGATCAAAACTACTCATTGACCGATCGGTCCACCCCGCAAGGACTGACCTAATTCCTATCGATTATGCTAGGCCTAGGCTCCAGTCCACACATCCACGGGCCACTCGCAGGTGGAAGTCTCTCATGCATACGTAAAAACCTAAACCTAACATCTATTTTATATATAAGGTATAATTTTGCCATGAGACAGGTACGAGATCAGAACCATGACTTTCTCTGCTTTACAGCGACCAAAACTCTCACAAAAGACTAACTTGAGCGTCGGAGGGGCATGCCGGATACCAACCCCCGGTGTGCCTTTTGTTATTTTGCAGGAACTCTTGTTAGAGACAGTCAAGTTCATGGATTCAAACGGCAACGTGCAACCTCGCCAGAATCAGGCTGAACCAGATTGCATAAAAATATTTTAAATCTAATGAATGAATTGTTAATTTTGATGAATGATTATGACAAATTCATATAAGGGAAACTACAAAATAAATACAAAAATAAGACTATATTTATAGAAAGACTTATCATCAAATTAAGACTATATTTGATGTACTATACCTTAAAACTTTAAAACATCATATTATAAATCTATTTTGTTCTATAAACTCTCCCTAATTCTTACTTCTTGTGGATTTAGAAATTTTATATGAGAAACACGTATCTCTTTCTTGATAGTATTGTTTCTATTTTCGCTTTTCTATGGTTAATCTCTTATGCATTCCCAGAGAAGCATAACACCATTTGCCAAGGTCCCATATGACTGATGGGCTAAGATTTTTGCGTGGCCCATTATCTTTAGGCTATGTTGGAATAAAGATTGTCTGCATCTTTCTTTCTTCCTTTTTATGTAAAGGTACAGAGGTACAAACCTATCTAATAAAAATTCAAACAAGTTATTGACATTTTAATATTAGTATTTCCTGATTAAAAATTTTAAAATTCATAATTTTACATAAGAATTTTTGTACGTTTTAATATAACTATAAAACTTGTTTTGTATGTTTTGCTTTTCATTATTAGTCCCAAGTTGCCATCCTCGCATTTTCTTTTAAAACCTTACTCTAATTTGTCATTCATCTACCGAAATTCTTTGTTTCTTTTGCTATCGCACCCAAATCAATTACAATAAAGCCCTAATTTTTTTAAAAAATCTATTAGCTAATTTTTGTTTTTATTTCTATTCTTGTTTTTAAATTTAGTAAAAACATGTTTGTTTGAATTTTTATTTTAGTTTATGATTTTGGTTTCTTCCAATTTTCAAATTTATAAAATTATAAAAGTTGTTTTTGTTTTATGTTTCTATTTTCATAATTTGATTCATTATAAAATAAATAAAATATGATTTAATATATTAATTTTTAATAAAATTATGAAAAATTTAATTTAATATTATATAATTAATTAATTAAAATGAATTATTAATAAGAATTATGAGTAATTTAATTTTACTTAATAATTTTATTAAATTTTGTAATTAAATTGTATAGATTTCAAATAAAATATGATTTAATAATTAAAATATATTTGAAATAATTATTAATTTTGAATAAAAATTTAAAATATTTATTTTAATAAAATAAAATAATTTTATTAATATTATTTTGAAAAGAAATGGGATTAATAGATAAATAATGGAAAGAATTACAAGAAAATTTACTAATAATTTGTTAACAAGTATTATATAAAAGATCAAAATAAATTTATTTAATTAAAATAATTTATTTTAAAATTTATCGAATATATAATTATTATCGATGATAAAAATATAACTATATTGATATTAATAAAAGAATTATATTGTTGTAAAAAGACTTAATTATACCAATATAAATTATAATTTAACGGTATAATCAATAATGTTGAAGGTTTAAAGCCAATGATTTTTTAACGACAGTGTAAGCGGCACTTAAACCCCGAAAGCCAATAATTTTTAACGGGACGCTGGGGCACAATCATCATTTGTATTAGGTTCCAATTAGCTGCTCTGACTTTATTAACATTATTTTATGCCCACACTTGAGTCCCAGTGAAATCAGCCAAAGGAGGTGGGGGCAGGTTGAAGGTCTCCTGAGTCCTGACTCCTGTGTCTTCAGTTTGGTGATGGCTATTAAATTTATTTCAGTTCTTACCCTTAAAAAAATAAGTGCTAATTAACAATATATTTGTACTCATTTCTTTTTCAGAAACAGAATAAAAAATTGGAACCCTACAGCAAACTGTAACTCAATTCTGAATCCTCACAGCAAAAGAACCTCTTTCCTTTTTCTTTGCACCTCTAAGATTTGTAGCTGTTAAGAAGTCTAATATTTAACAGCTGTGCCTTGCCACGCCTTTCATGTTTCATGCCCTATGCATGAAACATAATTGAATCCATTTGTCTCCATCCTCCAGCCATGACCCAACTTATTAGGACTCTTTTCCTAAATTTCCAAAATTTGGCCTCTCTTTGCTTTGCTTCCCTTTCCAACCCTCATGGTCTTTTCGGGCATTTCACTCAGCTACCATACAACTTAAAGCACACCTATTTAACAAAACCAAACAGTTTCTTGTGTGTGAAAAAAAAAAAAGGGGAAAAAAAATGCCAACCGGGGATTGCTTTTATAGCTACAGTTCGCATGGTCTGTTCAGCTTCCTCCTTTTGGTATGAGGGGTGTTTTGCGAGGAATTTACACATGACCCTACAGTTGTGTCATCACTTTTATAGCTCAAGCATGCAGCAGCATCCAACACTCCTATTGGACTTTGGGGCACTGATGAGAGTGAAGCACTTGTACTCTTTGCATTCCCATTAATCAATGACAAATCACCAATCAATTTAATACACTTCACCACTCTCTCCTGCAAATAACATGTTTCATGTCTTAATTATCTGAAATTGGGGTCAATAAGAAGAATTTCCCCTTTTTTTATTTATTTCCTCTAGTTTTGGACCACAAAGGCATCAACTCTACCTTTTCTACTCCTCCGGGAAGACGAGATAGTGCTTGCTCAACGTCCACCGTTCTGTTTTCCATCCCAACAGCAATGGCTACTGCTGCTGCAATTTCAGATGGTCTAAATTCCAAGAAGTCAATCCCTGCATTCAATTCCCACCAACCAAAACCTCAAACACCAACTAGAGGAAATTATTGTAGATATTACATTGCCAAATTGCCAATCGCGTGTGTTTGGGATAAGTGAGAAAAGGACCTTTTATTGTGCCTAATATGAGCTGGATTGATTGCAAGACGAAAGATGTAGTAGATGCGGTTTCATCATTATTGATCTTGTTAAGGAAATAGTCTATGAAGGAGAAAGGAGTAACTGCTTGCATCCTCCAACGTAAGGTACTGAGCACAAGAAGCTCCATTCTTTGTACAGTTCTTGTTTCAAACACGAACTTTGATTCACCCACCTGCCAGTATCATCAGCCATTGGAAACCATTAGACTATGAAAAAAGAACACTGGTTGGGCTAAAAAAACAGAAGATTCACCTTAGACTTAACCTGCAAATCTAGAGATAATGGAACTTCAGTCTCCTCCATTTTTGCTGCAAGAGATAAACATGCCACTGCTAATAACTGCATCATCCAATCTTTGCCCTTCTGAGGTCACATACAGAAAAATGGTAATTAGATGCATCACAATTTATCTTGGTGCAACACAAGCCAGGTATTGCCTGATAGGCACCTAATGGACAAGGATCAGAGAACTTACAGGTAATTCATAAGCAGATAGAAACCTGTCCAAGTAGTTTATCGATAAATATGAACAAAGTGGTGCAAATCCGAAATAAGCATGAACCTGTTGAATCAAAACAGAACAATTAGCATTGACAAAACAAGCCTGAATGAAAAATCTCATATTGATTGCCGGTACTAGGCCAACTGATGAGACTGATTAAAAGCAACATACACGCACGAACAACTTCATTAGATAGAGAAAAAGGGATAGAAAAAAAGACACCTTGAGATGCGATTAAGAAATTGAAACGGCCCATAAAAGGGGACCGAACCCACTTCAAACTAAGTGCATGTCCAAAAGAACACCAAACAAAAGGAACAAAATACCACTACTAATTTCATTTTTCACCCCCCAAAGTACTAACAATATCAATAATAATAATAGTAAAGAGCACAAACTAAATCCATAGTAAGTCCCACAAGTTCATACCAATCAAAATGGAGATAACTAAACCCACAGAAGTCCCACAGGTTCATATCAATCAAACTGGAGATATTCCTCAACCATCTCCAAGTATCGGGCGCCAAAACTCTATTAGACCACTAAATGACCAATATCAAGATGAAGCAAACATGAGAAAGCGGGCAAAAAAAGGAAAGAAAAGAGAACCCAGTGAGACGAGGTCTCACATTCAGATTAAAAAGTGCTTCCATTTCTTTACACGATAACATAAATCCTAAGTATAAAGAAACTAATCAAACACCATATCCACAGATGAATCCCCCATAAGTACCTTCCGGGAAAATATGCGCACATAAGCCATTCATTTACACAGTATACATATATCTAAAACCCCAATAAAACCCATCAAACAAGGTGGATAAGAAAAAAAGAACCCACCTTTCCAATCCAGTGAACAGCCTCTCCTCTTGCCCCCATGTCCAACTCTCCAGCCCTCAGCCTCCTAGAGTAATCAGCATTTGGCAGATGCTGGCACTCCTTCTCAATCATCAGAGCTACACACTCCTCACTCTGCAATGGCAGACCAGCATCTCTACCGTCACAGGCCCTGCTTTGATTGTACGGAAATCGACCGTTTTTATGACGCCACGTGACCTCAAATTCCTCCGTCTCAACACCATGGTAGTCGGTATCATCGAGAATACAACTGTTGTCCTCCGCGCACAAAAGGCTCGAAACCCCCCAGTCAAAACTCGATGCCATTGAAATGAAATCTCTCGGTAAAGCTTTCTCTTTTACGACTGATTTCAAGCGATTAAGCTCATATATAAGCAGGAAATGGCAATATAATCGTGGGTTGATTTCGTTTTACATGCGTGCGTATATATATTGAAGATTTTCAGGTTGTGATAAGTAAAAGCAAAATATTTTCTGTATCAAAGAATGGAAGGAAGAACAAAGGATGATCTTTTTTATCAGATACAAACGAACAAAAATCTATTGCATCACAGCCACTCCTCCTTAGCTCTCTCTCATATACAGACGCTTGGGGTGAAAGACTGCTCAAGCATAAGCTTATGAAGAGAAATTAAAATTGGCAAGAGAATTACTCTTGCCCGCCAAAACTGGGAAGGAAAACTTGCCAAGGGACGCGTTGGTTTGTTTTAGCAATTATAGAAAGATATTAGGACAAGATCGTAATTGGAGATTTGTGAGAGTGACCAATGAGCATTAACTGTGTCTTTTCTTTTCTTCCCGAGCTGACACTTGTCCTATGATTCGCTGGCAACATCCGTTTCTCGCGGAAATTACGATTTCGGCTCCACTTTTTCTTCTTGGGTTTTGGCCTTTTCTAATAACTCGTATGTTTTTTTGGCTTTTCTTTTCCTTTATCTGTAATTTTCATGTTTTAAGGTCTTTTCTGGGCAATAATACAGTCAAACACTTGTAATAATGCTCTATTGCATTAAAATCCACTACAATGTGAATTTTTGTTTTAGGTACTCATCGACTTCGTTATTTTATAATAGAAAAATTATTCTCAAGGGCAAGTTAATTATAAACATTTTATAATTTTCAAGTAACTCTTAATATTTAAATAGCGATAACAATCCAGTAAAATTGACGTCATTTTTAAGTAATTGTGTAAAATAATCTTTAAATTTGGATGGATTGTGTAATAAATACATTTTGTTTAGAGAATAATTAGGTTATTTTATAATATTAAGGCATCTAAAACATTTTAAAATATCGACTAATAAAATTTCATTTAAGAATGATTGTAATGAGTTATCAAATCAAAATTTGAAATTAAAGAAAATTTAATTAAACTATTAATGATTAATAGAATTCAATAAATAAATCCTTAATGGATTATAAAAATATATATTAAATATTTTATTTATTAATATTGTTATAATATAAACATTATATATATATATATGTATTCATTTATAAAATGAAAATTGATATTATATATTAAATATATACGATTCTTTTAATAAAATAATAATATCTAAATATGATCAATAAATATAATATAATTTTATTAATAGTAAAAATAAAATAAAATATATTGGTTATTTATAAAATATAAAATACTAATACATAATGATTGAAAACTTAATATAAGTCTTTCTTTATTATCATACAAAACTAATATATTAATTTATATAAGTAATGCTATTAAAATATGATGAATTAATAAAATTAACAAATGACACTCATGTAATTTGTTAATTACCAATAACTCCTTAGTAACATAACATAATTGTTTGTATGACAAAAGTTTGCAAAGTTTTTGTTATGTCAATAATTTTAATTAAAAAAAACAGAGGAGCATATGTCTTCTTAAGATAATGATTATAAGGGATTATGTTTAATAATTTCAAAATACATGAAAATTTTTAAAATCAATAAAAATATGAGGTCTCATCTATTTTTAATCTTTAGTGCATCTTATCTCAAGTTTTTAAGCATATTAATATGCAATTAATTAAACCAAATAGTTTATCAAAGTAGATTAATTGTGCATTGTAGATAAAACTTGTCATGTTCATTTTGTAAAAACATGTTTTATTTGTTAATTTATCTTTTTTTCATCCTTTAATTGTTTATCCATGCCAAAAGTAACTTCGAATTTACCAATTAAGGCTTTACATCATCAATGTACGAGCGAATAGTCACAATCTATTTGGGAGCTTTAACTCGTCTCGTCAAGAACTTTAACGGTGATTGAATTAATGCCCATCGATTACATTCGCATTTCTGTTAGGTGGGTTAATAAGTGATTTCTTAATAATCCATTAATAAGAATAAAATGGTTACACCTAGAAAATGATATGTCCATAATTATGAACATATTTTAAAATGTATTGATCCATTAAAATTGTTTTTGTTTTTGTTTTAGCTAATTTTTAAAAACATGCTATCTCTCCATTTACTAATATGAAAACGGTTTCCTAAAATTAAATTACAAAAATTTGGAGCAAAATGTAGTGGATAAGCTATACATCGAGTTATTAAATAAATCTACTTATCCTTTTAAAAAGGTATAGTATTGGAACTTATGTCATTAACTACTAGACTTTGTCATCTCTCTAAGTAAACATTTGGCACCAAGTAGCTTAGCAGACCGAATATGCACAAGGGTAAGTAAGCTTCATGTTTTCAACAAGTATAAAGGTTCTGCTGTATACATAGCATGTATTAATGTAAATATTGCATCCTCGTTACCCTGTACAGATATGAAATATCACATGCTTGGACTGTTTTATGCAGGCGGTCGAATCTATAATTTTCGAGGATCAGAGAAAGGTCTGGCATGGATTGCATGTTTTTGTAGCTTGACAGATGTCGCTGGTGGAACCCAAATGTCTACATTTCCTGTGACCGCAAAGGCCGTTCCGTAAAAATTATAAAAGAAAGAAAGGGGACATAGGTTGAATGATGGAGAATTTGGAAATCTTCTCAAAATCATCCAAAATCTAATGGTGTGAATTTTGAAGGACGGTCTTTTCACTGGCCAAAAATAGATGCCCTTTACCTCTCTTTTATTCCATACACTTTTGGGAGCGTCTCATCCCCCTGCTTTATTATAAATTTTAACAAAAGTGAAATCTATCAAGTACAAGTTTTCCTTAAGTATGGGCTAACACTGACTGCTTAGATTTAAACAAACTCTCTCTCGAAATAATTAACACTCTTGCATGGTTATTTTGTCTATATAAGTAATCTTGATAAAGCCTATCTTTAGACCACGACCAGTAGCTAAGACTTGTAATCGGTGTCCAACAATGGCCATAATTTTACTTGGGAATGGTGCCAGAGGAGAACGTTGTGTAGATCACCGATCTTGGCAAGTCAAGAGCAACCTTTTAGATGGTCATAGTCTAATGTTTTCAAAGCCATTCGGTCTAAATTGGCCTCATTAGATGCCCCTCGACTAGGTAAGGTTGTCTTTTATGGTCTTTGTCTACCAAGTCCTGGATCCGTTACATCGCCAACCCATTGGAGTCAATATCAGGTTCTTGATGATTTAGATATTTCTTGTTCGAATTCAAGAGAAATGGAGTTGCCAAGATCAGTACAAGAGTAAAAGAGTGTCCATAAATGACCTTAAACGAGATGGTTTAATGCGGTGGCAGAGGGAAGATGAAACAAGTGGGTGACAAGCGACACTGCTTAAATGGTACAAGTGACGATCCCTACGTACGAATTTGGTACTCTGCAATAAAAAAATATTATATGAAATAACAGACCAACGACACTCATTATTACCAACAAGAAAACGGTAAAAACAAGACAAGAATATGGGGTTTAACTTAGGATGCTTTGTTTTCGGCATTCACGATCATGTTCATGTGCTTAAGAGTAGTTAAAAAAAGGAAAAGGAAATGAATTGAGGGAGTTCCTAAAGAGACTTTAGGGACACAAATTTCTAACCCTTTTCTGATTTGAAATGCTCTTTCTCTTTGCTTTGAATTTTCAACTTTTGGTTCTGAAATTGCCACTTTTGCAGTTTTCACTATCAAAAATCCTATCTGACATTTAAAAAAAAATAGAAACTAAGCAACCATTCTATACAAACTTAACTTTGCCCTTATGGGTGGTTTTTTGATGTCAGGTTCAAAAGATTAACATAGAGGCAGTCAGGAATAAAATAGGGTGGAAGAAGCACGAGCAAGGGAGGGGCTTCTCCGTTTTCTTGGTCTAAAAAGTCAAGTCTTTGTTGGGGCGTTTGAGATTCGAGCTTTTACAGAGTGTCATTCACATCACACCCCACACTGCCACTGTTGTTTGCTTAGCTAATCCAATTGAGGATTTGGTTCCTTTCTTTCTTTTTTTCCATTCATTTTTTACTGTCAAAGATTAGAAACCCAAGACCAGTGTTCAGGGAATATGACCAGTGGCTTAAGTTTAACTCTCCACCACTCCGACCGTCCAATGTTTGACTCAAATCTCTTTCCTCTCTCTCACACACATACCAAAATATATTATTTACACCACCCACAGCTTTGGAATTAGAATGGATCTTCTTATACAACGCAGTGTTCCTTACTGGGTTTTGGTTTTTACGTTAAGCCTAGTTGTTATTATTTACTTGATAGGGATTAGGGACTAAGCGTGCTTCTTTTGGTATTAATCTCAGAACTGACAACTAACAATACATTGTATTAAATATGTAAAAATCTTGCATGTATGATAATGTTACCAGCATCAGTACGGCCAAATCTCAATGCTTATTTTGTTTCGCTAGACAACCATTGATCACTGATTAAGGAATTACTATATTCATATTATTTCTAAAGCATCGGTCACAGTTAGACCAATCTAAAGCTCTAAACTATAGGTTATTTTAACCCTTAAAACTTAAGAACAGTCCTTGAGATTCACCCCTTGAATATTTTATCAAAATCTCTCAATACTTTAGGGCTACCAGTAAAACAAAATTACACTAAAGATCATGAACTAGGCTTGTAAGACTAGGTCATGTAAGGCATGTGCAACAAACACTTCCAACGCCGTGGTCCGCCACGGATAACCACCAGAACATCCGCCGTATCTTCAGTGTCTCCACTAATTAATGCCACCCCTTAATCATACTAAGAGTGAACATGACAAATTTTGAAATAATGGAAATTTTCCAACGTGGATTGGTGTCCGATCCAAACGTTCTAGTCTCTTGGTCCATATTTTGGTATTTTAGTTTGGTGTTATTTGTCTTCAGCATTTTGGTCCCCACTACACTTCAGTTCAGCTAGTGATTGACATGTAATTATTAAGTGTTTTGTCAAGTTAAAGAAAGGTTTTAGCTGGCAAACTCACCTGTACTTGATTAACTTATGCCTGTACGCTAGCTTACATTGCATTTGAAAAAAAAGGGTCATTTTTTGTTCTCGTTGTGGGGCTCTGGAATACAAATCCCCTAAGCCACCGAGCAAACTTGCACGAGAGAAGTACTTTTTTTTTTTTTGGGGTAAATAGTAGGAATTTCACTACTCCAAAATAAGAACTTCAACAATAAAAGGAGAGGGCATTTCGAATCACTCTCCAAAGTTAGAAGTGAATAATGCGCCTATAGCTAAGACATGAACAACAGAATTGCCTGACCTAAAGTTAAAAATGCATTTAGCTATTCTAATCTCATTCAATAGAGATTTACAATCACAAACTAACAAACTAAAAGAGAAAGAGTCTTTATAAGAGTCATCATTAATTGCTTGAACCACAATATTTGCATCCGATTCAATAATAACTCTATCTCAATTTTAAAGCTTGACCCAACTAAGGACTTCTCTGATAGCAATTGCCTCTTCACTTTTAACACTTAATCTGCCTGGAAACCTCCACGATTTTGCAGCTATAAATCTCGAATTAGAGTCTCGTACAACAGCTGCAACAGCCATAAAATTAGAGTTGCTTCGATGGCAACGTCAACATTAATCTTCAGCCAACCCACTTTCGAAGGTTGTCAACACACCGTTCTTGTTGCTAGTATTCCCGGAGCAGTATCAGAAGCATGAACAAGTCGCCACTCCTCCAAGATTCTCTGCGCAAAACAAACAATGGCATTGGCTGATATTTATTTATTATTCCACACAACTCCATTTCTACTGTGCTAGATTGCCCAAATTATCATCAAAATGGTATACTACCGATCTTTTGGTGCAGGTAGAAAGAAGGATGTAAACTAGTCGAGCAAACAAATTGTTCCTAGATGCTGCCAGTTCTGAAGAACTCTCGAACAGACCTGCTTCGTGAGTGGACAGTCGAGGAACACATGTTGTAATGTCTCCTCTTCTTGATTACAAATCGGGCAACACACATTGACATCAACTCGTTGACTTTGTAACACCGATAAGCACGGTAATACATCATTTAGAACACGCCAAACACAACTAATCACCTTTGGTGGAATCACACAGCTCCATATCTGCCTCCTTACCTGCTGATAACTTAGCAAAATTGTATTCGTAAGGGAACACAAGAGTTTATGAGCGCTCTTCATTGTGTAGCGGCTTTTATTCTCAAATTTCCAACAACAATCATCTCTTGCCGGTTGTTTACTCAATGGTATTGCCAAAATCCGTTCACAATCATGGCTAGAGAAAAGTGAGCGAATTAAATCAAAATTCCATGAAACATTCTCCAACAAATCCGTAACCAAGAAAACATTTGAATCAAGAGGCCTTTAAGAAACAATAAACGAATTCTCCTTATCATCGAGCCACGGTGAGTCCCATATTAGAATTTGAGAACCATCTCTAACCTTCCAATGCATACCCCATTGTAACAAAGAACGAGTTTCCCAAATACTTTGCCATAAATAACTCGGATTGCTTCCTCAATCTGCTGATAAGAAAGATGAACCCGCAAAATAACG
Organism: Erythroxylum novogranatense; assembly: GCA_029891385.1. NCBI lineage: Eukaryota > Viridiplantae > Streptophyta > Magnoliopsida > Malpighiales > Erythroxylaceae > Erythroxylum > Erythroxylum novogranatense. The sequence continues at coordinate 198,359 of JAIWQS010000039.1, read as the reverse complement.
AGCTTGAAGAACACGAGATACTAGCGAATCAGGTTGAGTCATCAACTTCCAACCTTGCTTTCCCAAAAGTGCAAGATTGAATTCATAGATCTTTTTAAAACTAAGACTACCAAAAATCTTATTCTTCGCCAATCTCTGCCAAGACATCCAAGTAATTACTTTATCATGATTAACACATTTTTCCACCAAAATCGAGTCATGATACATTCCAATTCAGTACATAAAGTTTTAGGTAGAAGAAACAAGCTCATCATTTAAGTGGGTATCGCTTGTAACACAGTTTTAAACAACACAACTTTACCCACCTTAGAAAGTGGTCTTCTCCTTCATGCATACAATCTTTTCCACACTCTGTCTTTTATAAAACCAAATACCTCCTTCTTGTTCCTCCCTATATGAGAAGGTAGCCCAAGATAGGTACCCAAAGACTCTTTTTCCGAAATAGCAAGGATGGCACAAATAGACTCTTTCATTAAATTTGGGGTATTTACATTAAACGTTATGGAAGATTTCGCAAAATTAATGAGTTGTCTTGATGCTCTCTCGTAAATTTGGAAACACCTTTGAACTTCACTAGCTTCCTGTGCATTAGCCTGAAAGAAAATAAAGCTATCGTCTGCGAAGAATAAATGAGATAAGACAGGACCTCCAATCGAAACTTTATATCCCTGTATTTTACCCGCTAAAAGTGAATGATCAAATAATCTTGATAAACTCTCAGTGCAGATTATGAACAGATAAGGAGAGAGGGGGCCACCCTGTCTCAGACCCCGCGTAGGAATCAATAGTCCAATTTAAAATCCATTCTGAAGAATCTTGTAGTTGATTGTTGAGAGACAATAAATAATGAGATCCACAAAACTACGGGCAAAACTCATTTTTACCATAATTACCTCAACAAAAGTCCATTCTATACGATCGTACGCCTTACTGATATCGATCTTTAGAGCTGCAGAATATTTCTTCTCCCTTGTACGGTGATGGAACGTGTGCATCATTTCAAAAGCAATAATACAATTATCCTGAAACCTACTACAAAAGCACTTTGGGATTCCGAAATAGCTAAAGGCAATAAGCTTTTCAATATGCAAGCCATCATTTTAGTAGTTATCTTCAAAAGTACATTGCATAAAGCAATAGGACGGAGATCACCCATTACCTGAGGCTCAGATTTTTTTGGAATCAACACAATTTCCGTTTCGTTAAGCTCTTTAGGAAAATTGCCCGAATGAAGATAATCAATACAAGTTTGAGCTACTTCACCACCTATGATATCCCAATATTTCTGATAGAAGCCCGGGTTAAAACCATCAAGCCCAGGTGACTTATCCGGCATCATAGAAAACACAACAACTTTTACTTCATCTGCAGTATAAGGACGAAGTAGCGATTCATTCTGATCCTCAGTAATCAACCTCGGGATATGTTTTAGAATCGGGTTAACATCACATACCTAAGATCGAAAATTGTTGGTACGAACTAACTATAGATTCCAAACCAGTCTCCCATATCTACCAACTTCCATTGTCATCCTGAAATAGCTCAATTCGATTTTTCTTTTGTCTAACTGTAGCAACATTGTGAAAAAATGAGTGTTTGAATCACTTTCTTTAAGCCAAAATTCCTTTGCTCTCTATTTCCAGTACACCTCACGTTAACATAGTAACTAAAAGTAGCGATTTTAGCAGCAGCAAAATTATCCATATCTTCCTAAATCCTAGACTCTCTCAACAATGTCATGCACGTCAAACAATTATCTATCTCCGTCTTGTGCATATTCCGAAGTTCTTACCCCAGATCGACAAAAATTGATTGCATCTCTAGAGTTTATCTGAAAGTGGTAGTTCCACGTTATGATTCCAACAATTAATGATAAGTTCTCGACAAGAAGGTTCCCTCATCTAGTGGTTCTCAAATCTAATTACATGCGCTATAGGTCAGGCATAAGAAGTCGATATGAAGAAAAGAGGTAGGTGATCGGATGAAGAGATAGGCAAGACCGACGACTTACATGTGGAAATAATCACGCCAAGCTTTTGTTGTCAAAATGCAATCAAGCTTTTCTTCTATAAGTGCTCAATCTCTTCCATGCTCCCACGTAAATTGATAGCTAGTTATAGGAAAATCATAAAGACCAAAGATCGACATCGCATCTTGAAACCCATGCATAAGAGACAACGGCTGAGGTCTTCCACCTCGCTTATCATGGCCATAAAGAATATCATTAAAGTCACCAAGGCATACCCATGGTTCCACACTATGCGAAGCCAAAACACGTAATAACTGCCATGAATTTGATCGCCTAGATTGGTCAGGTTCACCATAGAAACCAATAACCCTCCAAGCACGCACATTAGCAATATCTACCAAAGCATCAATATATCTATCACATGAACTAATAAGAGAAATAATATTTACAGACTTCCAAATCAAAGCAAGTCCACCGCTGTGGCCTCTACTGTCAATTGAAAAGAAACCATCATAATGCAAGAGGTCTTTTATTTCATTGATTTTTGAAGAACTACAAAAAGTCTCAATAAGAAAAATTAAATTCGGCCTTTTAAATCTAACAATTTCCTGCAAAGAATTTATCGCCGAGGTTACCAAGCCCTTGACAGTTCTAGCTAATACAACTCATTTTTGTCCTTGGTCCATTTTTTAAACCAATACCAGAACTTGTAGCATCATTGTCCAAAGTATTGGGCTCTTTTTTTTTTCTTTGGCTTTTGACCCATTCTTCTTCTTTTAGGTCTATAATAGTAACACCTACATCTTAACCCACCAGATCACCTCCACCTTCCATATCCATCGCCTCACCTATTTTCGAATTTCCTGATTCATTGCCAATAGAATCCACATTTTCCTTATCCATTTGATAATAAAAACATCATATTTTAGTTCTAAATTTTAACATTATTTATTAATTTAAGTGCTCCAACTATTAATCGTTATAATTTATAAATAATGTTATATTAAAACTTTATTAACATTTTAAATAAAATTTTGTACATTATTCTCAAAAGAAAATTATAAACTCTATCAATATAATTTAACTACAATTAAAATTGATGTGCGTACCATCTTAAATGCTAATTAAAATTCATGTTAATGATATTAATAAAGTTTTAATGACAAGTAATTAACAAAGTTTAAAAACTAACTTAAAAGATTTAATAACTGGAGGACTAAAATAAAAGACAACATTAAATTAAAATATTAAAAGTATCTTTATACTTTTAATAATCAAACTAAAATGTTAATGTGAAAGTCAAAGACAATAGTTTACTAATAATCAACCAATTGAATGATAGATTAATAGACTTATTGATAGAGTCAATTATCATACTAATATATATTATTTTAAGTCAGTATTTAATTTTTAAAATAAATATCTCCTTATTTGTTGTATAAATTAACAAGTATGAAAATGTTGCAACTTATATATAACTATCATTTAATTATTTTATTTTATATTCTAAAATTGATCTCATTATTTTTATGGATAAAATAATTTACAAATTATGTATTTTAAAAATTATTTAACAAATTATGAACAATGTACAAATTTTAATATATTTTCATTTTAACCCACAACATTTTAAAGACTAAAGTGAGTTACAATTACTCTATTCAATCCTAAACTCCTCCGTTGCTTCTTCCTCTTTATCATCATCACATCCAGTCCGAAGTTTCGCAGTTAAGTGGGGTCTGGGGAGGTTTGATAGTACGCAGCCTTACTCCTACATAATAGAGAGGTTGTTTCCACTTGAATACATGAAATCTTTTGTTCCGGTTATGGTGGTTTAACTCTTTTCTATTAAATCTTATCTACATATTTATGTCGTTAATGAAACATGATAGAAATATCATAACCAAAACAGAGGATCTGTTACCTACTTGAACCATTCTTAGATATTCCTATTTTGTTATCAAATTATCATATGAGCTCTATTACAGACAACATTCAATAAATCAACTTGAAATTTTGTCCAAGTGTTCTTAATAATCACCTTAGCTTTGTTTGGTTGGGTTTATACCAGTAGAACTTTCGCTAGTAAAACTTTTTTTTTAGAAATTTTTTTCGAAAAAGCCAGTTGACTGTTTGACTGTCATTTAAAAAAAGTTTTTTTGAAAGAGTTTCATATAGTAGACTATTTAGCAACATAAAAATAAAAAGTACTTTTAATTTTAACTATATTTTATTTAGTAATAAAATTATTTATGCATATAAATGTTATTTAAAATATACTAAATAATATGCAAAGCACAATATATTAATTATTATATAATTTTAAACTACATGAAACATAAATAAAAATATATCTAACCAAATCTTTTATATGAATTATAACATAAATAAAACTAATATAAAAAATATTAGAGAAGATGAGTTTGTAAGATAAACGTAAAGATGAGTTTTAAATATTGTGAGAATTATGTATAAAACATAAGGATAAAAGAGACTAAAAATAGACTCATTAATTGATCTAAAAATATAATAAAAGAGCCATTTGATAGGCTTTTTTGAAAATCTCCAAGTTTGAATTTATCAAAACACTGTATTTTGGCTGCCAAAAATTATATCTATTTAAAAAATTAATTTTTTTTTATTTTACAACCAAATACTATTAAAAAAAGACTTTTATGATAAAAAAAGTACTTGTTGACTTCCAACAAATTCATGCAAATAGCCACCATGCAGATCATACGCACTCCAAGTGATGATAGGATGGAAAACAACAATCAAGAAAGTGCCGTATCAACCACCCTGTTACGAAGCAACAAACTAAAGGGGCATCTAGTGATTCATATTTCTTTAAGTTCAGCAAGTTTGTCTATGCAGTTCTTGTCTGCATTGGCTACCCATTTTCTATTTAAGCGTACTCGAACCATATTCTAATTAATTACCTCATAGTCAGTCCAAATTAATTTTCTTAAGAGCCGTAATTAAAATTTTTGTTGTCAGACTGAAATTTTTTAAGCAGGTTGACCAATAAAATGAAATAAATTTGAGTTCGGACGTAAGTGGCTTATTAACTATTATCCCTCCTCTTTTCCAAATTTTCTTAATCCAAGTAAGATTTGAATTATAGCGTCTTGTCAAGATATAATCATAATACTCGTTCAATGTGAAAAAAGGGAGCATATTTTCGAAAGAAAGACGCACTAATCTGGCATTAGTCGTATGAAAGCATGCATGCATCACAGCATCCACTAAAGATTGACATCTTGATTACAACCCAAAATTTCTAATAGATTGTTTAAGAAGATTTCACGTATTTGGCATACCAAGTATAAGTTCTAAATGATTGTCAAAGAGGATTTTGTTCTTCACAGGCTTGATTTGAATCTTTATATACGATAAGTGGGGTTAACACTTAACAGATTCCAATATGATTTAGTGGGAGGAAAATTTATATTTGGCATAGGATCTGAGTGGACCAAACCCTTTGAGTTGCTCTTTCTATGGATAGAAGGGATGTCAATTTCATGACTCTAACATCAAACATGTAGAAAAATGTGGCGACCCAACAACCTTATAGTTCTACCTAAAAACCTAATAGTCTTGTAGTCGGCTGGGCATACTCCAACTACCATTACAAGTCATGAAAAATTTAAAGGCCTAGCGATTGATCCTTGACCGACAAATCCAATATCCAAGCCCATAATAGTCCTTTGGGTGTGGTGCTCCTAACAACAAGAGTTCATAATCGGATACGGATCTTATACTGTACACGTTGCAGAATCAAAGGTATTTAGAAAAATTTAAAGTTCAATTAAAAGTGAGTTATTTTCGTTTAAAAAAACTTAAAAAAGAGATCTGTTTTCGTTTACAAAAATTGATTAGTTTACAAAAACTAGTCGATTAATTAATAAACTGATCGATTTTTAACAACAAAATTATTAAATTAAATCAAATCGAAAAATTAAAAACCGAAACAAAAAATTAACCAATTGAAAGTTTGAACTATTAAATCGATCGAAATGGTTCAGTTTTAAAACATTTAAGATCACGAGGTAAAAAATCGAAAGACATTTCTCAAATCTCTCTTTCAGTGAATTGGTTAGACAATATGAAATGTTGCATGGTGCCATTTGAAAAGGCAAGACAAAAGTATAAGTATAAGAGCGTGCCAGAAAGTTTTTATAAAAGAAGAAATAATAAGAAACTCATCACGTAGAAGTGACTTCCATTAAAAAAGAAACAAATTAGCAATACCAACCCAAATCTTAGAATAAAAAATTCCCAACAGTATACCTTCTCTGTAGTTTCCTTATCTCTACCTTTGTATACCTCAACTACTTATGCCTTATACATCCAAAGTAGCTTATGTTAAAGATTATCCCAATCATCCTTAATATCAAAACAATTCAAGGCCCTTGCCATAAAGACAACTATTAATTCCCCAAGCTCTATATAACCACCCAACAAAATAACTTTGTAAAAATATGTTTCTAAGCCTTAATAATCTTATATGCTAATTACATATTAAACTTAGCGCAACAAAGGCAATAACAATAAGGAAAACAACATGAGTAAAGGATGAGAGATCCCTTGTCACCTATGCTAGTGCCATTATTAGAGACTTATAAAAGTCTCCTAAGTTAGAAGAGAATTGCATTAGTGCCTAACAAATAGTTAGATCCTCTATACTTGCTTTGTTATAAGCTATAACTGACTAGTGAATATCATGATAGAGCTCTTGGGCATTCAGTAGAGGATTTTATCACATTCTAGGACAAATTGAGGCTCTTTTTGATGAGTGTTTAGCTAAAATTGATGAAAATGGGCAAAGTTGATATGTGCTTAATTATTGATACATTTAATCCATGACATTTTTTGATTAATGCTTTTAAATGCTTAAGACATTCACTTTAGTTCATATTTGATTTTAGGTACAATTTAGAAGCATAATGGTTAAAGTGAGTTGCAAGTACACTCTTTGAGCCATATTCTTGAGATTCACACTTAATTGTCTTTATGGAGCAAGAAGGAGAAGGATTAGTGAAAGAGAAGATAAGAAAATGCCAAAGGAAAAGAATAATGAAGGCCATTAATGATTGCTCACGACCATGACAAATAAGTCATGGTTGTGACTCATTTCTCACGACCATGATAACTCTTGCATGGTTGTGACACTCCATGTAATAGCCATGCAAGAGAGGTTCACGACCGTGAGCCTCAATTAGGCCATTCAAGGCTGTGAGCCTCAACTAGGCCATTCACGATCATGAGTCTCAATTAGGTCATTCACGACTATGAATCACCAAGTCACACCTGTGACTTTGCCATCTGTCCACCCTGAAAACTTAGTCTTTTAGTATAAATACATTTTGATGGCATAAACATAAACATATACCATTTTTGGGGTTTCAGGAATAGGAGAGTGTTGATTACAAAAACAAACCACTTGTTTTATGCTAAAAAATGCAAGTATATGAGTCGTTACTTGTAGTAAAAAGCAAATATTGTCCCACAGAGATTGTGTTTAGGCACCACTTAATTTAGGTTGTTCTTTGTATTATTGAAGGGCCAATCCCACAAGGAGGGTTCTAGCCTAATCCTAAGTCGTCTAAGGCTAAGAAAAAAAATAAAAAGTAAAAAAAATCGTACAAGTGAACATAGAAAGTAGATATGTTGGACCCCAAACTTTTCTTGGAAGTTAGAACTATTAAATGAGAAATTGTTGGCGATTAGTCATGTGTAAAGAAAAAGGAGAATTCTTGAATTTGAAATGAAGTAGGAAAGATGGTTTAGGTACAAGATGGGTTATGTGCGAAATGTTGGAAGTTAAAAGCTGAAAAATGTAGTTGAAACATGTTCGCTGAGTATGCTTCGGTGTTTTAGCCATAACTTTTTCTCTAGTTATCCAAATGATATGATTTTTGATTTGGAGTAAACTAGAGACATAAGGATACAAATTTTCTGAAGAAATTGAGATTTAATTCAATCTCTAAGAATTTCAACGTTTGGATGGAAATTGAGCACAAAATATTGTTTCAGTATAAGAATAGTTTGGAAATGTTAGGGTATAACTTTCTAATTTCTGAACCAAATTGAATAATTTTGGTGTCATTAAAAAATTTAGACAATGAAGAACATTTTTATATAAGGAAGTGCTATCAAATACCTGATCAGCAAAGGTCTCAATTTTTGGAAGGAGAGTTAGAAGTATAAGATGTTAGTTTAACAAATATAAGGGGTAAAATGAGAAGGACAAACTAAGTGAAGGGTAAAAGGGGAAAAAACCAAATAAATGGTCATGAAGTAAGAAAGAAAGAGAGAAGTCATGAGAAGCCTAAGTGAGAAGAAAAAACGTGAAAGAAGAGAGGAGAATAGAGAGAGTTCGTGAGAGTGTGCGAGAGAAGCTTGGAAGGAAGAAGAAAGAAGAAGAAATCAAGCTTGTTAAAGTAAGTTAATCATGTTTTATTCTTGTTTTATTAACGAAATGGGTTGTGTTGAGAATGAAGGGATTAGAGAGAGAGTGGGTGTTGTGTTGTAAGAAGAGGAAGAAGGAACCCCTTTGATTCCTAGGGTTTCTAAACTACGTCTTAGGTTTTATAACCTAGATGGACTATGGATAAGTTAGGATTGAGCTTAATTTGTGTTTATTGTATTTTTGTGATTATTGAAGTTTATGAATTTTATTAGAATGTTGTTTTGAATAGAACCTTAGTTGTTTTAGGAAAGAATCCTACCCAAGAGCAAGAGGAAAGACAATCTTGAGTTGGATTTTTGCAAGTGATATTAGGTGAGTAATGTATTTATAGTTATTGTATGATTAGGCAAATTCTTGCCTATGTATGTGTATGTGTAAAATTCTTGGTTTTTAAATTTTTGTGAAGATTTGATAATGCATGATGATTTGTGATTATATTATACCTTTAAAAAGGTTATAACATTTTGAATTAATTAAAAGAAGAAAAAGCATGAAAGTATGAGCATATGATAAAATGAATTGAGTATGATTATGTGCTTTTGTTTATGCGAGAGTGGAATCATTTTGTTTATCATGTGCACGTTGACAAGAACTTTCTCTTGGCTGCCTGCTTATGGCATATGAGCTCCGAAAATGGACTCATTCTGTTCATGGTGTAAACTTCGATTTCTCCATTCTATTTCCATAAAACCCTCAAGCCATTTGTTTGTGCATTGCATCTTTGAATTGTTAAGTATGATGCATTTGAATGTTATGTTTAATGGCTAAAGTCTATGTTATGTGTTATGAGTTTTGAGCTAAATTGATTAATGCTTGAATTGCAAGAATAGATTGAGAATGCTTGAATTGCTAGCTATACCTGTACATATGCTTGAATTGTGGTCAATTGCCGATGGTTATAAATGTATTAGCCACTGAGCTGTGTAGCTCACCCCACTATTCCCTCCTTAGGTGCAGAACGAGAAGGTTAACAATCTTTGCAAAGCAATTGGACAAACTCCAAGATAGTTAGCTTTTGTACTAAACTAGTTTGAAAACTTTTGGATAGCTTATTAAACATGCCAAACATTGAGCATCCATTTGTATTTGTTTTAAGTTAGTGATGTGTATATTGATATGTAAGTAAAGCTTGTTCAAATATTTACTTTGCATAGTAATGAGAATGAGAATTTTGAGAATTCCATTTTGTGTATGATTATGTTATTTTATAGGTTGAGTATGATGGTTGTGGAAGTGGAATGTGTATATGCATATTCTTCTTTGTTGAGATTGCAAATTGTTGCTTGTTTTACAATAACATGTTAGAGATTGGAAAGGTTGTATGGGATGAATCATTTGAGGTGAGATTCAAGAGTTTAACGAAGAGTACTTAGTAACTGAATTGATATGAAGAGATATTGCATTTTGTAAGTTTTTATAAACGTGGAAATTGTGTTTTGAACTCAAGGGAAAAACTGTATCGATCCAGATAGAATTAGCCAAAGTGTCTTCATGAAGTTGTAGCTAATATTTCTAGCTTTTCAATGATATAAATCATGAAATTTTTGGACATTGGAGTTAAGAGATATAATCATTATAAGTGGTGATGTTGCATAGGATGTATATACAGAACATCTATAGTAATGATGAGGATTTATTGTATGTGATGAGTCATTTGAGTTGAGATTTAGGAGTTTAATGCAACCAAATTTGTAATTGAATGTTTAAGGAGTGATATTGCATTAGAAGAAGTGAATTTGGGAAGATTATGAGTGAAAGTGATGTTAGAATGGATGTATGAACCATTGGAAAGGCTTTGGAGGAGTTTGGGTGTCACATATGTCCATTAGATGGACTTTAGTGTTAAGTCAAGAAGATTTTACGTCTATTTATTTTGGTGCCAATCAAATAATAATAATATTAGAAATAAATGAGTTGTTTTGATAAGTGTGTTAAGTTTGTAAAAGAATATAAGTATCTTATAGTCATTCCAGAAGAAGCAAAACACAGACGACACATAATCACAGAAGAAGCGAAACACAGACGACACGTCATCACAGAAGAAACAAAACAAAGACGATACGTCATCATAAAAGAAACAAAACAGAGAAGAAGCAAAACACAGATGACGCGTAATCATAAAAGAAGCAAAACGCAGAAGAAGCAAAATACAGACGTCATGTCATCACAGAAGAAGTAAAACACAAATGACACGTCATTACAGAAGAAACAAAACACGCATTTATAGAGAAGAAGATACTCTAGTACGTCAGAAAATTAGTTAGTTGGAGTTAGTTACAGAACTCATCTAAATAACGGTTTCTAAAAGAAACAAGAAACAGTTTTTCAAGAAGTAGTTGGAGACTTAGGCTATAAATATTAGTCCTAGTCGAAGACTAAATAGTTTTAAGTTTTACATACTTAGAAAAATTATGTATTCAAATTGCGATACAAGAGAGCAAACGCTACTGTAACAAAAAGCTCACGATATCTTTCTAAGCGAGAGAAAGAAAAGGCTAAGAGCCTGAAGAGGCTACGATAGCAGAAAGAATACTTTATGTAAGAGACTTGAAGAGGCTCTGGAAGGGAAGAAAGAATACTTGTAAAGTTGAAGAGTATAGTGAAATCTTAGACAAACTCTGAGGACTGGACGTAGCCCAAGGTTTGGGGTGAATCAGTATAAATCTATTCTCTAACCTTACACTTTAATTTTCTTATTGTTAGACGAGTAGAGAAAATTTATTTACGATTCAAATATGTAGCTACTTTAGTATAATATCTTTGGTATTCATTTGATAGTTGAAAAAGTTTTTCAAGAAATATCAAAAGTTTTTGTATTCTAAAAAAGATTACACAATTCAACCCCCTTATTGTGTATTTCATATACTTTACGTGAATTCTATATTAACAAGTGATTTACTTCAGTTGGTATCAGAGCTCGGTTTCCAAGAACCACCTTTACAAAGTGAGGATAAAGATCTATGGTTGAATCTCATGTTTTTATAGTTGAAGATGCCTCGGTCACAAGACCTCCTGCATTTAATGATGAGGATTATCATTATTGGAAGAACAGGATGCGACTCTTTATAGAATCCACACATATTAATCTTTGGGATATCATCGAGAATGGACCATACATACCAGTAGATGATGAAGGAAATATCATTCCTCGTATTAGATGGTCAGCTGATCAAAAAGCTCGATTTCAATTAAACTCAAAAGCCAAGTTCTTTATGAGTTGTGCTTTAAGCAGAAGTGAATATGATAAAGTTCATGGATGAGAAACTGCAAAGGAGATGTGAGACACTTCATCCATCGTACATGAAGGCACAAATTAGGTGAAAGAGTCCAAGAGTAGTATTCTTGTACATTAATACGAAATGCTCAAGATGAAAGAAGATGAGTCTATTGATCAAATGTTTGGACGATTTCAAACTATCGTTAATGAATTTAAAGCTCTTGGGAGAATCTATGATAATCAAGACCATGTCAGAAAGATTCTCAGAAGTTTGCCTAAAAGATGGAGACCCAAATTTACTGCAGTACAAGAAGCCAAGGACTTGACCAAATTAAAGCTGGATGAATTGCTTGGTTCTTTGAAGATATATGAAGTAAAGCTTAATGCAGAAGATAAACCTAGAAGAGACAAATCTATAGCATTAGAGGCTGGTCAGAAGAATCACAAGATTCAGAAAAATAGAAGTTCATTGTCAAAAGCATTGAAGATTGAAGAAATCAAGAATGATGATACCAGTGAATTTGATCAAGATTCAAGTGAAGATGATGATGAACTATCTTTCATTTCAAGAAAGATTAGAAGAATGTGGAAAAAGAAAGCAAAGGAAATAAAGACTTTTCTTTTAAGAAAATAGCAAAGACGAAGTCAAGAACGAGAAACCTCTATCATTTGTTACAAGTGCAACAAACCAGACACTAAAAGTCCGAATGTCCGCTGCTCAAAAGAAAACAAAAGAAAATAAAGAAAACAAAAAGAGCATGATGGCAACTGGGAAGATTTGAGTCATCCGAATCGATTCCAATTCGAAGCATCAAGACAAGCAAATATATGCTTAGTGGCTGAAAAAGAAAGTGACGATGTGTAGCACCCCACTCCCGACGAGACCCGAACCCGATATCCATGGTGATATCCGAGCCCGTGACCCGTGAGGGTGGCGTACTAGAACATTCATTACCTTATTAACAAAAATCGTATGACATTTTTTTTTTTCTTTCAAAACATTAGAGTCTGCAAAACAAACATTGACTTGGCCCAATTATAACAAGACACTTTCAAAGATTAAACCATTTCACCGATAAAACAATTTCAATCATTATTAGCACTCATTAGTGCTCAATACTCTATACAATTACATGTAAACAATTGGGCCTACTAAATACCAAATTAATACACTAATGCAGACACGGACGACATCGATCCCGACCGATACTCACTGCTTGCTAGCGAAGAGACGCACTCCGTGTGTCCAACGGGGTACTCTCCATTTCTTCCTTTTATCACACTCTAACACATTATCCTTTTTCTCACTTTTTTCTAACCGCTTAAACGACTGAGACATATTTATGCATACGACTCACATACTACACTAGGGATCAGTTGTCACTATCTGCCGTGACACAACTTAAATGCACATAACTTGACACACCCATTTTTTTTGAAAGCCCATGTAAGATTGTACTTCTGGGCTCTGATACCACAAATATAGGGATAACGACTCTTTTTAGCAGTAAGACCCCTTATACACTATTCGTCACCAATATAATGATTGTCATACCACAATCACTTTGCACTAGACATCAATCTCATATCCCAATGAACTCCAAAATTATCAGCTTACATTTGTCTCCGGTGAGTCAAGCTCATTGGTTAATCTCTTATAATCATTCGATTTCCCATTCTAACCTTTCAATTACACTTTTCAAACGCTCTTGTTAGAACATAAAGCTTCGATTATTCCTTAAGTTTTTACTAACAGTTCCCGTAATGGGTATTACCCATATTTCTTAATTTGAACTATACCTATCACTTCCCTCAGCAATTGTAGTTATTTTCATTTCCTCAATACGGTTTACAATTTCTGCATCCTCACTTCGGGTTTTGCCAATCCATTTTGATGCACACCACCTTTGAAATTCCCATAGATAATAATACTTTCTTTTGCCCCTCTTTGTCAGTTCGACTATTAACACTCAATAATAACCTTATTGCCCAAATTTTGATCTTTTGCAATTGTATTTTTTTTGTTCAATCCATTGAATTGCACCATTAGCTTAGTTTGAAATAATCACCCGCTTAATCCTTTTCAAATCATTTAAATGCACAAAATAACTCAATCGTTATCGATTTGCATATTCATAGACATCTCCAAACTATTTCTGTACTATTAATGTCTCCAAGATTTTAGGCCACACTCGATAACAAATTTCAAATCATCAATCATAATACCATGGAATTATATTTGTCTCAAGGTGCATAAAATAGATCACATCATAACCTTTATCGAACACTTCAATATATATAGTAAATTCCCAAATGTCTCCTTTGTGATCATCAGTCATAACATTCACACTTTTTTCTCAAATATTCTTGTCAATTTACTAAAACCAGAAAATCTTTGACAATTTCTGAACGTATTCAGCATTTCGTTAGTTCTAATTAATTTCAAATTCCGCATACACATATCTTTTGAACTTTCGCATTTTATCAATACCTATATCTTTATTAATTCTCCCAATATACCAAGTTCGTATACTAATTCATCCCTTATTCATTCAATCAGGTTTAGATTCACTCTTATGAGACTTGCATGCTCACCAATTTCCTCAACTATACCAATTCATCTATTTCTTATGCTTATATCTATTATCCACTCCAAACATAATTGAGACATGTTCCTTTTCAGTAATACAATAAACTTCTTATACCCATATTCGATTTATATAACTCTTTAATTATCGAACGTTTCCAATGAGGAACAATTTTCTTATAATTTTCTCAGCATAACATATTCTGCCATATGTTCCTTACCTTAATTTCTCCACATAACTTCATTTATTCGTGATAGATCACTCACTGACTTGAATAAACAATCGTTATATCGATTTCTTACTTTCAGAACATAATTACACAAAGTATACACGAACTTTTAATCCCCTCAAATTCGCAATTAATATCGCAAAATAGGAAAAAGTGTATGGTTCGACCAGACAGATGAATAGGTAGTGTACTAGGATTGACGGATATCTTGTGAAATACAATATTAGAGTTATATTGGGTATATCATGGAAGTTGTGAATTCATAGAGGAAAATAGAGATGTGACAATGGTAAGATTTCCAGTGTATAAGGTAAATGACAATAAAGTGTTCTATGATATAGCGAGGTCACAATTGGGATTGATTACCGTTATGAGCGTTATATATAAGGATTGGTGATTTGGAGTCAAAATGTATTAAGGGCAACATCAAGAATGATTTCACATCTGTGATCTTGATTTGAGTGTGGAAATATATGGGTATAATGCCATAATGAAAAGATTGAAATGTCAGACAATGAAATTGGTAGATGAAAAAGTTGTTCGGGTTTAATTGATCTGTCTAAGTAAATGCACACCTGATTATGGGCGCCCTATGGTAAGTGAAAATGTTAAGCTGCAATTGATGAGTTAATGGATAATTGGTGGCCTATTACATAAGCTCTGATTATAATGCCAGTAGCTCAAGTTCAAAATGAGTGAGAGTAAGACATGAGCATGCTCAGAATGATCAATTGAGAAAGAAGTGATACAGTTAACGATGTTAGCATCGGTAATGAGCTTGAGAGAAGAAAATGAGGGACATGAATAGAGTAAGGTCCCCATGATCGAGAATTGGTATCAAAAAGAGAATGGTTATCGAGAATTAAATGCAATTAAGGTATTCTTAGCAGTATGAGCTATTAACGGACAAATTGATGGGACTATAGAGATATATATTGTCAGATAGAATGTGATGAGTATGGTGATGTATGGCGAGATAGTAGAGGAAAAGAAATTGTTTAAGTGCTCTTCAGAGATTGATCTTCGTGAAGTATCAAGAGTAACTGATATGTATATCTATATAGTGATGAAAAATAGTTGATTGATAAAGTTTTATGAACTGTATTAAATCTGCCAAGAAGATCATAAAAACCTCTACAATTCTCAAGAAGACCATAAAAATTAATTTCACCCCTAAGGGTGTCAAAAATCCCATCAAAGCTACTGCCTACTCAAAACCCATCAACACAGGACAGTACCTTGCAAATTCAAGAACTCACTGATTATTCAGCCAAAAATTACCACATAAATATGCTCAATAAGTTCACAATGTCATATACAACTTTCATGAACAACCCAAAATCAAATTCCATTGCTAAACAAGTCAATTAATTCACTCAATGTTGCTGTCCCGAAATCATTCAATTTAAGCAAGAAACTTATAACAAGCATAACTCCTGTACACAAGTCAGAAAAATCAGAACTTTATATTCCTAAAAGATAAATCCTCAAACTTCAATTTTCCTGAAATAACCAAACTCCAATTCAGCCTCTAACAGTTTCAAATATGTTATGCAAGTTTCGACCTAATCAAGACTTAACATCACATTGTAGGTTCAAATGTTGAAATTCCATATCTCCCACATCTGATTTCCAAAAATTATAAGCCCTATATCATTTTCTAGATCAATATGTCATCTAGAACTCTTAAATACAATTAAAACTCCAATTCAATTCACAAAAATTACTAAAATTGCTTTCAATCCGAAAACTCACAAAATCGACAAGCATTACAATTTAACAACACCTATTTCACACTAAATTGAAGCCAACATCCCAAAGTTTACTTGGGCACAAACCTCACCTCATTTTCTGACCTATACATTTTTTTATGATCAAAACATGACAGTAGGTTCAAAACTCAATTTCCAGCTTTCATCAACAACCTCACTCCTATCACTTCTAACATCAATAACACATCACTAAGCATCCATTTCTACCACTAATTCAACCACAAACTAAGCACAACATTTACTTATATAATTAACCAAACTTTGGCAGCACATACCTACACAATTTCCATACTTTGTTTCCATGTATTAAGCATCATAAACATCATTAATAACATCACTTATCACATACTTTAACTACCATAACCAACTCCCTCACACAAGCATACTTTAAACCCATTCAAACCGACCACTTCCATAATCAAAGAAATGCATTAATGATCCCCATAAATGCTTTTAACAACCAAAAGAATAAATACAAACTCAACTCTTACCTTAAACAAGTTGTAAGCTCTCAAATCTCCAAATCACTTACACCTCTCCACCTCTCCCAAAACCTACGGCTACCACACCAACCAAGCATAAATCATCATCTTCACAAGGCTTCACTTGATCTTGATAGAGAATAAAGAGAGGGAAGGCAAGTAGCAAAGAAAAGTCTCTTATAAAGGATGGATAAGAAGCTTTTGAAAGAGGAGAAAACAAACACACCAAGGAAGAAGCAAGCAAAGTTTCGGATGGGATGAAGGAAAGAGAGAGAAGGAATGGGAATCACCCCAGGTCACTAGGGCGACGCCTAGCCCTAGTGACGAGGCTTAAAGGGGCGGCATCGCTAGGGCGACGCCTCGCCCTAGCGACGAGGCCGGATAAGTCGGCCTCGCTAGGGCGACGTCTCGCCAAATGAGGTGGCCCCTTATTTTTATTTGTTAATTGGTATTTTAGAATTTCTTGCTTCTTTTGTCAATTTCTTTTCCGTCCAACGTCCGATTGACCTGATTTTTAGGCATCGGATTTGTGACATGTTGAATTTCATTTGTGAGAAATTGGGAATTTTAGACGAAATTGACGTGGCCCGGGTACTTGTTCGTGATCACTATTTTATTTATTTTGAACCGATTGAGGTCCAAATTGAGTCTTTGTCGATGGCTATAGCTTTAATTTTAGTTGGAATTTTATTATGAGAAAATTTGGATTTAGGGCGGAAATTTCATGAACAAGTATTATACACTTACATGTGCATTATTACTAGTTCGGATTGGATAATTAGTGATCGGATTCTCTCTCTTGTTATAGAGGTACAGTTGGAGCGTCGACTACCGACGTTGCGAGACTTCCTGCAATAGCTCTAGTAATAGGTGAGTAACCTAGTTGGTTCCTCAACCTTTATGTGTTTAAGATTTTGCAATTATGCCATGTGGAGATAATGGGAGGTTTATGTGTTTTGATTTTGATTGATTTCGACCATAGGTGTCGAAATATTTGGAAACTTGTTATTGAAGTGCTATTTCAGTGTCATTGTTTGTGAATAAGTACATTGGAGATCTCGGACCAAAGGTCCGAGGGAATGGGAAATTAATATTGAAGTGTTCATTGTCTATTTTGATACATAGACTGTGACTATCAATGTGATATGGTAGGATGCAATAAATTGGAAATGTATATGATTGAAATACCGGATCGCAAGTCCGAAGATATGGCAAATAACATTGACTTGTAAATGGAAATTGGAACATGTGCATTGCATGCATCAAAGTATGATCGAGATAAAAGCGGTTGTGACCGAGCAGACCACCGTATCGGGGCATATCACGCCTAACGATATATGAGCTTTATTTCACCGCACGTGACCTCAGTCCAACGTATTGAGCCTCAGGCTCAATGTATTAGGCTTTAAGCCCAACGAAATTTCAGAGCCACGGCTCACCGTTATTGAGCTCAAAGCACGGTCCGCAACAACGTAATAAAAATGGAAAGGGTCTCATGTGCATTGCATATATGGTATGATTAAATGTGGATCGTATGAAAGGCGTACGCCTTACATTTGTGGAATGTGATTGTATGTGATAATTGGTAAAGTGTGTATATATGCATGAATTGAGTGAACCATCGATGATGGTTTCTCACCGAGTTCGCAAACTCACCCAACATTGCAAATATTTTCAGAATCATGATTCTCCTGTTGAGCACGGAGTATGAGTACCGATTGCAAGTCGAGTTAAGGTCGGGATCGGTTCGCGTCTGCATTTGTGTCTTTGAATTATATGTAAACTTGTATTTCCGCAAGATTCGTCTGGTATTGCTGAGTGCCGATTGATTAATGTTGTATTGTAATTTGATTACGAAAAAATGTTTTGATTAAAAAATGATTTCAGATAGAACGGGCCCAAATTATTTACCGATATTTATGCGACTCGATGGGTTTTAAAATATATATATATATATATATATTACCAAGTTTTAAATCAGATTGATCGCTTTAGATACCACCCTCACGGGTCGCGGGCTCGGATATCACCGTCGATGTCAGGTTCGGGTCTCGTGGGAGTGGGATGCTATACGATGAGGTAACTTCTAATCTTAATGAACTTCAAGAAGCATATTTAGAGCTGTTAGAAGATTCACATGCTATATTAAAGCAATATAGAGCTTTAAAAAGGAAATTTGTAGAAAACTTGAAGAACACGGAAGTGTTAGAGAAAGAAAACCTCTGCCTTAAGAAACAAGTAGACGATGTGAAAAAGAAAGTAACTATAGATAGATATGAGGAAATTAGTCAGTTGAAACAAAGGATTAATAATCTTTTAGCAAATTTATAAACCTTTATCGAAAGTACGAAAACATGAATGACATGATTGGAAGATATAGACACCCTAATGATAAGAGTGGTTTAGGGTTTACTAATAGCAATATTCGTTATAATAAGAGTTTTGTTCCTTACGTAAAGAAAAGAAATGCCTTCTTATTATCATTCGATGAATAATTATAAGAATAACCCCAAAGGACCCAAACAAATCTGGGTACCTAAAAGAACATAATATCTATGCAGATCTCCTTCCTTGGAAAAAGCAACCAAAGACAAATGGTATTTGGACAAAGGATGCTTGCAACATATGACGGAAGAAGGTCAATGTTTTTAGACCTTCAAAATAAGCAGGGAGGTTCAATAACTTTTGAAGACAACCAGTAGGAGAAAATAGTTGGAATCGGTAAAATCGGTAAAGATTGCATTGCATCTATTGACAATGTTCTGCTAGTTGAAGGTTTAAAGCATAATTTGATTAGCGTAAGTCAATTATGTGATTTTGGCTTTGAAGTATCTTTTAATCAAAATTCTTGTGTAGTCAAAAATAAGGACGGTTCCATATTCTTTTTTGCCAAAAGACAAAACAATCTTTATAAGATTAATTTAGAAGATTTGCAAAGTCAAAATATTTCATGTTTTATATCAACAGATGAAGAAAAACTGATTTGGCATAAAAAGCTAGGTCATATTAGTTTTAAACATATTTTCAAGTTGATTAAACATGATTTGGTAAGAGGTTTACCAAAAATAAGTCTTAACAAAGATTTCTTTTGTGAGAGTTGTCAAAAAGGAAAACAGGTTAAAACATCTTTTTCTTTTAAAAATGTTGTAACTTCGTCTAGACCTCTAGAATTGTTACATATAGATTTATTTGGTCCAACTAGAACATTAAGTCTTGGCGAAAAGAAGTATGGTCTCGTAATTGATGATGACTTCACTAGATTTTGTTGGATATTATTTTTATCACATAAAGATGAGTCCTTTAAATGTTTTAAAGTTCTTTCCAAAAAGTTATAAAATGAAAAAGGAATTTCTATTGTTGGAATTAGAAGTGATCATGGTGGTGAATTTGAAAATAAAAAATTCAGAATGTTTTGTGAAGAGAATGAAATTTTTCATAATTTCTATGCTCCTAGAACTCTACAACAGAATGGAGTTGTAGAAAGAAAGAACAGGATGATTCAGGAAATGGCAAGAACCATGCTTTGTGAGATGAATCTTCCTAAATATTTCTGGGTAGAAACTGTAAATATAGCTTGTTATATTCAAAATAAAATACTTTTGCGACCTTGATTAAATAAAACTCCATATGAGTTATAGAAAGGAAGGAAGCCAAATATCTCTTACTTCCATCCGTTTGGTTGCAAGTGTACTATATTGAATACAAAAGAAATATTGGATAAATTTGATTCTAAGATCAAGTCAGGAATTTTTCTAGGATACTCATTGTCTTCTAAAGCTTATAGGGTTTATAATCTTGCTTCTAAATCTGTTGAAGAATCTATGCATGTCAAATTTGATGATGGTTCATAACTAGATAGAAGAAATGATTCTGATAATGAAACCCTATCAGTTCTCTTGGTTGATAATGTAGACTTATCACCATTAGATGCTCCACTAGATAAAATAGAAAATACTCCTGAAAACCTTAGTCTGAGAAAAGAATGGAGGTATAAATCCTCTCACTTGAAAAATCTAATTATAGGTGAAACTTCAGAAGGTGTGACAACTAGGTCTAAATTTAGAAGAGAAGCAAATGTAACTTTTACTTCTGAATTACAGCCTAAGAAATTGATGAAGCTCTTCATGATGAAGCTTGGATTTTAGCCACGTAAGAGGAGCTGAATCAATTTACAAGGAATAAATTTTGGTCTTTAGTTCCCAGACCCTCGAAAAACTCAATCATAGGAACTAGATGGGTTTTTAAAAATAAATTAGACGAGTCAGGTAGAGTAAGTCGTAACAAAGCTAGATTTGTAGCTCAAGGCTATAATCAACAAGAAGGAATAGACTATAATGAAACCTATGCTCCTGTAGCTAGATTAGAAGCTATTAGGATTTTGCTTGCATATACTGTTTATCATGATATAAAATTGTTTCAAATGGATGCGAAAAGTGCCGTTTTGAATGGTTTTATAGATGAAGAGGTTTATGTAAAGCAACCTCCTGGTTTTGAAGATTCTAATAAGCCGATTATATCTATAAACTTCATAAAGCTTTGATGATTTGAAACAAACACCTTGGGCTTGGTATGATCGCTAAGTTCCTTTTGATTGAAAATACTTTTAGTAGAGGACATGTAGATAAGACTTTGTTTAGAAAATGTATTAAAATAATTTCATCATAGTACAAATATATGTAGATGATATTATTTTGGTGTAACTTCTAAGAAGTTATGTTCTAATTTTGAGAATCTGATGAAAAGTGAATTTGAAATGAGTATGATGGGTGAATTAAAAATTCTTTCTTGGTTTACAAATTAAGCAAACCAAAGAAATTTTTTTTAGTCATCAACATAAATATATCAAAGAACTGTTGGTTAAATATGAAATAGATAAGGTGAAACCTATGTCAACTCCTATGCATCCTTCAAACCTTTTATCTAAGGATGAAGTAGGTAAGAAAGTTGATAAAACTCTCTTTAGAGGAATTATTGGTTCTCAACTTTACCTTACAGCAAGCAGACCTGATATTCTGTTTAGTTTCTATTTGTGTGTAAGATTTCAAGCAGATCCTATAGAATCTCACTATATTGCTGTTAAAAGAAATTTGAGATATTTGTCAGGTTCTACTGATCTTTGCTTAATATATGAGAAAGGTAAAGATTTCAGGTTAATTGGCTATTGTGATGTTGATTACGCTGGAGATAGGATTAATAGAAGAGTACAAGTGGAGGTTGTCACTTTCTTGGGCATAATCTAGTTTCTTGGTCAAGTAGGCAAAGTTCAATTGCTCTATCTACTGTAGAAGCTGAATATATGTCAGTTGCAAGCTGTTGTTCACAGACGTTATGGATCAACTATCAGTTAGAAGATTACTCAATACAAAAAGAACAAATTTCAATCTTTTGTGACAACATCAGTGCTATCAATCTATCGAAGAATCCAATACAACACTCGAGGGTAAAGCATATTGAAGTTAGACATCATTTTCTACAAGACTATGTATAGAGGAGAATCGTTAATCTACAATTTGTTGAGACAAATCATCAATGGGTGGATATCTTCACTAAACCTTTGAATGAAGATAGATTCAAAGAAATCGACAAAACTTGAATATGGTAATGTTGAATGACCAATCATCTAACATGTCATGACCAGATGATTCGCAAGTTCAAGAAGATAAAAGTTGTAAGCTTTTAAGTAACAAGAACGATGAAGTCCTAAACGGTAACTTTTCAAGAGAAGCTATTAGAGGGAAATCTTCTCATGATTATAAAATATCACTTACTCTAGAATATTCCTAAAATTCTCTGAAATCAACTTTTATAATGCTCTCAATCAAAATGTTTCATTACTCTGTTCTTGGCATCAAGTTCCTTCCGCTCACATTCTTATCTTCAGATACTAACATCATTACTTTGAGCGAAATACATTTGTGTGTTTAGTTTTTATCGATTATAGATCACAAATGGAGCAATCTATGATCTATGGAAGATATGATGATTTCAACTCTTTGAAGCAGAACCGGATGGACATTGAACTAGAAATTGAAGCTGTTGGATGGAAAAACTTCATTCAGGTTCGTGAAACAGTCTATCTGAATGAGTTATATGAGTTTTGGAAGAATGCAAAAGTGGTAGACGATACCTTAGTATCAATGGTAGATAGATTGGTGGTTATCGTGACACTGGATTTAATCGAGAAAATTAGTGAGTGTCCATGTATTGGAGCAAAACTGTCTCATAACACAAAATGGATGACTCAAGGCATTGTAGACAAGGCACACATCAATCGATAACTATATGAAGTAGTGAACCAAAAGACAAAAAGGAGTCATCTCTTGTTTCGAAGGCTAGGATTCTACATGCTCTACTTTTTCATTGTGTTCTACCAAGATCAGGCTTGAAGAACGTTGTGACGACGATAGATGAATAATGTTTGTTTTATATACTTAATCATCAACCTATTAATCTTCTGTACTTAATTTTGAAGTACATGATGAAGTTGAAGAGAGATTTTAGTTCCTTACCGTATGGATGCTGCTAACAAGGATCTTTAGAGATTCTGGAATTCTTCTTGATAGAGGAAACAAGATGAAGATGGATGTGAAAAGCATCATTAATGCGACCACTATTAGTAGAATGGGATTAAAGATTCAAGACAAGGCATATATAAGTTCTATGCCAAAAGCAAGGGCTGAGGGGGAGCATATTGTCAGACGAAGCAGGAGTGAAAGTGTTACACCCGCAGGAAAGACAAAATCTTAACCCATAGGAAGAACATCTATAGAAGAAAAGAAAGAGAAATCGTCAGATGTATCAATAAAAGCTAAGATGATTTCACAAAGAGAAGAAAGCTAGGTTAAACAGTCTTTACAACAAGTGTCATCAAGAGAAAGGAGAGACACTCCATTCGAAAAATCTAAACAATCAAGAAGGTCACCAAGATTATTAACCTTACATCAACAAGAACAGAAGAAACAGAAAGGTTTGACTCTTGGTGAAGATTCTGAAAAGCCAGAGAAAGCACTTCAGTCTACTAGATCATTGGTCTCAATTTTGCAAAGTCAATCAGCACAATCAACTAAAGAGACAGAAATTAAGAGAACATTAGTGTTTGAAAGAAAAAGGCCTCAACAACAACTTCCTCTAGACTGGCAGAAGAACATAAGAAGTCAAGACCGATCGTAAAAGAATATTTCATCCGATGTTCAACGAAGACAAAGTCGATTGAACACAAATTAAGACGTTACAATCCTTCTCAACCTATCGCAAGAAGGATTTAAGAATGAAAGGTTATAGAAGAATCGTACCCGTTTGAAGTAGAAGCTCAATTATTATAAGAGAACCTTTGAAAAAGGTCATCAAGGTAGAAATCGAACCCATACTGATCAATGATCGATCAATAAATCTATTAAATCATGAAGAAAGAAGATTATATGGTATTCTGCAAGATGAAAAGTAAGAACCATATCCAATGAAGATGTTCAAAGATCGGTACATAATTTATTCGATCACAAGTAGAACATTGATCAAAATTGTGCTAGATATACAACCGAGATCTTCAAACATTGCACGCAATAAAGAAAAAGGGAAAAAGAAGATGTTCCCTGAAGGAAATAAAGATGATCTTTCAAAAGATCAAATTCAAACAACTGTGAAGAACATATATGAGGCATGCAATGCAGTTCAACTTAGAGGTATCTATGTCTCACATCATATCTCAAAACCATTATAAAGTCAGTGTGGAGGTTATGCCATAGATGCAACTTTCAAGGTAGTTGAAGAGTTACAAAAGAACAAAGATATAACTATCATGGTCAAGGTATCAATTTCAACTTAGAGACCTTTGTGCATCTGTTCATGCATTTTAGACCTTTAAGTTTTATATCTTCAATTAAAGAAGTATTACTGTAACATCCCATCTCCCATAGGAAGGGTTTATTGGTAATTTGGGACGGGTTAGAAGTATTAAATTATATCTCGGCATGCACATACAACATATAACCTCTATGATTGATGGTTTGTTGCACTTGCACATGGTATATATGCATTCATGACATTTTCCGGCTTAGGTTTCAAATTGAGATCTTTTGTGAAATTTATGGGATAATTGTATTTGAAAAATTATTTGGAGTGCGCCAGTGAGTGTTTTACATTTTTAGGGATTTATGAAATTTTTCGGGGTTCTTGCCCGGATCGGAAAATTTCAACTGACTGATTGAGTGAGCCTTTTTGTACTGAAAAGGATTGCCTAATGGCATTAGATTATTGGCTAAATGGTGTTAGGGAATTATTTTAGTGCCATGATTAGAGTTTAATTGGGATTAGTGCTTAAATTAACCAAGATTAACTAGTTTTTGTCTTTTCTTATTTTAAAGGGCCATGTGTCCCTCTTAATTAATGAATTTTGTCATCTTATATCCATCACCATCGACTTTTCTCCCTATTATCTTTAAAAACTCATTTGGAAAGCTTTGAAGGCCATTCTTCCACCTCCCATCCAAACTTGCTTCATCTTCTTAGAGTGTTTTTTTCTCCTTCAAATTTGCTTCTACTTATTCCATACAAGAAGGTCTTCTTTGGAGCTTTGCTTGCTTCTTCCTTGCACACCTAAGACCAAGTTGAAGCCTTGTGAAGGTGATGATATATGCATGGTTGGTGTGATAGCCGTGGGTTTTGGGAGAGGTTGAGAGGTGTGTGTGAACTTGGAGATTTGAAAGCTTGAACTTGTTTAAGGTGAGATTTGATGTTTGTTTTATGCTTTTGGTAGTTAGAAGCCATTATGGGAATCACTTATACATTTATTTCATGATGATAAGGGTAGGTTTGAATGAGTGTAAATGTATGCTTGAGTATGGATGAATGAATGACTATAGTTCCATTGATTTTGGCTTGGTTTGGATTGAGTTTTGCAAGGTTAGGTGAATGGAAAACTTAGGAAGATAATATGTGTAGGTGCTGCCACTTATGCTCTATTATATAAGTATATGTTGTGATGAAATTGTGGTTGATTTAGAGGTATAAATGGATGCTTAGTGATGTGTTAGTAATGTTAGAAGTGATAGGAGTTTGGTTGTTGATGTAAGCTGGAAAATTGTTATTGACCCTATTGCAATGTTTTGATCATAACTAATTGTGTAGGTGTGAAAATGAGGTGAAGTTTGTGCCCAATGAAACTTTGGGATGTTGGCTTCAACTTTGTGTGAAATAGGTGGTGTTAAATTGTAATGTTAGAAGGGTGAATTTTTGCATGGAAAATTTCTGTTTGTAGGGTCTGTAAACAGTACCCGCATATATGACCTGATTACTTTGTTGATTTTTCTAAATTAATTGAGATGGAATTAAGGAAAATGGTCTTCATGAGAGTTGAAGCCTACATTGTTAGCTTTCCATTTCCACTAATCTTGTAATTTTTCGATCAGTATATTGGGAGTTATGCATTGTGGCATGTTGACTG
The DNA here is from genome assembly GCA_029891385.1 of Erythroxylum novogranatense. Classification (NCBI taxonomy): domain Eukaryota; kingdom Viridiplantae; phylum Streptophyta; class Magnoliopsida; order Malpighiales; family Erythroxylaceae; genus Erythroxylum; species Erythroxylum novogranatense. The sequence continues at coordinate 172,191 of JAIWQS010000039.1, read as the reverse complement.
ATTTTCTGTCATTTGAGGAAACCTAGCCTAATTGACGATTTTGTGAACATGCGGATTAGAAGCAATTTTTAGCAATTTATGTGGACTGAATTGGTGTGAGTAATCTTCTGTAAAGTTGTAAAGGAAGAAATTATCTTGAAAATGATATATGGCATGTAATTTTTTAAGGTCATATTTGGGAGTTATGATTTTGCAAAAACTGAACCTAAACTAGGTTGTGAATGGCTGATCATGACAGTAGCTTCCATAACAGTTTTGAAATTGTTAGAAATCGAATTGGAGTTTGAGTTCTTCATAAAAATTGAAGTTTGAGATCTTATCTTTTCAGGGATATAAGGTAGTGAATTTTGTGACTTTTGCGCTAAGAGAATTACTATTTGGAAAATTACTGTCCAGATTGGTTGATTTCAGTAGGCAGATTGTTTGTGGAATTTTTTGACCTTGTTAGCAAGTGAATTTGATTTTGGGTTGTTCAAGAAAGTTGTATATAACATTGTGATCTTACTGCCTTAATTATTGTGTAATTGTTGACTGAAGAATCAGAGAGTTATTGAATTTGCAATGTACTGCCCTGTGTTGATAGGTTTTGAGTAGGCAGTAGGTTTGATAGGATTTTTGACACCCTTAGGGGTGGAATTGATTTTTATGGTCTTCTTGAGAATTGTAGAAGGTTTCATGATCTTTCCAATGAGATATAGTTGGTAATTTTCTGAATTGTGTGCAATGAGTTATTGGTGTTGAAAGTTGGCTTGAAATCAGGAAAATAAAGAAGGGAATAAGGGTTATGTATATATAGATATTAATTGTTTAATTTGAATTTTGGTTTCTTTTGACAATTTCTTTTCCGTCCGACGTCCGATTGACCTGATTCTTAAGGCATCGGATTTGTGACATATTGAATTTCATTTTGTGAGAAATTGGAAATTTTTAGACGGAAAATTGACGTGGACCCGGGTAATTGTTCTATGATCACTGTTTTATTTATTTTTGGACCGATTGAGGTCCAAATTGGGTGCTGTCAGTGGCTATAGTTTTCTAATTTTAGATGGAATTTTTATTAAGGGAAAATTTTGGATTAGGGCCGGGAATGCCATGAACATGCATTATACACGTTTTAATTATCTCATGTGCATTGGTTGATATTTCTAACTATCCAGTTGGTAACGTGTCCTTATTTTAATTGTTATAGAGGCACAGTTGGAACGTCATCCCACGGACATTACAGAGACTTCCCGGCATTAGCTCGGAAGTTATTAGGTGAGTAACCTAGATGGTTCCTCGATTAGTAAGTGTTTATAATTCTGCACTTATAACTCTGTGGAGAATAATGAAGGGACGATTGTGTTTGTTTGTGCTTAGATTGCGGACCGGAGGTCCGACGGATTGGGAGATTCTGACATAGAAGTGCTATGTGTGATTTTCATGTGGTTACTTGTGTGAATATGTTGAATTGGGATCGGTTATGATGTTGGTTTTGTTTTATTTGGACATTTGCATTCATGCATAATTGCATGATCAATAATTGGCGCCAGACCGTAATGACCAACGAGAGCTTTAAGCTCAACGTGATCGAGCCTTGAGCCTGATGATTCGAGCCTAAGGCTCACCGCTTATCGCCTTTAATGGGACAGCCAGCGCTTGGTCACAACAACGTAATAAATTGGAAAAGCGTCACATACGCATTTCATGTGCATTTGAATTGGTTCTTTTGGATCGATATCGTAATAATCATGTGGTACTTGAATGTGTCTTAGTGAAATAATCGTATGTATCTGATATCTCGTGTATATGCATGAATTGGGTGAACCATCGATGATGGTTCCTCACTAAGTTCGCAAACTCACCCAAAATTGTAAATTATTTTTAGACCGAGAGAGTAGACTTATAGCTCGGAGGACTTTTCCCGCGTGTAGATTGAGTTGGCAAGAGAAGTCATGGCACACAGTGGTCGGTCACCGGCAATTTTGAGGATGACCTAGCTAGCCTTTCGCTTGATTTTCTTTTAGTAATGTATGTAATATACCAGTTGTGTAAATTTATCGCTTTGAGGTTATGAAATGAGAATTTATGGTTTCAAAATTGGTGGATTTCATATTAATGCTTTATGATTTTTATGCCATGTGAGTGTTAGCGATTGTTAAGTAGCGCACCTTATCGTAGGGTGTGTGTCGAATGACCTACGGCGTCCCGATACATATCCTAGGATAAGGGTGCTTCAATAAATAATATCGAGCATGGTTTGGCATATGTTGGGACTAGTACATAATTAGGCTTGAATTATTGTGAGAAATGCGAACCGATCGAGTTCTTGTTTTGTTTTAGGTCATCCAGATTTGGTGATCGATTGCTCAACCAAATGACCGTGGATCTGTTGGAGCTAGTAGAGAGTCCTCGGTGCCTCGAGCTGAGGAGTTACCTCCTAGAGTCCCCGTGAGACGGGAGAGGAGATACGATTTGCTGCGTGGCGGGGTCAGACTTTATGGCGGTCTGCACCTCGCCAAGCCGAGGATGGTCGGAGAGGACCGAGAGTCCTCGATCGATGGATTGCGAACTGATGAGAGGTTCGACACGCAGATCTCTTCTGCAGGCCCCGCTTATACATGGTGGAAGACTGTCTCCGACAGCACCACCAGCCTTGCTTATCGACACGGGCGTACTTTCGAGGGCTTTTGAGACAATTATATGCCCAAGGTGTATCTCGAAATGAAGATGCAGGAGTTTTTGAGCCGAGACAGGTAGGATGACAAGAGCGGCAGTACGAGGTTAGGTTTAATGAGTTGATGGGATATGCTTACCGTGGTTTCCACCGAGGCGTATAGGTGTCTGAGGTTTGAGATGGGGCTAAATGGAGATCCGTGCGGGATTGGCCCGATCTAATATGGGCCCTTTATAGAGTTGAGAGCTGCTTTGTGAGGGTAAAGCAGTTGTGAGGCGAGACAGAGAGATGGGTCAAGGGTCTAGAGGAAAGAGAGTTAGTGACGATCGAGCAGCCTGGTAGGAGTTTTAGCAGCGCCAGAGCGGACCTTCAGATCTTCGTGAGGATCCATAATGGGTTTTGGACGAGAGGAGATTTATGCAGATCGGCAAGAAGGCGCAAGGTTTTGGGCGATTCTCCCGATCTGTGAGCACCGCGAGAAGAGGCACGTTGAGAGTGTCTGGCGATTGACTGGAGCTTGCCTTAAATGCGGCTCCATGGATCATCGATTCGGGATTGCCCACCACATTGGGAGCTCAATCACTGGTAGTGGACGAGCCGGAGTAGTACTCTGTAACAACAGTAGAGTGGGTGGATCCCACGGAGGGGCCGAGGTAGAGGCCGAGGTAGGTGAGGATCCTTTGTGAGGACTGAGGGTGGGGTAGTCGACCAAAGTCCTGTGCCGAGTATATGCCATGACGAGGCGAGGCCCAGATTCCCGATGTCAGAAATGGTATGCTCCTTATTTCGATTTTGAGGCGTTTGCATTCTTGGATCCTGGATCCACATTCTTTTATTGCACCTCATATGGCATGTAGATTGCATGAGAATCGGGAGATGTTATCAGATGGGCTAGAGGTGAGTACACCTCAGTACTACTACCGCATTGGGAGAGGTCTGCAGGGATGCTCGATCCGATTGATCAGCGGTGTTGAGGCGCACCTTATAGTGTTGCCTCGAGAGATCGATGTGATTCTGGGATGGATCGCTTATCGCCCATAGGCTATCATGGACCGCTATACCAAGGAGGTTGCATTAGAGTCTCTGGTTAGCCCAGAGCCGTGTTCGTAGGAGTTAGTCAGCAATACCATCCGGATGATCTCTTTCCTTAGTGCCCCGAGATTGATGCAGGAGGTCGTGAGGCATATCTCGCTCATGGGTTGACACCGAGTTGAAAGGAGGCTTCAGGATATTCCCGTGGTTAGGGAATTTTCAGATGTGTTTCCTGATGAGTTACCGGGTTTGCCGCCGGATCGGGAGACAGAGTTTACTATTAACCTCATTCCAGGTACTGCTTCTATATCTATACCTCCATATAGGATGGCACCTGTGGAACTGAGGGAGCTTAAGGCTCAGTTGCAGGGGAGTTGTTGAAGAAGGGCTTTATCAGACCTAGTGTTTCACCATGGGGAGCTCCAGCTTTTGTTTGTGAAGAAAAATGATGGGACTTTGGTCGTGCATCGATTACGTGAGCGCTGAATCGGGTGACAAGAAGAATAACTATCCACCGCCTAGGATCGATGACTTATTTGATCGATTCTGGGGCTCTGTATTCACCAAGTTAGATCTGCGATCCGGTTACTATCGATTGAAGATTGCAGAGGCCGATGTGCCCAAGAGTGCCTTCGGAGTAGGTATGAGCATTTCGAGTTTCTAGTGATGCCGTTTGGGTTGACTAATACCCCTGTAGCCTTCATGGCCTTGATGAATAAGGTATTTCAGCCTACCGGATCGGTTTGTTATTGTATTTATTGATGACATTTTAGTGTATTCGAGGAAATGTATGTGAGCATAGTGAGCATTTGAGGATTGTGTTGCAGACGATGAGGGGAGATAGTTGTATGCCAAATTCAAGAATGTGAATTTTGGCTGGATCGAGTAATATTTTGGGACATATAGGATCGGAGAGGGTATTGGTGGATCCGAGTAAGGTTGAGGCAAGGTGAAGTGGGAGGCTCTAGGAATGTGCCGAGATTCGAGTTTTCTCGGATTGGCTGGTTATTACCGGAGGTTTGTCGAGGGGTTTTCATTTATCTCAGCCCCTCTGACAAAACTTCTGAGGAAGAATGTACCATTCAGATGGAGTGAGGAGTGTCAGAGGAGCTTTGAGGAGCTGAAACATCGGTTGACTACTGCACCGGTGTTGGCTATTCCATCTGGGATTGGAGGATTTGTGGTATACAGTGATGCATCGCATCAGGGATTGGGGTGTGTTCTGATGCAGCACGGTAGAGTCATTGCCTATGCCTCGAGACAGCTGAGGTCTCACGAGGTAAACTATCCTGTTCATGATTTGGAGTTAATTTGTAGTAGTGTTTGCTTTGAAGATTTGGAGGCATTACTCAGATGGTGAGACTTTTCAGATCTTCACTGACCATAAGAGTCTGAGATATTTACTGAGCCAGAGAGAGTTGAATTTGAGACAGAGGAGATGGCTTGAGTTGTTGAAGGACTATGACTGTACTATCGAGTATCACCCTGGGAAAGCCAATGTAGTGGCAGATGCTCTGAGTAGGAAGTCACATACTAGTACAGCTCAGATTCAGGCAATGAGGTTGCCTAACTTGATTCAGTTGAGGGCTTTGAATGTTCAGATGAATCTGGAGCAGGATGGAGTGTTATTGGCTACTTTGAAACTGAGACCGATGCTACTGGACAAGATCAGGAGAGTTCAGGATAAGGATCCTATTATGATGAGACTGATTGAGAAAGTAAAAGCTGATTTGAGTTCTGAGTTTGACTTGAGAGATGGGACTTTATGGATAGGGCAGAGGCTTTGTGTGCCTGATGTGGATGACTTGAGGAGAGAGATATTGGAGGAGGCTCATATGGCCACATATGTTATGCATCCTGGTACTACCAAGATGTATAACACTCTTAAGCAACATTTCTGGTGGCCTGGCATGAAAAAGCAAGTAGCGGAGTATGTATCTAGATGTTTGACGTGTCGAGAGTTAAGTGAGCACTGTGCTCGATAGGGAAGCTTCATTCGTTTCCCATTCCGGAGTGAAAATGGGAACGAATTACAATGGATTTCATTATGGTTTTGCCTAGGACGCCGAGGTAGTATGATGTTATCTGGGTCATAGTGGACCGGTTGACTAAATCGGCCCATTTCTTGCCAGTGAGGGAGAACAATACCATGGATCAGTTGGCCTGTAAGTATGTGGCATAGATAGTGAGACTGCATGGGGTCCCAAAGTCGATAGTGTCGATGAGGATCCCAGATTTACTTGAGGTTCGCGAGAGTTTGCGATCGCTATGGGTACTAGGCTGAACTTCAAGACAACGTTTCATCCTCGATGATGGGCGAGGAGAGGAAGATTAAGATCGTTGAGGATATGCTTCTGCATGCGTATTGGAGTTCGAGAGGAGCATGGGATCGATTCAGCCCGATTGAGTTTGCATACAACAATCATTATCACAAGAGCATCGGGATGGCACCATATGAGGCAATCAGATGGGCGACCGTGGATCACCTTTGTATTGGGATGAAGAGGGTGTGAGGATGATTGAGGTCCCGAGCTGATTCGGTGATACTGTTGATAAGGTGAAATCGATTCGAGTCGCATCAAGGCGGCTCAGGATAGATGTAAGAGTTATGTGGATCAAAGATAGAGGAAGATGGAGTATAATGTAGGTAATAGAGTATTCTTACAGGCGCCACCGTGGCGGTGTACCTTGAGATTCTGCAAGAAGGGCAAGTTAAGCCCTAGGTACATTGGTCCGTATGAGATTGTCGGAGGATAGACCATTGGCATATAGTTTGGCATTCCGAGTGAGATGTCTCGCTTGCATGATGTGTTTCATGTTAGTATGCTCCGACGGTATCGATCGATCCGGCACATGTGATTCCACTCGAGATTGAGGTGTCTAGTAACTCTGAGTTATGTAGAGGAGCCGCTCAGTTGTCGGGTCACAGTGAAACAGTTGAGGAATAAGAGTATTCCATTAGTGAAGGTTCTTTGAGGAACCATTCGATTGAGGAGGCTACTGGGAGTCCGATGAGCATATGAGGAGACAAGATCCTCACCTATTCATTAATCAGTAAGAATTTCATGACGAAATTTTTATTAGGAGGGGAGAATTGTAACATCCCATCTCTCATAGGAAGGGTTTATTGGTAATTTGGGACGGGTTAGAAGTATTAAATTATATCTCGACATGCACATACAACATATAACCTCTATGATTGATGGTTTGTTGCACTTGCACATGGTATACATGCATTCATGACATTTTCCGACTTAGGTTTCAGATTGAGATCTTTTGTGAAATTTATGGGATAATTGTATTTGAAAAATTATTTGGAGTGCGTCAGTGAGTGTTTTACATTTTTAGGGATTTATGAAAATTTTTCTAGAATTTTTCGGGGTTCTTGCCCGGACCGGAAAATTTCAACTGACTGATTGAGTGAGCCTTTTTGTACTGAAAAGGATTGCCTAATGGCATTAGATTATTGGCTAAATGGTGTTAGGGAATTATTTTAGTGCCATGATTAGAGTTTAATTGGGATTAGTGCTTAAATTAACCAAGATTAACTAGTTTTTGTCTTTTCTTATTTTAAAGAGCCATGTGTCCCTCTTAATTAATGAATTTTGTCATCTTATATCCATCACCATCGACTTTTCTCCCTATTATCTTTAAAACTCATTTGGAAAGCTTTGAAGGCCATTCTTCCACCTCCCATCCAAACTTGCTTCATCTTCTTAGAGTGTTTCTTTTCTCCTTCAAATTTGCTTATACTTATTCCATACAAGAAGGTCTTCTTTGGAGCTTTGCTTGCTTCTTCCTTGCACACCTAAGACCAAGTTGAAGCCTTGTGAAGGTGATGATATATGCATGGTTGGTGTGATAGCCGTGGGTTTTGGGAGAGGTTAAGAGGTGTGTGTGAACTTGGAGATTTGAAAGCTTGAACTTGTTTAAGGTGAGATTTGATGTTTGTTTTATGCTTTTGGTAGTTAGAAGCCATTATGGGAATCACTTATACATTTATTTCATGATGATAAGGGTAGGTTTGAATGGGTGTAAATGTATGCTTGAGTATGGATGAATGAATGACTATAGTTCCATTGATTTTGGCTTGGTTTGGATTGAGTTTTGCAAGGTTAGGTGAATGGAAAACTTAGGAAGATAATATGTGTAGGTGCTGCCACTTATGCTCTATTATATAAGTATATGTTGTGATGAAATTGTGGTTGATTTAGAGGTATAAATGGATGCTTAGTGATGTGTTAGTTATGCTAGAAGTGATAGGAGTTTGGTTGTTGATGTAAGCTGGAAAATTGTTATTGACCCTATTGCAATGTTTTGATCATAACCAATTGTGTAGGTGTGAAAATGAGGTGAAGTTTGTGCCCAATGAAACTTTGGGATGTTGGCTTCAAATTTGTGTGAAATAGGTGGCGTTAAATTGTAATGTTAGAAGGGTGAATTTTTGCATGGAAAATTTCTGTTTGTAGGGTCTGTGAACAGTACCCGCATATATGACCTGATTACTTTGTTGATTTTTCTAAATTAATTGAGATGGAATTAAGGAAAATGGTCTTCATGAGAGTTGAAGCCTACATTGTTAGCTTTCCATTTCCACTGATATTGTAATTTTTCGATCAGTATATTGGGAGTTATGCATTGTGGCATGTTGACTGATTTTCTGTCATTTGAGGAAACCTAGCCTAATTGAAGATTTTGTGAACATGCGGATTAGAAGCAATTTTTAGCAATTTATGTGGACTGAATTGGTGTGAGTGATCTTCTGCAAAGTTGTAAAGGAAGAAATTATCTTGAAAATTATATATGGCATGTAATTTTTTAAGTTCATATTTGGGAGTTATGATTTTGCAAAAACTGAACCTAAACTAGGTTGTGAATGGTTGATCATGACAGTAGCTTCCATAACAGTTTTGAAATTGTTAGAAATCGAATTGGAGTTTGAGTTCTTCATGAAAATTGAAGTTTGAGATCTTATCTTTTCAGGGATATAAGGTAGTGAATTTTGTGACTTTTGTGCTAAGATAATTACTGTTTGGAAAATTACTGTCCAGATTGGTTGATTTCAGTAGGCAGATTGTTTGTGGAATTTTTTGACCTTGTTAGCAAGTGAATTTGATTTTGGGTTGTTCATGAAAGTTGTAGATAACATTGTGATCTTACTGCCTTAATTATTGTGTAATTGTTGACTGAAGAATCAGAGAGTTATTGAATTTGCAATTTACTGCTCTGTGTTGATAGGTTTTGAGTAGGCAGTAGGTTTGATAGGATTTTTGACACCCTTAGGGGTGGAATTGATTTTTATGGTCTTCTTGAGAATTGTAGAAGGTTTCATGATCTTTCCAATGAGATATAGTTGGTAATTTTCTGAATTGTGTGCAATGAGTTATTGGTGTTGAAAGTTGGCTTGAAATCAGGAAAATAAAGAAGGGAATAAGGGTTATGTATATATAGATATTAATTGTTTAATTTGAATTTTGGTTTCTTTTGTCAATTTCTTTTCCGTCCGACTTCCGATTGACCTGATTCTTGAGGCATCGGATTTGTGACATATTGAATTTCATTTTGTGAGAAATTGGGAATTTTTAGACGGAAAATTGACGTGGACCCGGGTAATTGTTCTATGATCACTGTTTTATTTATTTTTGGACCGATTGAGGTCCAAATTGGGTGCTGTCAATGGCTATAGTTTTCTAATTTTAGATAGAATTTTTATTATGAGAAAATTTTGGATTAAGGTCGGGAATGCCATGAGCATGCATTATACACGTTTGAATTATCTCATATGCATTGGTTGATATTTCTAACTATCCAGTTGGTAACGTGTCCTTATTTTAATTGTTATAGAGGCACAGTTGGAACGTCATCTCACGGACGTTGCAGAGACTTCCCGGCATTAGCTCGGAAGTTATTAGGTGAGTAACCTAGATGGTTCCTCGATTAGTAAGTGTTTATAATTCTGCACTTATAACTCTGTGGAGAATAATGGAGGGACGATTGTGTTTGTTTGTGCTTGGATTGCAGACCGGAGGTCCGACGGATTGGGAGATTCTGACATAGAAGTTCTATGTGTGATTTTCATGTGGTTACTTGTGTGAATATGTTGAATTGGGATCGGTTATGATGTTGGTTTTGTTTTATTTGGACATTTGCATTCATGCATAATTGCATGATCGATAATTGCGCGCCGACCGTAATGACCAACGAGCTTTAAGCTCAACGTGATTGAGCCTTGAGCCTGATGATTCTGAGCCTAAGGCTCACCGCTTAATGCGCCTTTAATGGGACAGCCAGCGCCGGTCACAACAACGTAATAAATTAGAAAAGCGTCACATACGCATTTCATGTGCATTTGAATTGGTTATTTTGACTGATATCGTAATAATCATGTGGTACTTCTGAATGTGTCTTAGTGAAATAACTGTATGTATCTGTGATATACTGTGTATATGCATGAATTGGGTGAACCATCGATGATGGTTCCTCACTGAGTTCGCAAACTCACCCAAAATTGCAAATTATTTTTCAGGACCGAGAGAGTAGACTTATAGCTCCAGAGGGACTTTTTCTGCATGTAGATTGAGTTGGCAAGAGAAGTCATGGCACACTGGTCGGTCAGCTGGCACTTTTTGAGGGATGACCTAGCTAGCCTTTTGTTTGATTTTCGTTTGGAGTAATGTATGTAACATACCATTGTGTAAATTTATCGCTTTGAGGTTATGAAATGAGAATTTATGGTTTCAAAAATTAGTGGATTTCATATTAATGCTTTATGATTTTTGATGCCATGTGGAGTGTTAGCGATTGTTCGTATCGCACACTTATCGTAGGGTGTGTGTCGGAATGACCTACGGGCGTCCCGATACATATCCTAGGGTAAGGGGGTGCTACAATTACACCTTATTGGACAACCAGTTTCAAAACTACCTAGACCTGATGATCTTGATCTCCCAGAAGGAAAACAAACATTCAAACCTCCTATTATCAAAATCATAGAATTAGATGTTTTACCTTCAGAATTGTCTGTTGCTAAAAACTTCCATCCACCGAGTACACCTCAACAAGATTCTACTGTTGTTTTGGAGAAAGTCAGTCACACACAGAAGGAAATTCAGGAAGCATTAGTAAAAGAAATTGAGAAAATTCATACTAAGGTTGATGACCTGAGTGACTCAGTAAGTGATCTTCATGAGGAAGTAGCTTATCTACGAGTTACTATTGAACAAGACCTCAAGATGATCCGCACTAATAGTCAACAAATGTTTTCTGAAATCATGAAGCATCTTCGTTAAAAAATTTTATTAATAACAAATAGGGGGAGAAGAGCAAAGAAAGATAATATATGGAGAGACCAGAGACAAGAAGAAAGATAGAAACGACTACAAAGTTTTTATATCATATATGTATTTCAAATATGCATGTGCATCTCTTTTGTTGTCTTCTTATTCGTCGCCTTAATAATATTCGCTTATTTATTTTTATCTTTCTAAAATTATGATTATTTGTTATCTTCAAAAGGAGGAGATTGTTAAGTCAAGAAGACTTCACGTCCATTTATTTCGGTGACAATCAAATAATAATATTATTAGAAATAAATGAACTGCTTTGATAAGTGTGTTAAGTGTGCAGAAAAATATAAGTATCTTATAGTCATTTTAGAAGAAGCAAAATACAAAAGAAGCAAAACACAGACGACACGTCATCACAAAAAAGTAAAACGCAAAAAAAAAAAACACATACTACACATCATCACAGAAGCAGCAAATATAGAAAAAGCAAAACATATACGATATGTCATCACAAAAGAAGCAAAACCTAGAAGAAGCAAAATACATACGACATGTGATCATAGAAGAAGCAAAACACAGACGACACGTCATCACAGAAGAAACAAAACAAAGACGATACATAAAAGAAGATATTCTAGTACGTTAGACAGTTAGTTAATTGGAGTTAGTTACAGAACTCAATTAAATAACTGTTTCTAAAAGAAACAAGAAGCAATATTTTAAAAAAAGTTGGAGACTTAGGCTATAAATTCTAGTCCTAGTTGAAGACTGAATAGTTTTAAGTTTTACATACTTAGAAAAATTCTGTATTCAAAGTGTGATATAAGAGAGCAAACGCTATTGTAACAAAAAGCTCACAATAACTTTCTAAGCGAGAGAAAGAAAAAGTTAAGAGCCTGAAGAGGCTAAGATAGCAGAAAGAATACTTTGTGTAAGAGATCTGAAGAGGCTATGAAAGGGAAGAAAGAATACTTGTAAAGTTGAAGAGTATAGTGAAATCTCAGACGAACTCTGAGGACTAGACGTAGCCCAAGGATTGGGGTGAACCAGTATAAAATCGCAACGTCTATTTTCTAACCTTACACTTTAATTTTCTTGTTGTTAGATGAGTAGAGAAATTTTATTTATGATTCAAATACGTAGCTACTTTAGTATATTATCTTTGTTATTCATTTGATAGTTGAAAACGTTTTTCAAGAAATATCAAAAGTTTTTGTATTCTTAAAAAGAGTACACAATTCAACCTCCCTTCTTGTGTATTTCGTATACTTTATGTGAAGTCTATATTAACAAGTGATTTACTTCATTTAGGTCCATTAAATAGACCTTCTCGAGCGTAAAAATGCCCCCAGTCCAGTTCATGTCTATTAAACGGATCTTTATGGGTCTAAAAATGCTCCAGACCCTGTGAATGTCCGTTAGGTACAAGTGTATGTCTATTTAACGAACATACATTGTACACTTTTGAAAATTTGCAATTTTGACTTTCTAGATGAGAAAATATCTCTTCAAGTCATGAAATTTGTAGATATCGAAGTCCTCTTTAAAACTGTCCTAAAATAACCTTAATTTGTGGTCTATATCAAAAGTTATGCCAATTGTCCCAAGATAGGTACAATATGATTAAGGACATAATCATATTTGATTCTTTTGGTCATAACTTCATCATCTGACCTCTAAATGAAGTGATTCTTGAACCAATAGATCCCTAACACATTTTTCTATCTCTCCATAAAAATAGGCATCCTTTGGTGTTGATTTCAAAAAGATTGATGGATAGACAGTGAGGGAAATGATTGGAAGGCCATGAATTGGTTGTTTACTAAACATACTTTGGTATTTTACTCATATCTTGATCTGTAGAGCTTCGAATGAGATTATTATTCTTTTAAAATAAACTAGAGAGATGAAGCTACAATTATTCTGAAGAAATCAAATGGTGATTCTGTCATTTGGCTAGTGTGGGCTCACCCCCTTGTGGTTTGAGATGTTATGAGAATTGGATGAACCGATGATGTCTAAGGAGATTCCATTGAAATAACCTTACAGGGAAATAAACTCACATCTTATGAGGATGATATTATTCAAGAATTGAGTAATTCTATGTAAAAACATGGAAATTTTTGTAATACTTAAAAGAATACAATCTGACTCACACATATGTTTTAGTTTGTACCTTAAAAGGATTAAGTGCAACAAATGATATAAACTAGGCCATGATTATGATGGAAGCCGTGTATTCATCTTCAAGAAAATTAGTAAGATTCACAACTTGGAGATATGATTGTTTCATAGATAATGGCTAATATAGAGGAAGTAGAGAGGCTTATGGAATAGGCCATGACTATAGCATAAATTATGTCCTAAGATAAGGAACACATATTTAAGGGTAGAAACCTTAATTTTTATCGAAAATTTAGTCGTCCTTTAAATGTAACATATCTAAGAAACATCTTGTCCCAATGAGGCTTCTCCAACCTTAGGTAATCAATTTAAAGCTATTTTCACTATAGAATAAAGATCCAACCATCATATCAACATATGAAAATATTGATGAACTTATAGAGTTCATATAGATTTATTTTACCATGACTTCTATTTTTTCTTTTAATTTTATTATTGTGAATATGTTTTTAGTAAATATTTTTATATTTAGATAGGGAAAACCTAGTGATTATTTTTGTATGGACTAAAGTAATTTAATTTACAATCTGGGATATATATTTTTAAGAGCTATCTTTATTGGTTTTAATGTTGATTTGTTTAATTCGAGCCTAAATTTAATTTTAATTCACCTATGAATGACTCAAGATAGCCTACCTATGAGTGAATGGAAAAGGGGTTAATGGGTAATTAAGGAAGACCTATGTGATCTTCCTAGTATTAGGGAGAAATATTTTTGGATTTTATAAATTAAAATTCATTTAAATGGGTGTTAACAATGATAGAGATATGAGTTCACAAACTAAAGAGTTGATTATCTGTAATTCAAGAAAGTGCGGTTTCAATGTCTAGGAAGCCATGTCACCAGTAAAGAATATATATAATCTAGGTTAATTAAATCATAAAGTCAAAGTACTACTAAGGGAAGTACCCATCTAAGTATAGTTATTTAATTGCATTCTATTTTATCAAATTTCTTGTTATTTATTTCCTTGGCAATAAGTAAGATATGTTATTCTTATTTTATATTTCATGATTCAAAAACCATAAACATCATCCCTCTATTTATTGTCTTTAGAATAGTTAATCAAGTTTAACTTTTTATCCATATCACGCCTTTGGAGGATTTGACCTTTGCTTACCATTATATCACTTACCAATGATAGATATGCTTTCTTACTTAATGACCGATAGATTTGTAATAGGAAAAATAAAATTGGCAGTATTAATACAAAGTAAATTAGTAATTACACAACTCACATTAAGCTTTTGACGTTATTACTAGGGATGCAACTAGATTTAGGAATCCTACTAATTATTTATCAAATCTTGTATGGTTGTTTTCTTACTTTATTTTTATGATATTTCTTTTATTATTTTTATTTCAGTAAATTTCTTTATATCTTACTTTATTTGGTTTTCTTTATTTTTTACATATGATTTTAAAAGTGATTATGGTGTATGACAAGAAGCTAACAGTTTGTATTTCTAAAAAAGTATAAAACTTGAGAGAACATTGTATTATAATCTAAGGAAGCAAAACAAGCAAGAACTTATCTATACAAAAATTACAACTTGAAAATATGGATGAATAAAGAAGAACAATGATAGAGCATACTAAACCATCTCTTATAGATACAAAATTGTGTATTGCAATGCTAGAAACAAATGTTTGAGGGTACCTTATGGCAAAGAAGTTAGTGATAGGCTACATCGTGTAAGAAATTCATGACATTTTAGTGCCTCCACTATTTATTTGAAAAGTGATTTGAGAAACTTGATTTCGTGAAGCATATATGTTTTATATTAAATATTGAATTATGTAAATTGAGATAAATTTGTTTTAGGGAGGTTTAAATAATTAAATATGATTTGAATAGAAATTTAGCACTCATTGAGCTCGTTTAGCTCACACTCTCTTTTATGTTTTTAAATGAAACCTCCCAAGGCATGATCGGGGCTTTAGTAGTAGGGACTCCACCTCACGACTAGTCAACTTCATCACGTGTTCTTTGTGTAGGTATCTTTTCCTTGTAAATATTTTTGAGAACATTTGCATCTTTATGAATATGTTTTGGAATATTTTTATGTAAAGAATGCATGTATATGAATGTTTTAAAGTTAAATGCACTAATATGTCTGAGTTTATTTTAAAATTATCAAGTGATTGTTAAGATTGCTTGTGAATGGACTTAAAGTCCAAAATTTGTTATGGGATTTTAAGATGATCATAAAAGTGTTTTGCACTTTTACGAGCTTTGAAATTTTGGATTGGTTAAAATATAGTCATTATGCTATCGAAATTTGTAACTCCACTACTTATATCTTTTTAATTTTAAGTTAAGGCTTTTTTGGTAAAAAGGGTAATAGGCTTAGTTCCACGAGAACTTTCCAGTTGGATCAGATATCAACTGGAGGGACATCGTGGGGTGCCAGCCAAGCCACCTAGTAATTTTAAGATAGGGCTTGTCACCTACAGTATGAATTATAATTTAAAGTAGAGAAATCATATGAATTCTCCTGCAGAAATCAACAAGCTTTAACCAGTCCTTGCTAGATTTTTAGCAACTTGTTTTTAAAAAATAAACAATCAAGTCTAGAAAATCTGATGAGATATTTTATGCAAGTAACTACTTCTCAATTCTAAAATTATAAAGCTTTGATGAAAAATCTTAAAGCTTAGATAGGACAACTAATTAAGGTGATCATAAAGAGACCAGAAACCATCTTGTCTAGTGACTAGGGATGGCAATGGGTAGGGTTCGGTTCGGGTTTTACTCAACTCATATCCATATCCATTTTTTATGACTCAACCCATATCCATATCCATCGGTTTTTAAGATTTACTACCCATATCCAAATCCATTGGGTTATTCGGGTTTTTAGATATCCATCGGGTTGTATAGCACATAAAATATAACTTCTAAATTGAAAATATGGAGAGCAAATTTTTGCAAACGCCTAAATCAAAATTAACTTAATAATAATAAGTCAAGATTTTGATTTGTATGTCTTAAAAAATTATAAAATTGGAATAATAAAATCATAATGTCTAAAGTGCAAAGATAAGTAGACAACATATGTTTTTCACACCCAATAACTAAAAAAAAATTGAAACATCCAAAACTTCAAACTGTCTTTGCGTGAACTCCACAACATTCAAAACTCCATCTCCATATCATTTGCATTATTATCATCCTATAAGAAAATAAAATATGTTAACAAATAGAGTCAAATTATAAGTTAATTTAATATTTTAAATAAAAATAAATAAATGATGAGAAATAAAATGAATTACCAAATCAATCATTTCACCCGGTTCCTCTTCGCTTGCATCAGCATCTTCAAAGATCGAAGCAATCGCATATGAACTTTGTAAAGCAGAATCTATAAGGAAAATTCAATATGAAAATTGTACATATAAGAAGTTTCAAATACAAATGTTGCAAATATTAATAAGGAAATATGTATTACCCGAATAATCTCCAAGAATCCACTTTTGCAAGCACATCAATGCTTCAACAGTATTAGCATGAAGTCTTGAGCGATGTGGACTAAGAACCCTACCACCCATGTTAAATGCACTTTCTGAAGCAACTGTAGAAATAGGTATTGATAAAATATCTCGGGCAATCATCCTTAGTGTTGGATACTTGAATTCTTGTTTCCAGTAAGCCAAAATGTCAAAATAGTTATTTTCAGGCATTGTATCTTGCTCCAAATAATGGTCCAGTTCAGATCTTAAGTTTACCCTTCTTTTCTTTGATTTTTTATACATGAAAAAATTATCGCTATCTTCACAATTTGCTTGATGTTTTCCAAGATTGGTAGCCTCACATGAAGACGATGAAACAACTGAATTACTACTATCCAAAGCATATTTGTCCTGATATTCTAACAGTATTTCATAAAGCAAGCTCTTCACCCTTTCAATCTCAATATTAGCTTTACTTCCATAAATATCACTAAAATAGAACTCAACGCAATCTATCTTATTTCTTGGGTCCAAAACAGAAGCAATAGCTAGCATTCCATTCACATGAAACCAATATGCATCGTACTTTTCGACCAAATTTAATGCCATAGTTCTAACAATATCACAATCAGACAACATCCACTTAAATAACTTCAACTTAATTTCACAAACATGTCGAAAGAACAAGTTCGCGATGGGGTATTTTCTTCCGTAAAAAGCTCATACCTTGTAAAATATTCTCAATTTGTCACAAATAATGTTCGCCAACTTCCAATCTTCATCACTAGGCAAAGTAAACTTCAATCGACTATTCAAACGTTCCAACCTCTTAAAAATACTTTCATATGGCAAAGCTGTCTCAAGCATCAAATAAGTAAAATTCCACCTTGTCTTACAATCAAGAATCAACTTTTTAGAAGATGAAACTTTCAAAAACTTAGCTACATCCTCAAACTTCTCGATCCTTTTAGGAGTTGATGCCCAAAATGAAATACAATCACGAATTCTTTCTAACCCTTCACCCATGAAATCCAAACCATCCTTGACAATCAAATTTAATATATGAGCACTACATCGCATATGCAAAAATTTTCCATTTAATATAAGAGAATTGACATCAAGCTTCTCATGTAGAAGGTTCATCATTGCATCATTTGTTTTACAATTATCCACAACCACAGAAGAAATCTTGGTTTCTAGGCTAAACTCATACAAACACTCCTCTAAAAATTTCAATAGAGTCACCTTTGTATGTGGGCATGGCACAAATATAAACCCATAAAATAAAATGATAAAAATTTATTACAACTTAAATATAGAACACATAATGGTTCTCTAAGTAATTAATATTCAGCATGTATAAAGGAACTAATTACTAAACATGCAAATTACTATATCTATATATGGTAACCAAGATAAAGATTAAACAAAGTATTTGCATAAAGGAAACATGTTAAATCTAACAAAATTAATTACCTTAGAATTGATTTCTTAGAACCCAATCTCCATCAATGAAGTGTCCCACACAACCATGTATCCTTTCTTTTGATTGGAAGCATCCACATGTCTCAGTAGTGATAGCAATCCGGACCTATGATCCTCCAACATTTTTTCAAGTTTGATTTTCCTTTAAATTTTTTTAGGATATCATTTCTCAATGTATTACGAGATATCATCCTAAATTCATTGCTTAAACTCGTTACAAATCTTCTCAAACCAATGTGATCAACCATTGACAAAGGATACTCATGCATTACAATCATATTAACTAACTCTTCTTGAGAACTGCTGGCTAAATTTGTAGGTTTGCAATATTTTTTCTCATCAAACTTAGTCCCATTCCCAATTAATAGTGTTTTCGGCCTCCAACAAGTCTTAAATGTTTCTTTGGACAATACTTGTTCAAATGCTCACGCAGATGTGAAGTCCCGTTCGTACCTTTAGCGTAAAGCTTCCTTTGCAATGCTTACACTCACCTTATCAACACCTTTCACAATCACCAACTTAAACTCTAGCCACACAAGAGAAGTATGCTTCGCTTTTAGTTGCACCATGATTACGCAATTCTATAGCTACAATCTCCTCTTCTTCATGAGGTGGTGGACTAGAGAGATTCTCAACTTCTTCCACCGGTTCCACACTATCACTCACGATCACAGATTTAGCTGGATTTTTGATAAGCAAACGACATACAGTCACGGAACCATCCAATGGAATTAGTTGGATTTAAACAAGTATAGGAGTTAGTTGGATTTAAACAAGTGTAACTGGTTGATGAAATTAGAAATAATAAATAGTATTAAAAATAATAAATAGTATTTGATGGTATTGGTAGTCGGACGACGTTGAATGTAGGAAATAGGAATGCAGAAATAACTTGTAATTTAGACAAGTGCACCTCACACCGACTATTTATTATTTCGATATCAACACCGCATAACTCTAATCTGCTATGACTTGCGGTGTTGCCTATGCAATATATACTATCACGAAATAACGTGTATAGCTCTGCAATCAAGTGGGTACCTTGTGCCATTGCGCGTATATGCGAGATGACCTTGTGCCAGCAGTTATGCGTGCGAAGTTGCGACTTCATGAAGTGTGAGCCTGTGACTCATGAGTCATCGCGACGACCTTGTGCGTATGAAGACTGATGAGTGATGACTAGTTGCATTAATCACATGCAATGCAACGTAACAGGGATTTCTTGAGACGGCAACGATTAGGAGTTGGAAGTTGGAACGTTCGTCGAGGGCGAGGCTGATGAGTGATGACGGCTGAACGTTTACGTATTACGTCGATTACTTAGGACTTTTTTGTTAGGTTTTGTTGTTTACGTATTGGAATAATAAGTTAAGTGATTTCTTAGTTTCTTACCATTTAAACGCTTGTTAAGTGATTACTTACGTCGAATACGTATTGGAATAATAAGTTAAGTGATTTCTTAGTATTTACTTTTCCGTTAATAACGATGGTAAGATGCAAACAATTATATATGTACCAATTAATATTGCTATTTGAAAAAAAATTATTGCTATTTGAAAACGGATCGGGTATGGGTATCCATCGGTTCGGATTTTTACTATACCCATATCCAAATCCATATCCACATCCATTTTTTAACATCCATTTAAAATCCATTTAAAATCCATATTTTAACATCCATATCCATTTTTTAGAGTCGGGTAGTACGGATATGGATCTGGTGAAAACCCATTGCCATCCCTACTAGTGACGCAATGCTCAACCCTAAGAAATATGTGAAAGAGGTTACCTTAAAGGCAAAGAGTTTACCAACACTAAGTAGGAAGAAGAGAGTAAGGAAATGTCACCATTGAGGGTGTATAAATTGAGAATTCCTTACTTTGTTAGATTATTTTAGAAATTTAAGAAGGAAGAAACTATTAAGAGGAGTACGAAGAAAATCTAGAAGAGGAGTTAAAATCAATTAAAGGTAACAACAAAGTCTTCCAAGACATCATACTACCAAAGATGGTGACTCAAGGAGTTTCAACATTTCATACATAATTATTATTTACATTAATAAGGAAATAATGGTTTTACAAGAAAGTATTAATGTAATGCCTTACAATATGTTAAAAAGATTAGGATTACGTGAACCAAAACCCACTAGGAAAATGACGCATTTTGTTGACAATGTAATAAAAAGACCTAAAGGTATTATGGAGAGTAAAATTTGGCGACCATTTTCGAAATTTACTTGTGATGTATAGTTGAGCAATGATCATATAAATTAGGTTATCATATAGAAGTCGGGAAGAAAGGAACCAAAGTAAGTTTAAAACTCTTTCCAGGCTGACACAACATTACAATATTGAAAAAAATCGTATAGGAAAAACCACAAATATCTTTGATCATGATCCATGTAATTATTACCATAAAGAAGAACCATAATTTCAATCATAGTAATTAACATTGAAAAATAAAGTTAAATGCATTGATTAAGTGGCCAAATCTAAGGAAAATTCATTATTGAGGGTTAAGACATAATATATTGATAAATAGAACTATTACTTATTTGTTGAGTAGCTAGATTGGTTGAAAAATCATAATTATACTAATCAATAAAACAATTGAAAAAACCACAAACATCAAAGTTTTTGTTATTGTAAAAAAGTATTCTAATCCTATTAACATATGGAATGGAAGTGTAAAAAATATAACTTATGGGTTATCATATGGCTTACATAAATTTAGAAGTTAAGGAATATGAGATTAGTCAAAAGATTGTTGGACCTTATATTTTGGTCAAGTGATAAAGATGAGAATAGAGTAAGGACTAAGAGATGTAGAGCCTTATCCAATAGGAAAGGTTGTTTTGTTTTCTTATTCTTTATATTTCCTTTAATATATTTTTTTTCTGTATTTCATTCAAATGTTTTGGAAACTTGATTAGTTTTAGAACGATAGAAAATCTAGGAGTTCTAGAAATTGAAAATTTTAGGAATTATGTTTATTTTCATCCATTTTCTTCTTTTGATCATCTTTACTTATATTTGTAAGTGATGAAAATTTTTTAGGCATAGGGTATTTTACTATGTGACTTATTAGACATTTTAGAAATAGGCATGCCTATCTATCAAGTTTAGGCCAATGAATCCTTTACTTAGTTGGGTTTCACATAACTATCTCAATAAGTTTAGTCATTTTTTAAGGAAGCTTGTAAATTTGTTCAGCTCCCTACTTTGTATTTACTACAAGAGGATGAATTAGACTTGTTATTATGATTTTTTTTTGCTATAAGTGTTAAAATATAGCTCAATAGATGGTATAATCAAGCCTAAGTTTAGGAGAAGGTTTAACTTTAGGCTCTAAGCTTAATGTACGTGTATTTGAATGTAAAATTTTGCTTTGATTTTTTTTCTTTTCTTTCTACTGAACTCATGCTTTAACAATCACATATTTAAAAATAATGAAAATTTTATTTGGACCTTTGGTTTCCAATAATTCAAACTAAATGATATGTTTTTAATAATCGAGCTCTATAATTTGGGCCCAAATACTCAGTATAGGCCTAAAGCCAAAGGAAACCCAAAATCAATTTTCTTACATTTATTTGTTACTATTAAAATGCTTTAATTATTTGATGTATGACCTAAATGAGAAAAAAGAGATACATGAGGAGTCACATTCAAATAGAAAATAATAAAGGTGGTAAATGGATAAAATGAGAGGCTCAATTAAATAATTCATCAAATCATCATATTTCGCTCAATCCAAATTAATACTAAAGAAGCCTAACTAAGAAATAACCTATAAAGCCTAAATTCAAGAGTCCAAGTTGGTCAAGATATCTAGCCTAAAGAACACTCAAACACTTAAAGAACCTAACCAAAAGACAAAATAATTCAAGTCCAATATTTATCCTTACTTATTAAATATTTATATTTGACCATAAAATTTTTAAATTTTATAATCATGTATAAAGTAAATAAATTTTTATCTCTTTAATTATTTTTGTGTGTAATCCATTAAATTCTTAAATATGTTATCAATTGATGTAAAGTACAATCCAATATTGCATTTTTAACATTAGATAAATTCAAATTTTAATTTATTTTAATTTTAATTATATAATTTAAACTTATAGATCAAAATTGATACCTAACAACACATTATGATCATCTAAATGTTAGAAATATCAAAGTCATTTTGAAATGGGCAGGATTTTTGCTTAATTCAATATTTTCATCATATAATATTATGATAAGACATAATGTATAAATTTCGTATCTACTCTATTAAGCATATTTTTTCCACCATTACTAATTGATTGTTTTAATGACATTAAAATTACTTTTAATTATTATTTCACCTTGGTAAAGGATTTATCAAATGATTACTAATAAATAATAATAGAACATTCTCCTTAATTATTTTAAGATGATGAATTATATGTTGTTTACTTAACGATTTCCACGTAGTTTATATCATATTCAATGACTACCCAATGAGTTAATCAAGGTTAGAATAGGTCCTAAGTAGTATCAAAATATAGCAATCCCTATCTAAAATACTTTATAGATCTTAGGTCAAATGATCACCTATTCAATTATTATAACGACCATTTCATAAACATACAAAGTAATATTCTATACTAAATTTGATATAATGAGTTAAGTTAGTGAACTTATTCTATAACAAACACTTATACGCTTCTTTAAGCAATCGCCATGTATTAGTATATAAGATCGACTACTTCCTTCATTAGTGTATACTAGTCTATTTGTCCTATTCATGTCTAATCTTAATAGAATAATGGATATAAACAATTTAAAATAATATATAAATGTAATGTGAATATCATAATTATGGTCTCATCTTAATTTCATTTATTAAGTATAATGATCTTATGGAATGTCTTTTACGTTAGTTAATTAAACAAATATTTGAGTTAGTTAATTAACAATTATATAAAATAAATAATACCTTTAATAAAATAAGAGTTCAAGCATCAGTTTATAAAATAAGAAATGTGTTCGTGCACTATTTTACCTACATAAGTAGTTATTTAGATTTTTTAAAACTGCAAATTTGAAGGGTTCTAAATAAAATGATTTCGAGTGTGAACTAAAAAGTAGATTAAAGAATTGAATATAAAACATAGAATTAAGTGCCTAAGATTTATGGATTTATTTAGATCATATAAAAGTACCTATAGTGATATCTTAAGCTTAAAATAAAATAAAATATCTAGAATAGATCTTAGCTTAAAAGAACAAACCTAAATGATTATTAGTAGTTAAAAATAAAATGAAATGTCAAAAGTAATGTTCTAGGGTTTGAAATTTTAATGGACTTAAATTTTGAGTTAGAAAATAAAATTGAATAGAATTTAAACATTATGATGATAAAATATTAAAGTTGATTTCTAATAGAAAGAAGGATTGGCAAAAGACTTTTATTTTAAAAAGGACTAAACAGTATTATAAGTATATGTAAATTCTATAAAAGTTATTATTCCTATCATATCATTTCTTATATTATTTTTAATGTTTTATCAACCTGTTCATGCAAATATTGTTGGACAGTAGACACTTATGTGATTATAATAATTTTACTAACTTATTTTAATAATCAATTTTACAAGAGAATTGTTGAAAGGACAATTAAACATGTGTAAGAAATAGTAATTTTATTGTTTACGTTTAACTATATTATAAAATTAAAATGATCTTTTCTCAAAAAATGTTACGAAATTTTTTACATATTTCAATGCAAGTTTGATATGATTGTGTTTCGATCTCACAATATCTAAGGCTATCAGAATGGAAGGAAATGATAACACTTAACCTAATTTTGTTGTCTGTGTCAGACAACAACTAGTCTAAGCTAGTTAGTGACTATGACATAAATTGTTTTCTAATAAATTCTATTGTCAACTGTTGAGAAACCGGACATTATCCTCCATTTGTCGTTTGGTTTTATGTTTAGAATGTTACAAGAGATTTTATTCAATCGGACCAACCTTTTTTTTGTTATCAGACTAATTTTGAAACTTCAATACATTATTATGAATGATTAATTGTATTGAAGCTTAATTAAATCCTTAATTGTGTACGCAGACAGAAAAGTTAGCAGATAGCATTGTCAAAGAGCAACTAGCAGCATGTGTAGACACAGTGAGAAGCTTGTGCTCCCATCTTTCTCATTCCTCAAGACTTTTGCTTGTAGATTCTCGCCTTCATATCTAGAGGGTTTCGGTTCTACTTTTGTCTGTTGCCTAATTGGGAGCGAGCATGTGTATGGTTTATACTGGACCAATAGACGTAACAGACACATCTAACTAGGCATGAACACTATGAACAACTATGTTGAGACGGTATGTGCATGAGATATAGGAAAATGTGACCTTCGCTTTATGACAAAGAGTGGGGTTACTTCTTTCGTGTGGATATGCTCATATGTCTAGTTATTTTGTGGAACCCATTTAGGATGCAAACATCTATGTACCAATTCTTGGTTTATTTTGTTTTGATTCTCGCCTAAATTCGATAAACTTTTGTGGTTTGTGTACTTGAGCCTAGTTGACAGCGACTAAGGACTACTCTCTGACAAGAACAACAGTGGGATTTAAACATATTTAACTAAGCCAATTCTGATTCAATTTTGGCAGGTTGTGTGCATGTTTAATCAAGACAGATGACTTGTATTTAACTGATGGGATATCCAGGTTATAATTTAATGATGCAACAGTTGAGAGCAGGCAGTATACCCAGTTGCTTCCCTACTGATTGTCAAATTGATAACCAGAAAATGGAACTTTACATGTGTAGCATGTGAAGGTCATACTTGAGAGTTAACAATGATCAAAGACGTGACTTCTACTTGATATGGGAAACTGAAGTAGTAACTGCCTCATTTTGAGATGGTTGTGCTCTTAAAAATACAGCACAAACATGTTTATAAGTCCAAATTTGTTTGTAGCACATATACAATATATTTCTTATTGCTGTGCTTAGAAGTTATCTCTATGGCCATCATTGGTGGCTCAGATGGCTGGAAAATAGTACAAGAAATTGATTGGGAATTTGAAGACAACTCCATCTTGGTTTCATCATCGTGCTAGAGATGGGTGAAGCTGCCATGTCTATGTTCCTGATTGTATGATTGTATGATTGCATTCCTTCCTCAAGTGTTAATGGGGAAAATGTAACATTAATTCAGTAATTTAAATAGGTGATTAAAAGGACACCTGGGAGGAGCAAAGTTAAAGGCTCCATTAAACTCTCTTGTTAATGAAATTTCTTACATGGACACCTGGGAGGAGCAAAGTTAAAGGCTCCATTAAACTCTCTTGTTAATGAAATTTCTTACATGGAATATAAGGGAGATTAATTACCCAATAAAGCTAGCAGGTTTAAGGGATTTTTTCATTAATATCTATTTGTGTATTTTTTCTTTTTCAGAAACTAAAATCAAATATGAAAATATTAAGGTTCTAAATAAACTGGGTGCATGGTGGAAATTTATCTCCAATCATCAAGCCCATAGTCTCGGTAGGATTAGTATACGATATGATCCTATGTTGGTAAATGTTGAAGTTTTAAAGATAGAAATGCAAGTGATTCATTTGAAATGGAAATTCATTTAGGAAAAAATCAAGATCTTCTCTTTAGTTATTTATGGTGCTAACCATGCTTTTAAAACGAAGGAGTTATGAAATAGTCTTTTGAATTTCATAAAAGAGTGAATGGCCTTTGGTTATTGTGTGGGATTTCAACTCAACACTATATAGAATCAATCGATGACCACTTCGCTTGAAAATATTCTCCCCGATTTCAAAGGAGTGTGGGGAGGCTTATTTAATCTAAAGTCTCAAGGCCATTACTATATGTGGTCTAATAAATAGGTAGATGATGGGCTTTGAGAAGAAATTTTGATGGCTTCTTGGTTAATCAAGACCGGATTACTCAGCCTCTAATAATATAACAAGCTTTTAGATTCATTATTCTCAAATCACTTTCCTATCCTCAGGAGGATCTTTTTAGAATTACAAGAAAGGGACCTTTTAAGTTTAGCAATTTCTTAGTGGAGGAATCAACAAGCTCTTGAATGAGCTAAGAAGGAGCTCTCATTGTTTAGAAGGAATTAGTAAGGAATCTTAGAAATGATCTCTTGTTACATAAGAGAGAACTGATGAGAAGCTATCTATTTGCTAATAAGGACCATTCAAGCCTCTTAGAACAGAGAGCCAAAGTTAATTGACTCAAAAAGGGGAAAGGTGTTCTAAATTTTTTTCAACCTGACATGGCTAGACAGAATGCTAATAAATTTTTTTTACTAACCTTGCCTAATGGCTCTATAATTTCTAAACAGAAGGGTCTTCTTGCTAAGGCGGATGAACATTTTAGGAGATTGTATGGCCACTCAAATTCATTAAAATCTCCTTTGTTTCTATCATTTATGAAGGAGAGAATTGCGCACGAGCAATCTGACTTACTCATTAAGCCCATTGGTGATAAAGAAATAGAAGAATTAGTCCTTTAAATAAATCATAATAAATCCCAAGGCCCGAAAGGTTTTAATGGCTTCTTCTTTAGAAGACTTGGAGGGATTATGGTCCTATGGTGAAAAGAACTCTTAAGGAATTCCTCTTTACAGCCATTCTTCTTAAATAGTTAAAGAGGACTCACATCTGCTTAACTCCTAAGAGATTTAATCCTATATCTTTCAAGGATTTCAGGCCTATTATATGCTCTAATTTCCTCTACAAGGTGATTTCTAAAATTCTAGCTAATAGACTGATGCTAGTGTTGATCATTCTTATCTCAGAACATTAAACAACTTTTATGCAAAGTACAATGATTGGTGAAAATGTATCATTTGTTCAAGAACTTACGAAAGGTCATCAAAGAAAAAAGTCCTCCCCTAATTATGTCATCAAAGTTGATTTTAGGAAGGCTTTTGATTGTGTTGAATGGGGTTTCATATAACAAATCTTGGATGCTTTGGGATTCCTTATGGTTTTATTAAATAGATTGAGGCTTGTATAACTTCCCCCTCCTTCTTAGTCTTGATTAATGGTGAACCCACTATTGTATTTAGAATGCTAGAGGACTAAAACAAAGGAACCCTCTATCCCCTTATCCTTTTAATTTTTGTATGGAGGTTCTTACACAAATGCTTCTTCATTATGTGAGGAAGAACAAAAACTTCAAATTCTATAGTAAATGCAAAAGGGCGGAGCTTATTAACGTATGCTTTGCAGATGGTCTTCTACTCTTCTCTAAGGCTCACTGTAAATCATTGGAATTACTTTTGTGTACTCTTCTGGCATTTAAGGAGCTCTCAGGGTTGGAGACTAATTTCAAAAGAGCCATTTCATCTTAGCCTTTAGTGCAAATCAGTTGGAGGAGAGAATTTCCCAAATCACATGTATGGCTAGCAAGGTAGCTCCACTGTTTTATTTGGGTCTCCTAATAACAACTAGAAGGATTCAAATTTTAGAATGCCATCCTCTGGTTGAGAAGATACAAAGAAGATTGAATATGTGGGTGAATAAGGCCTTATCCTTTGGGGGCAATTGCAACTTATAAAATCTGTACTAAATTTTTTCTACATTTACTGGCCCTTTAACTTGTTTCTTGCAAAAGGAGTTATCAAGACCTTTGAGAAATTATTTAGAAGATGCCTTTGGAGAATCTCAATTTTGAGAGACACCATCCCACAGTGAAGTAGACTCAAGTTTGCAAGAGTAAGGAAGAAGGAGGTCTGGGGCTAATCTCCATTGGCATTACTAATAAAGTTATGTTGATCAAAAAGATGTGGAATATTTTATTGGAGAAGGAATCACAGTGGATCAAATGGTTCGACACCTATGTCCTTAAAGGGAACAATATCTGGGTCATTCCAATTAAAACTTCGTTTTCTTGGTTCCTTACTTAGTTGCTTAAGCTAAGGGCCATATTGGAACCAACTGTGTTCCGTAAGATTGGTAATGGGAAAAAATGCTTCTTTTTGGTTTGATAATTGGACAGGTCGAGGCCCTTTAATCAAAATTCCTTAAGATGTGGTTAGTTAGAACTCAATCCCCATCCATTCTAAGGTTGAATCTTTTCTAATAGGGGGACAGTGGGGTAATTTCTCTCTGGAATTGCAGTATCTCCTTCCTAATTACATCTTTAATCTTGGAAGCAAGGATTCTTATCAATGCCTCAAACAACCCCTGGGTATCTTTAATTCTTTAAGATTTAGGGATTAGATGGTCCCTAAAAACTTTAAGGTTGAATGGTCCTCAATTGTATGGCTTCAAGCTCTCATTCCTAGTTACTCTATCATATTGTGGTTGGCTACTTTGGATAAATTAAGCATGCTAGATAAAATGCCTTACGAGCTACTAATACCGCTACATTCTATGTGGACGAGAGGTTGAGTCTAGGACTATCTTTTCTTCTTTTAATCTTTCTAAAATCATTTGGAGCAGAATACAAAACCTCTACTTGCAACCTAGTTTGGGTGGTAAGATTATGGATGTTTTTGAAAAGCTCCTAAAGATGAAAGGTTCTCCCTCGTCTAGTCAGATGGTTTTTATCATTCCTTTAACTTCAACTATCAAAGAACTATGGAGAGAGCAGAACCTAAGGAGATTTTAGAGTAAGATTTGCACTAAGGATGATATTTTTTCTCCCTAATTTTTAGAATTAGGGAGCAATTACTTTGTATTTGAGGATCAAACAGAGTAAATCCTAACCTATTAGCCTTGTGGAGAATTAACTAGTGCAATCAATTGGTAATAATCAAAAGAAAGAAACCACTTACATAATGAACAGGTAAGTTGAGCAAGGTGGTGTAGTTGGGAAAATCCATCTCTGTGGGGAGAACTGTGATGAAATTCATCAGAGAGAGGAAGAATTATTTCCAAGCATAAACAAAATTTAAAGGCTTATCATATGAATAAGTGGACGTTGTATGCCCTTTGGAGAGGAGTAGGATGATGGAATCCTTAATTTGGGTATTCCCTTTTAGAGGCTTAGTCTAGATGAAAGACTTCTTCATGTTAGTAAAACCACTAAAATTGTTGGGTAGAATAGACAAAAGTAAAGAATACTTGGATGAGAAAACAATTGAAGAATTTTATAATAGAGGCAATGATATTGCAGGGTTTAACGACATTTTTCAATAGAAATCAAAGGAGCAAAGAGCTCAAAGGAAGAGGACAATTCAAGGATACGATTTCCCCATAAACATTGCATGCAATCAGACTTTGAAAAAGAGTAGGGAGATGGAATCCCTTATTTGGGAATTCCATCTCTGGAGGTTTCAATAGTTGTAACAAAATTTCCTTTCTTATAGCTCTTTCTTCCATCTCTACGGTGCGTTTAAGTTGTTTCCCAAAGCTAAGTCATGTTAGTTAGCTAACAATGTTTCTTTGGTTATTCTCTTTCTCTTATAAAGACATTCATCTTCATAATTTAATTCTTTTGCTTTTCCCAAAAACAAAAAAAAGGTTGGATGCCTCCTGGTTTTTAGAATGAAAGTCGCTTGTGTCCATTGTTTTTTTGTTTTGGCCTATTAGTGTCTTTGCATGTGAGGTGCCCTTTGGCATATGCTCTTACTCATTCATGATTTGGCAATGGATGATTATTTGTGCAATTATTGCCAATTAACTTTTTAACTTTGATAAACATGCTTCCCTCCGTGTTATCAGAAATTAAATTTCATTGCCACAAATAGTAAGATGAGATTGTAATATTATAATAATAAAACTTATTATTCAAGTAGTTTATAATTGTAATTAATAAAGGGAATTTGTAACGTATGTCGATAAATGATTTATTACAAAATATTATTAACATTATCAATATAAGGTATAATATAAAAAAAGGATAGTTTTCATGGGCATAGAGTAGTATGAAAAGGGTAGAGTATTAGGAAACATTTTGTTTCCTAATAATTTAAAAATGAATTGATTCAATCATGAAATAATTAATCTAACATTTTGTAAACTAATTGTTTTTATAACCAAATAATCAATTAATTTTCATATATTATTCTTCCTTTTAATGAAACAAATTAAGAATAATTTACTTCAATTATATTTTAAATTCTTTAATTTTATTTAATATTTAACTGATTTTATAACTTTTTGTACCACTTAAATCTTAAACTTTTGTCTTATCAATTTAACTTTCAATCTAAAATTTAAAATATTAAAATAACCTTATAAAAGATGGAAATCTTAATAATATTAGACAAAAGGGAGATCTTTGGTCAAATGTTCCTTTCTTATGAGATCAATAATCGAGAAGAGTCATCCGGTTAAATTCATTCAAGTGGACAATACTTAGAATATTGTTGCTTGATTGATGTTTTATTAGTTTCAAATTCAGCTCCAACTTCTTAATTCTAATGTAAATTCGCAGCCCATATAGTAGGTATAAAAGTGATAACTCCATCTATAAATAAAAACTTAATTGATTTCACCACTTTAATTATAAAAATTTCAACCAATCACTTTTTAAATTTATTTTAACTTTTGATTCAATTTCTTTTAATAATTTTATTATTAAAAATAACTTTATTTATTAATTAATTAGTCTTTTGTAAATTAATAAATTCTTATAAATTAAAACAAATCAATTAATTTTAATTTAATATTTTAACCACTCTCAAGTATATTTTAAATCTTTAATTTTATTTAATCATTATATCTATTGTACCTTTTAATCCTTAAATTTTTATCTCACCCGTTTAACTTTTGGTCCAATTTTTAAAACTTTACGCAAAATAATTGCAAGGCCTTTCCGGTACATTTCAAATTTAAAAGAAAACAATCTTGGTCCAAAAGGAAAACAAGGATTTTCTTCTTTAAATTAACACACTTATAATCAAGACAAATTAATGACATTCAAAGCCCACCTCCTCCGAAAGAAGACTAGGACCTGCCAACCCTTATGATGCCTTTTAGGGCTCATCTAACTGATCCTGCATGAAAGCCGAAGTTAAAAGTTAGAACACCCCAATTTTGGCAGAAATACTACTTGACCAAAGTCCAAAAGAAGAAGCACCTGGACATCTGAAGTCCAAAGAGTCAGGTTATCCCTCAGTAACTGCATGATTAGAGTGCTGTCCTTGTATGATTCTTCTCCCAACGTGTCTAGCTCTGCAATAGCTTCCTCAAACGCCTGTGCAAAAAGATTGGTCAATCCCAAATGACATGATAGCTGAAGATGGAGGTCCAACTACATGCGCAACTCCATGGAAGAGCATCGAGAAAGTTACAAATATTTAAGCCACAAGATGATGATCCTTTCTGAAATCCAAACCCAAAGCAAGCATGAATCTCATGGAAAGGTCAGAACTTGAGGGTACTACAGGAAATGCCACTGTAGAATGATTTATCTAGTACATCATATTTAGGGTAACAATTATCCTCTCGACCCCAATTCTGCAGCGATGGTAGAATATTAGAAACAATCTTCACAAAAAGATTTCAAATATCTGCGAGCTTTCAGAGTTAAGGCACACAACCTATGCACTTGCAGACGGAGACATCAATAACTATCTAAGAGTTTTATGTTCCGAATGACAAAAAAACTAGACTAGACACAAGATCTACAGCAAAGAAGCACTTCCTGGTTTTCTTGAAATGAAAGGAAAAGATAAAACAAAAAGAGCAAAATCATGATAAACACGACAAAAGGATAAATAAGGCGCACCTCTTTAGCCATACTACAAGCCTTGTCAGATTGGTTGAGAATCTCATAGTAGAACACTGAAAAGTTGAGAGCCAATCCCAATCTTATGGGATGAGTCGGAGCAAGATCTGCCATTGCAATGTCCTTCAAAATCGCGATAGTCAGACCACTTTAGATAATCACAAACAAAACCCTAAATTTCAAAACCACAAATTCAATCAATCAATTATAAGAACAACCCTAAAATCAGATAGCTAAAATTCAGATCTGACACCGCGAATCTCAATTCCCCAACAAAACAACACAACAGACCTCAATTTCAATAACACGATACCTGAGCAGCCTTGTAAGCCAACATAGTGTCTTCAGCAGCAGCTTTTCTCTCATCACCAACCTTAAACTCTGCCAAATACCTATGATAATCACCTTTCATCTTCAAATAAAATACCTTCGATTCACTCGCCGTCGCAGACGGAATCAGATTCGAGTCAAGCAACTTCAATATACTCGCACAAACATCGGAGAGCTCGTTCTCAACCTTAGATCTGTACTCCTTCACCAGAGTCACATGCTCTTCGTTCTTTCTACCTTCTTCCTTCTGCTCAATCGACGACACGATTCGCCACGCCGCACGTAGAGAGCCGATGACGTTCTTGTACGCGACAGAGAGGAGGTTCCGCTCTTCGACGGTGAGCTCCGCGGCCGGCGTCGAGCCGACGACCAGCTTCTGCATGAACTGAACCATCTCTTCGTATCTCTCAGCTTGCTCGGCGAGCTTAGCTAAGTACACGTATTGGTCTCTAGTGAGGTTATCGGGGATTGTCGCCGCCATTTGATGTCTTTCTCACCTTTTCTTTTTCTCTTCCTGTTGGTCGAGAGAGTGCGAGGTGTTTTGATGTTGGAGAATTTTATTTATTAATTTCTATATATAAGAAAATGGGTTTTGCGATGAGGGGTACGAAAGTAAATACATCTTCGAAACGCCACTGTCTGACAGTGCGGTTGTGTGGGCAGGTAGCCAAAAGTGTATATAATGCAAGAAGTGAGAAATTGATAATAATTATAATATTGCTAATTAATGACAAATCAGTTATGGTCAATGACTATAAAGTTGTTTAGAATCTGTCTTTACAGTTGTTAAATTCATTTCTTATTTATGGTTCGACGTGGATCGATGAGTGACATGGTTTTAAAATTCACTAAAGACAGCGATGAAGATAATATAAATACTAATTTATATGTTCTTTTATTATTACTTGATACGTTTCTAGGAAAATTTCTCCTAATTTGTATCTAATTTTTTTTATCAATACTCGGTCGGTCGGTCGATCAGCCCAGATTCAATAAACGACCGTAAATGAAGCGGTCCACTCTTCAAGATCGGTTTTACGCCAGCCCATCCGTAGTGAAGTCTCCCACGCAAACACGTAAAGATCTAAACCTAATCAGAAACCATATATAAGGTGACGGTTTCCCATAATCGAGGTCAAATCATAACCTATTTGTTTTTCTACATCGATCAACCTCACCTTCACAAAAGCCTTACTGAAGGCTTGAGGGCTTAATCGACACAACCCCGACGAGCCTTCCTTGTTTTGCGTATCTTCGCTCGACCATCATCAAGAAGTTAGCAGACTCATGGAAGCGATCAGAACGTCTGAGCCAAATGCAAAATCGGCGTAACCAATCACGCCCACCGCGTGGGGCCCGACTTCCGGCACCACGCCCGTAAACACTCGGATCACCAAAGGCGACGATGAACTCGAGATAGCCATTGCGCAGCTCTGGCGATGAACGATAGGTTTGCATAGCCACCGCGACTCTGCACTTTGCAGACCAGATGTTTCCCGCAGACGAATCCTCGATCCTAACGATCAATCGCAACCTCAAACTTGAACAGGAAGAACAGAGCGTAGCTTTGGAGGATAACATCGCACCCAATACACACCAACCTCCAACACCGATCGGTGTGTAACCTATTCCGGTAGACACCACCGACCTAAAACAGATCGAGGAAGCAATGATCTGTTGATTCGATCGAAGCCTCAACTCAGATAATAATAAACCATCTGCACGACAAGCCGCCGATGATCAAAGATGACGATCGATCATCGCCTAATCAGCCCTAGAAAAATCGAGATGATCGGATTAACGCAAGAATGAAGCTTCCGTCCGGATCTCCGACGGGCAAGATAACTCTCCTTCACTCCAAAATCTTGATAGCCTCCCAAGACCAAGACAAAAAATACCGAACCCCGAGAAATACACTCGAAGACCGAATTCTTGATTACTTGCAAAGACTTCCATCCATGATGAACCTACATCGTTCTCGGACGCTATCCAATGTAAGGCTTTCAGACGGCTTCCAAGAGGGAGCTCTGCGATGGTTTAACAAACCTGCCCGAGTCAGATCACATGCTTCAAGATTTCAGTCATATTTCAACCGCCGCCACTAAGTAGCGACCATAGAAGATACTTTGGAGGTGATGCAACTTACCCAAGGAAGGAATGAGAGTTTCATGGAGTTCATCACTTGGCTCAACAACGGCGGTTGAGGTTCCCGATCTCACTTGCTCGTCCACGTTGGCTGCTACCATGAACAACACGAGGATGAGGAGTTCGAAGTCATTAGCCTCGATCGCCCTCGATTTGTTCAGAAATAAGAAATGTATGATAGTACATTCACCAAGAAGTGCTGAAAAATACGAGGCGTTGGACGGATGATCGCCGCCAAATGACAGTATGACGGTTGCACAAGCGACAAAAAAGCCACCGAGTGGAAGGCCAACCGATCGACGTGGATATCGACAGAGTTCACCCCGCCAACAAAGCGATATGCGTAAGAAATCTTGGCGAGCGGATGGGGAAACCATCCGAGAACCCGAAAATGAAGACCCCTACAAGGATAGGAACCCCAATTTATATTGCTGCTTCTACAAAGAGGTTGGTCATGATACTGGAAGATTGTCAAGCGATTGAAAAAGAAATCAATTCTCATACAAAGGGAAGGTTAGGCCGATTCGTGAAGCGAACAAAACGTCGACGGATAGTCATCGTAGGATGTCGACGACTGCATAATCACCGCCTCGAAGGCAAAATGACAGAATGATGGGGTAGCGTAATCACGAATACAGATAATCGACGGAAGAGAGAGGCGGTCAAGGAAAGAAATGACGAAAACGTTGGGCAACAAGACGACCAATCGATGGGGGTCATTAATATGATATTCGGTAGAAATACGTGAGGGGATCCACCACCAAAAGGAGAAAAGATATGCCAAGCAGGTCGGCAAAGACTCACCCATCAAAAATCGAAGGAGAATGACAGATGATCTCATTCATGAGTCGGACCTCGATGGAGTAAGTTGCCCTCATGATGACGCCTTGTAGGTAAATCCCGAACATGGACTGTTTCGAGGTGAAGCGGTGATGATTGATCACGGTAGCTTCGGTTGACTGTTGTATTAGGCCTTCAAGTAGATGAAGGTGCCAAGATCGACTACTACCTGAACGACCCCATCAAAGGAGTAACCGGAAGGCCAAAGATACCCGTCATGGGTGTATTTGAAAGTGAAGTTTGACGATGTCGTCGTCGATAGAAAGGGACGCTGAGTTCTAGTCATAAAGTTTCAAGGGCGACAATGCAATAATCAAGGGCTACTCAAAATGCCTTCAGACGGTCGTCTCCACCTACTACCAATCAATGAAGTTCCGACACCCACGGAGTTGGTATTGTCGAGGTTAGCGAGAATCACCAGGAATGTTACTTACGGAGACTAAAACACTAGACGGGCGGTAGGTCTTGACCACTCCCTGATGTGAGAACCGATGAAGAGACGGACAGGATGAACCCAATGGAAGAAACGCAGAAAGTCGCGTTGGGCGGTCAAACCTCTAAAGTTCACAAACCTAGGTTCCGAAATGCATAAGGACTCGTTAAAGAAATCACTGATCGCCAGGTGGAAAATAGATCGGTTTTGCTTGGGTACCGAGCGACATGCCCGAATTGCTCGATCGATCGATCGCGCACTCCCGGTATTCGCACGATTAGTTCGATCGTCGAAAAAGCGATAGCACAAAGGAGCGGCGAGGGGTGATCGAGAAAGAAGTAGAAGAAGCTGCTTAAGGCCGGGTTCATCCGGAAGTTAAATACCGAATGGCTCGCCAATGTGGTCTTAGTGAAAAGAAGAACGGAAGTGGAGAATGCATAGATTTCACCGACCAACAAAGCGTGCCCAAAGGATGCCTTCCCTTGCCTAAGATCGACCAAATTAGTAGACTCTACCTCGGGCATGAACCGTCACTTCGGATGCCTTCTCAGGCTATCACCAGATTCAAATGAGTCTGGAGGACGAAGAAAAGATCCTTCATACCACCAAGGTACATATTGCTACCAAGTAACGCCCTTCATTGAAGAACGCGGAGCGACCTATCAATGACTCGCCATGGAGGTCTTTAAAAACAGATCGGCGGTCGGTGGAAGCCTATGTGGATGATATGGTGGTCAAAAGTAAGACGTCCGCGGAACATGTGGAAGATCTTAAGGAAGTCTTCCAGACCCTGAATAAATTTCAGATGAAGTCAACCCTAAAAATGCGTTGGGTGGCATCCGAAAAATTTTAGAGTTTATGATCACTCAATGGGGATTGAAGCTAATCCAGAAGATTGAGTCGCTCATTCAGATGCCTTCACCGCGATGCTTGAAAGATGTATGATATATGACCGTTTGATAGTCTCACCGAAAGGTGTTCATTTCGTGTCGGGGACAAGTGCCTCCCATTTTCAAGATCTTGAGGAAAGTTTAACGTGACTCAGCCCAATGGCCGGACGAGTGGGAGAAAGCTTTTCAACACTTAAAGCAATACATGTCTAGTCCGCCTATCCTGCAAAGCCCGTTAGAGGGGGAGAACCTGATTATATACTTGGCGGTTACGAGGGTCGGCCAACAGTACTTATTCGATCGAAGGGAAGCGAACAACACCCGCCTACTACGCCGAGAAAGTGTTGACCGGACCGAAACGCGATATACGCCCATAGAGAAACTAGCCCTCTCTTTGATAATGGCAGCCCTAAGCTAAGGCCTTACTTCAAAAGTCATACCATCGAGGTATGGACCACCAACCCTCGCAAAGGCTTCAAAAGTCCGAAACTTCAGGTCGGCTGATAAAGTGGGCGGTAGAGCTGGGAGAGTTCGACATACAATACAAACCTCGCACGACCATTAAAGCGCAGGTGTTGGCAAACTTCATCGCAGATGAGCCAACCGAGCACGGCGACGGCAGCTTCCCACCGGAGCTTGTTTGTCGACGGTCGTCAATGCCGAGGGATGCGGAGCGGAGGTAGTGCTAATCAGCCGCATGTGGAAGAAAAGGTGGAATACGCCTTCGCTTAGAATTCAAGGCCTCCAATAACGAGGCGTAATATGAGGCTCGATAGCCGGCCTCCAACTAGCTAAGGAGATGGAGGTTAAACAATCAAGATATATAGCGATAGCTAGTGGTGGTCGCCAAGTCACCGGCAGATGAGGCCAAGGGGAACAAAGATGATCAAGTATCTGAGTCGGTAAAGCGGAGTTGAGAATTTTGAACAAGACTCGATCGAGAGATAGAACGAGCTCAAATGCTAAAGCGGATGCGCTCCAAAATGGCTTCCGATCGCGATGTCAGAAACAATGTTATGGTCGAACGACTAGACCGGCTAGCATCGTAAAGCCGAGGAAGTTCTCAACATAAGTACCGGCCGATCGAGTTGACGGAACCGATCGCAATACCTTTTAGAAAAAACAACCTAAGACGATCGAGGCCAAGAAACTAAGAATAAAGGCAACCGAGTACACTATCGTCAATGGTACTCTATATAAGCGGTCTTACGACTGGCCGCTGCTTCGATGCTTGAATGAAGAAGAAGCCGAGCAAGCAATGGCCGAAGTCCATGAAGGGATGTGCGGAAATCATATAGGGTCAGAATGTTAGCTCATCGATTGATCAGACAGGGGTACTACTGGCCGACAATGAGAAGAGACTGTCAGAAAAAGGTCGACCGATGCGAGGCCTGCCAGAGAAACAACAGCCTATCCCACCACCGTAATGAAAGGATGAAAATTGTGAGTCATCCTATCCCGTTCGCTCAATGGGGAATGGATATATCGGGGCCTTTCCTCTCGGTCCAAATATGAAAGAAGTTCCCGATAGTGGCGGGGAATACTTCACTAAGTGGGTAAGCGAAGGTCGCTACCATCACCGGCGGAAGGTAGAAAGTTTTGTAAAGAAAAATATACTATGTCGCCGGGATGCCTATGGTGTTGGTTACGATAATGGTCGGCAGTTCGACCACGACAAGTTTAGAGATTTCTATGAATCGACTAAAGATCAAGCTACAATTGACTTCAGTAGCCCATCCCCAAAGTAACGGCCTCGAAAAACACCAATAAAAAGATAATGAGTGCTCTCGAAGCGCCTAGATGGTCAAACACTGGGTGGAAGAACTAGACGGCGTATTGTGGGCGAACCACAACCACCGAGCCACCTGGAAACACTGCTCGTGATGACCTTCGGGCGAAGCTTTAGTTCCAGAGAGGCGGCATTGCACAATCAAAGGGTGTCGGGCTATGAAGAAGAGCGGAATGATGAAGCCCGCAGCGTAACTCGCTCTCCTCAGTGAGGATAGAAAAAGGGCAGTCGCTCGTTCAGAAGCCATCAGGCAAAAGACGATCAAATTCTACAACAAAAGGGTTAAGCCGAGAGATGTAAAGGTAGGTGGTTACGTCCTACGAAAAGCCGAGGCGGCTGGGAAGCATCATGGAAAGCTCGGACAAACGTGGGAAGGACCTTATCGAGTGATTAAGAAGGTCGGGCATGGTTCTTACATCCTCGCCGATGCGAAAGGAAGGTTCTATCAAGGCCTTGAACTCCCGTAACTTAAAGGCGTTTCTACCAAGAGATAAATCTTATTCTAGTTAATCTTTGCTTATTATCGTTTTTGTATACATGTGGGTACCTTTTTTCTGTCCCTGCCAGACAGGTTTTTTAACGGCCCACGCCCTCGTTATCATTAATAAAGGAGTTTAAGATTTCTTGGCAATAAAAAGTTGCATTATATGTGGCAAAGAGTAGAAAATCCAATCAGCCATCGCCCGGCATCTCCATAGACTACGTTCGGTCGGGTCGCCAAGATAAGATCCTTGGGACCTCGCTCAAAATCTTCATAGATCGACTACGATCGGTCGGGTCGCCAAGACAAGATCCTTGGGACCTCATTCGCCCTCGTTCGCCATCTCCATAAGCCGACTACGGTCGGTCGGGTCGCCAAGATAAGATCTTTGGGACCCTCGCTCGCCATCTCCATAAGCCGACTACGGTCGGTCGGGTCGCCAAGACAAGATCCTTGGGACCCTCGCTCGCTATCTCCATAAACTGACTATGGTCGGTCGGGTCACCAAGACAAGGCTCTTGGGACCCTCGCTCGGCATCGACACAAATCGACTGCGATCAATCAGTCGCCAAGATGAGATCATTGGGACCTCGGTTCGGACTCTACTATAAGTCGATCTCGAAGCCGGTCGGCTTTGAGCAACTTCATCAAAACTCAACATACATTGAAAGTAAAGAGCATAAATACGAAAGAAGACATCAGGAAAAATGAGGCAAAAGTAAAGTTTCATTAATAACAATTTCCCACAGTCACAAGCCCGACCAGGTGAGCCTCAAAAGTCTGAGAAGGGAAGTGGAGGATGCCCAGAGAACCCTCAAGCAGGCGGAAAAGCCGAAGTGGGAGCAGGGTCCAAGGGAGCGGTCGGAGAAGTATCCTCACGAGGAAGCTCGTCCTCCTCAGCAGAGCTAAGATCTAGCTCCTCATTTGGGACTGGCCTCCGGTCCTCCATGACTCTCTCCGTCACTTCCTCAAGAGAAAGGCCAAGGGCGATAGGAAGCAACGGCTCGGCAAACCTCTCAAACGAAGGACCGTCCGACCCCTCAGGAACGCAGGCGTTATAACAATTCTTCAAGATCATGAGGCCAGTCACGGAGAACTCCAAGCACTCCTCCCAGAAGAACCGCCTCTGCCATCGCAGGATCACCTCAATCCTTTGTTCCTTCACGGAGGCTTGCACCCTCCTCAACGTATCCTCGGTTTGGGCATGGTCCTGGAGGGATTTCTCCTGGAGCACCCTCTCCGACTCAAGCCGCCCTCGCAACGCCGCATATTCCTCGGACAGCTTGTTCTTAACTGCCATTGCCCTTATCCTTTCGGCCTCCTCCCCGGTGAGCCGAGCCTTCAAGGAGCTCCTCTCCTCCTCTCCCGAAGCAAGCTGGGCTCTCAGGACATCGCGCTCCTCCTCCAAGGAAGAAAGTTGAGCCCGGGAGAAGTCTCTTTCCTCTCTGACCTAGCTCTGTCTTCAAACCGTCCACCTGTTCCATGAGGGAATTGATCTCCCGATTCAACAGATCGATTCGCTGATGCATGAACAAAGTGAGAGCCACATCCCTCATGGAATTGCGGATAAGCGCTCATCATCTCCACAAGACTTAACTCATCAAAGCGCCTCGTCTCAAGGAGGAATAACCTTCTCGGTGAGATGACGAGCCACTTCAAGATCGATCGATCGAGGCAGCCTTCTCGAGGCTAATCGCCACCTCCCACTTGTCGGCGCCCCTCCGGCTTCTTCCCTTTACCCTCGGGCAGGCGGGCAGACAATCTCCCACTTTCCCTTTCCCTTGCTTCGGTCCAAGGGCAAGGAGGTCAGTTGACCACTGAGAAGGCTCACGACTACTGGGGAGGTCTCACGACCACCGAGCCCCTCTTCTCCTCTTCAGAGGTCGTTCAACCTCCTCCTCCTCCTCCTCGATCACAACCAGGTACTCACCGGGCGGGACGACCACAGCAGGGGCCACGGGCGGCTCGGAGACGGTCGGAGGAACACCCCGTTGCCCGGAAGCAATTGGCCGAACAACCATCGAACCGGCCTCCCTCCTATCTCCCTGACCTCTGACTCCCGAAGGCCCCGCGACCTGACGCTTACCCTTGGCAGACTTAGGAGGGCCGGGGAAAGTATTAACCTTGACCATGGCTGCACAAACAAAGAAAGCAGGTTAGAAATCGAACCAAAACTTACAAGTAAGAAAAACAAATCAACCACGTAGGGTCAACCAAGCGGGCTTCCTTCCTAGCCCGCCAACTTACTATGGGGTCAATCAGAGAGAGTCGCGAGGCCCCGCGTATCCCAAATAAGTGAGCGGTTATACTAGCCGAGCTCCTTTATACGGTGACCATCTTCGCCCTCCCTATACAGAATAGACTTGACGAGTCATTCCATCGCTTGGCTAAGGGATACCTCCTACTGGGGACTCGGAAGAAGACCGGAGGCTTCACGAAGAAATACTTGTCACTAACCGGTAATTTTGCCAGACGTCCCGGCTGAGCGATACCGGGCATCCTTATACATCAGGGAAGGGATCCCACCCCCAGAACTCGGACTCTGGCTCAATCTTAAGAAGTGGCGCAAGATGTTAACCGAGGGCGGATAGCCGAATTGGTGGCACAGCAGTACAAATCCATTAATGAACCTCCACCCGTTCGGAGGAATCTGACTCGGCCTTAACTGATAGTCAGCACACACTTCATCCACGATCTGCACGTATGGTAGTCTCAAGCCCCCGACCGAGAAGAAATACTCAGAGACGGCAATCCACCCACCTCTGCCGCATCAATCCTTTCATCACCCGAGACGACTTAGGCCCCAAGACCGAGGGATACCGTTCCTAACAATCGACCTATTCAACTCCGCCGCAGACATCTTGATTTGCCTTTGGGCAATTCTTTTACTACCGACCCATCTCTCCGCTCCTTGTCGTAATCTCTTGACATCCCCAACCTTGACACCGCCGTCATTACTTCACCATAACTTCCGATGACCTCTCGTCAACACAATCCTGGAGAAACCCCACTCAGAGAATCGATGAGAGCGACATGCTCACTAAGAGGAAATTTAGAAGAAGAAAATAAGGAAAGGGCGTACTTATTTGGTGGTAAGAATTGGAAATTTGAGCAACGCCAAGAAAACCTCTGGAAATGAGAATAAGAAAAAGCGAGCAAAGCAAGAGAACAAAGAAGAATGAAATGGCGTGAAGAAAAGCAAACCGTCATCGACTTTGAACATTTATAGGAAAAATGTTCAATTGCGATCCATCAAAACTCGTACGCGTGGAGAAAATCCGAGCTACTCTCAGACACGCAGACGATCCGAACGGAGACAAATTAGGGTTAATCGAAACCGGAAGAAGGCGCGAACAGTTGAAATGGCGTGCGGGACACGGTGTAACCACATTCTGAAAGCGATATGTTTGATTCGAAAAGTCATGACAAAGACACACCGTCAAATAATAAATGCTTCA
Organism: Erythroxylum novogranatense; assembly: GCA_029891385.1. Lineage (NCBI taxonomy): Eukaryota > Viridiplantae > Streptophyta > Magnoliopsida > Malpighiales > Erythroxylaceae > Erythroxylum > Erythroxylum novogranatense. The sequence goes on along the minus strand of JAIWQS010000039.1, from coordinate 130,031 downwards.
AGTACCTTCACGCGCCTGCTAATGATGACCATCCGGCCTGTTTTAGAGCGAGCTGTCGCGCAATAAGTGCCGAGGCCGACCAGTTAGAGCACTCAGCCGACCGACCCCAGTACGAGCGGTCACCCTCAACTAGTCGGCACCCGACCGATCGAAACTACCTGGGCTATCCCATGACCGGGCTACAACAATAATGCCCGACCGATCGACTACTCCATTCAGCTGACCTACAGACGAGCTATACCTCAATGACCAACCGATCGCCCCAATCACAAGTCGTTCTATGTACGAGCTATGAAACCTCTACATACTCCTCCGACCCTTCTTTACGCTCAGGCTCGAGGAGTAGGGGGCTTATGGTCGGGTCGGCCGTGTCAGGCCCGGATCCAGTCGAAACGACCCGTGGGTCGAGCGGTCCACTCTTCAGAAGATCAGTTTTATGCCTAGGCCCATGCTCCCCTTGGCCCATCCGTAGAAGGAAGTCTCCCATGCAAACACGTAAAGACCTAAACCTAACTGCAAAACCATATATAAGGTACAGTTTTTTCATAATTGAGGTACGAAATCATAACCTAGTTGTCTTTCTCTGCATTGATCAACCTCACCTTCACAAAAGCCTTACTTGGCGTCGGAGGGCTAATCGGGACCTGACCCCAGCGAGCCTTCCTTGTTTTGCAGGTATCTTCGCGTCGGACTCATCACAATAAGCAGCAAACTCATGGAGCAGAACGGCAACGTACAGTTCAGCCAAAATCCGGCATAACCAAATACTATAAGTGAGCTTTAAAAAATTTTAAAAGGAGAGTTTTGAACTACCAAAAATACTCAAATATGTTAAAATTAAAATTTGAGGTGAAGAAAGTAATTTGATTATTGTAAAAGGAAATTACGAGTAAAAAATTAAATTCAATAAAAGAAAGGTAAATTTGCAATATAAAAAAAGTATAAATAATAACTTTCCCTAAAAATCCCTTTGATTTCTTCTGGCTTTTTTTTTTGACCGTTAAGATTGAAATAACTTCTACTCTATTTGAGTGTTTTTCAAACTTCACGAGGATCAGATAAAGATTTATCAAATTATAATTCTCTTTAAACTATTAACTTTAACATTTAAATTCTTATTTTTAGTACTGTATAAGGCTTTCCTCATTTTGACCATAAATATGATTTGTCTCTCATTATTAGGATGACTCCACCTATTAATTCTTCCCACTCATCACTCCCTAATTAGAACGAAGTAATTAAGTCAAAATTTCCTCTAAAAATTGCTTTGTTTCTAGCCCCCAAATCTCTAAATTTGTGGCCTGGAAATGTAGATCAATAGGTTAAATAGATAGATAGGTTATATCTATCATATAATTCAACTTGAAAGAGACAAGGCCTTTTGTAGCTACTAGCTCTTTCCAAGAATTTCATAAAGTATCAATCTAATCTTATGTTTGCAATTATTAAATTATAGATTCCTTTATACAGCTCCTTAATATTTCCTTTTAGTCACAGTTCCAATCATTAAAAGAAGTTTTCTTTTCAGTTGGCTTGCTTGTAATCAAGGAAGATTTTATTTGCTTAATTGAAGAAACCCCTAGTTTATATTATGGTTCTTTCAAATGTTCATCTTATTCTAAGTTGATAAATAGTTACGTTTCTTCAAAAAATCCTATTTCTAAAGAAGAAAATGTCAAATATATTTGGATTCAACTAAACTGGTTCATCTTTTGTCTTGTTAATAACAAACCTAGTTTGGATTTCCTTCTTTTTATCAAGCGGTTGATTTTGGTAAGTTCTTTGCTTTAGGCTTTGCTTTCTTGGAGCTTCTAAGTAGAAACTTAAGGAGAGTCCTCTCTAACCTCCCCTTGTAAGCACCTAACTTGCTTGTAGTTTGTCTAACTTTGGTTTTTTTGCCTATTTTCCTAAACTTAGGAAAGTAAAAAACATGCCTTCTTCTGATCTTATGTTTCCTAATTTTCTTATTCTTCGTGTATCCACTAGTTTCTATAGTAAATTTCCTAAGGAAACCTTTAGTACTCTAATGTCCTTAAAGTTTAGGTCTCTAGATTAGTTAAATCCTTTTAAATACTTCTCCAAATGGCCTTATTAGCTAAAAATTTTCAAGATTTCTGAATCCTTTTGCTTGTGCATTTACCATAAACTTTTCCTCATTTGTACCAATCCTTGAGTTTTCAATGTTGATGATGATAAAATTCTAAAACATGGCCCTTCCATTAGGTCTTAGGTTTTATAATGTATCTCTCTTACCTTTGGAGTAGGAAACTTGGCCTTTCTCTAAGAATTCCTTTTGCGGTACAATTTTTAGACTGTCCAATAAAAGTTCCTTTCAAGGCAAATGCTATCAGCAAAAATTTCTCTCAATTTTTTTAAATCACTATTGCATTCTCAAGTGCATGATTGTTGCTACTAGTGTCACTAACATAGAAGCTTACCACTTCTAGTGGTTAAAAAACTTTCAAACTTTGGTACCTCGATTTAATCCTACCCTTCTTAAAGGTATCCCTGTTGATTTGCAAATTCTTAGATCTTTAAAAAAAATTTATATTTTATTATTGCAAATTTTAGAATTAGTCAGTGATGGTATAGAACTTCCTTTATTTCCTTTAGTTTTTTTCATTATAAATTTGCATTATTTTATCTCCTTTTATTTATGACCTGATGTCTAACCTTCCTGCTCCTTCCTTTCCTCTAGAACTAGAGTATAAAAAAACCAATACTTTTCCTGATCTGAAGGTCACTAAGGTTGCTTTCCTAGAGGTAAGTTAAGAATTCCTTTATTTTACACATTGATATGCTAATATGTTAACGAATTCTTTTATGTCTTGTAGGCAAAAGATGTTTGGTCTATAACAATGAATTCTAAAAAGTTCATTACACGAGATTTTTAGACCTCTCTCTATCCTTCCTTTTAGTACGACAAAAATGAACTCTAAAGAACTATTAAGAGCTAAAGAGTCTTTAGGGTCACCATACAACATAAGTTGTAGATAATTGAAATTCAATGTAGTTATTTTCTAAGTTTGTTGTCATATGTTGGTTTTATAACTTTGTCATATGTTAACAAAGTTGAGAAAGTTTTTACTTCCTTTGAAAAATCTTATCATGATCAAGTTATGTATAGGGTTGGCAATGGGTTGGCCTATAGGCTAGGCCCTGCCAAGTTTTTAAAATTTTAAAATATAAAACAATTTACTTTTTAATTAGATTTGCGCATGAGCTGCCCAAGCCCAAGCCTACCCAAGGCCCAACTCTTCTAAGTAAAATATTATTGTTTTGCTTAGAATAATTAAGTCTTGAGTCATTTTGGGCCTAGGCCTGACCTATGGGTCAGACCATTGAAGACAGCTAAATTTAAGCCCATTGACCAACAATTGCCATCCCTAATTATATAGTCCAAAAAGTTAAGCCTCTAGCATCGGTGTCAAATGGACTATGATGTAGAGGGGATTAAAGGCAAGAGTATCCTGACAAAAAATTAAAGAGCTAAAGAATGAATTTGATGTTTTAGAAAATGAAGTTGTTAAGCATGAATTGGTTATCAATTTGACTATACAAATTTAAGAAGCCTTAAACAAGATGGAAAGAGGTTCAATTAGGAGTTAATGAAGTCAAACAGATGGCTACAGAGTTAGGGAAGTCATTAATGATGCAAAAACCTGAAATCAACTTTTGGAAGCAATAAGTCCAATAAGCTAAGGAGGACCAAGTGTCACATATTAACCAATGGGGGTGAAATTTGGTCCTCTAACTTGAACCTAATGTGAACTTCCCTACTTTGTTAACTTTTTGCTAGTTTCAAGCTGATCTTTTGACTTTTATTTATGAATGTTATTCTTAAACTAATGTTATTTTATTTTAAGAATTCACTGTAAGTGATCTAGAAGGGGGAGGGGGGTGAATAGATACTTAATCTTTTTGTAATTTTCTACAACAAAATCAGAAGTTAATTCACACAAAAACAATTTAAACAAATTTAAATAAAATGAGTAGGGAAGAAGATCAAACACTATTTTTATAGAGGTTCGGTGCTAAGACCTACGTCCTCTACCTAAGCTCCCACTTAGGATTTTGCCAATCACTTTATTGCACACTTTATAGTTGAGTGTGAACTTTTTACAATGCCACTTGAATTTCGGCTCAAGCAACCTTTACAATCGATTTGTCTTCCGGCACAAATCCTACCTCACACGTAACCTTTCACTAGTCACTCAAATTGTAAGAGAAATATGATAAAGATTGAAGAACAAGTGCTCAATACAAATGTAACAAAGTAAGAACAATAATGAGCAATTTTGGAGCAATTGAAGAGTATGTAGACTTGTAGAACTTGTGTCTTCTCTTCTTCCATCATCCTCTATTTATACTTGAAGAAATATAGCTGTTGGAGCTCATTCTAGCCGTTGCTTGATTAATATTACCGTTCCTTGATAATCTCCCTTCCATTTGTGGCTAATTGGACCGTTGGAATTGATTTGTTACATCCATAAGTCGACTTGTCGAATGAATAAGTCGACTTGTGTTAACCATTTACGTAAAATTTCATCTCCGCTCTCCAATAAGTCGACTTGTGCTATGTAAGTCAACTTGTTGTCCTCGATATGTCGACTTATGTATGGTTAGTCGACTTGTGTTGACATATCTTCATGTATAAGTCGACTTATGCTTGCAAGTCGACTTGTGTTGCCTTCAACGGTAACATTCATCCAAATCTTCTATAATCCTCATGTTTTATGCCATTTTCCCTTATAAGGAAACTCCTATCTTGATTCTTCAATGATTAAACACTTGCTCATCTTGATTTGCACAATTCTTTCATTGAATAATACCTGAAATAATTTCTTAACTAATTCTAGATATTTTATTATTATCAAAACATAAAGGGATTTGATTTGTCAACCACCATTGGTCCAACAATCTCCCCGTCTTTTATAATGACAAAATATTTAGAAATTGAAAAGAAATTTGAAAGACATAAAACTTGATCAAGGTTTTTAATCCCTTGTCTTGATGGTTAGTTTGTCTCCCCCTTAATTAATAAACCAATGGTTTAAATAGAAATCAATATAGGTGCAAATCAATATATTTTTACTCCCCCTCAATCAAATATCAATTTCCAATTTTACTCCCCCTTTTTTGTCATAATAAAAAATCAATAGTGAAAATAGACTCAAATGACGATTAATGAAGTTTATAACCAAACATAACAGCAAACACAAATAATAGCAATAGTCATTACAAAATATGTCAAACCAACACAAACACATAAAAAGCACATAAAACAAAAACATAAGTTTAAATGTTGGTCAAGGCACAAGTCAATACACATCATGACGAATAATCATCGTGCCTACACCCTAACTTCTTAAAGATCTTTTTAAACATTTTGTGTTGAGCATCCATTTTCTTTGCAAACCCATGAAGTATAGATTGGAGACCATCGAGGCGCTCATGTAAATCATCCAATTGTTCATTAATTTCTGCAATTTCATCATTAGATACCTCACTTCTTCCCACATTACTTGGTTGTGAGCTACTTGGACGATCTGCTGTCCTCTTAGATCGTTTCCTCGAAGATACCTGCTCACCTACTAAAGTCAAACCAAGCTTCTCAACATGATGATAGTAGACCCACCTTTTCAAGCTCGTTCAACCAACTTCATGCTTCTCAAGTTATAAGGCGTGAATCTCCAACTCTGAGGATAAGGAAGACTAGCATAGGAATCCATATTGCACCTTTGGACCTGAGAGAGATGTGTAATCAAAGCAGCATAAGGCATTCCTTTATATCGGACTAATTCCCCTTTCAGCTGTCCTCGTAATAGACTCGCCTTTTTCCTCATCATTTGAATAACTAAGCTCGGATAATTGATTTTCCTTCCTTCCTCCATGTGCCAAAGAATCTCCTTATCTAGTGAAGTGATCTGATTATTACTAGCCTTCTTTGGGTACCTGACCACATTAATAAGCAATGTAATAATCGATAATTTAACGGTAGATCCATAGCCTCAAAGGGAGAATGATCGAACATAACCGAACCAACAGATCAGCTCCTTTTTCCTCAGTATAGCCGAAATTCTCTTCGGCTTCCTCATCAGTACCACCTTCAGCATTCCTCAAAATCTCAAAATCAATAAAGGAAGCTCTAGGCCTAACTCCTCCTCTAGGCAAGTTAAACATGGTACACAAAACTGATTCACATAGATAAATTGCTTTCCCGTTAATTTTAGATGACAAATTAACTCCATCCTCAACATTACTGTCAGTCACAATTAGATTCTCATAGAATTCCCTTACTATATCTTCATAAATATCATCCTGAAATCCTAAGAAATCTCGCAACCCCAGATTCGTAATTTCAGCAAACACATCGATAAACTCACTATGATCAAGTTCTCCCAGTCAAATCTCATGAAGGAATTAATACCTCATTTTGTAGCACCTTGTAGTAGAGAGTTTATCGTCCCAGACACAAACCTAGGTTCAATCGCGTCATCCTCCTCGCAAGATCTCCCTCAAGAAGACCCACGAATTCTTGGTCCATAGTGAGCGTGGGGACCTTGTGGAGGAGCGGTTTCTTTCCCTTTCCTTGAAGATTTTCGAGGCCATGGATGTTTAGAGAGAAGGGGAAAATCCCGTGTTTAGGGTTTGAGAGATATGAGAAAGGGGTTTTCAAAGAAGGCGTGATCTGAAGAGATAATGAGTGGGTAATGTAACAAAGATGGTCGAAAGTTTATGGGTAACGAAGATCGAAGAGATTTTAAGGGATAAGTCGAGTTGGAGAGAAAATTGCAGAGGTTTTAGAGAGAATAGGGTTTGAGAGAAGAAAAGGGAAAAGAGTTTTAAAGCCTCGTATAGACATAAGTCGACTTGTCGATCTATATAAGTCGACTTATCCTCAAATTTTGCATTCTCAATGCGTCATGAAAAATCATAAGTCGTTCGATTCCCGATAAGTCGACTTGCTAATGGCCAAGTCATAAAATGTGTCCAAACCCAAATTAAATCTTTTTCAGCCCAAGTATGCAAAGAAGATGAATGTATCTTCAGATGTGATTGCACGTTTGCCTCATAATTTGACCATTTGATATATGAATGTAGCCAAAAATAAATTCAACCAAAGGAATTTAAATCACACATGCCTAGTCTCAATTTAATGTTCACAAACACATCTTCCTTAAGAGGTTTAGTAAAAATGTCAGCTAATTGGTCACTAGATGATACATGCTTCAAGCAAATGTCACCTTTTAAACAATGATCACGGATGAAATGATGTGTAATTTCTATATGCTTGGTTCTACTATGCAAAATTGGATTTTTATTCAAACAAATTGCACTTGTATTATCACAATAAATAGGTATATTTTTAAGCACAATACCATAATCAAGCAATTGATGTTTAATCCAAAGAACACAGGCACACGCACTTCCATTTCTACATATTGATTCAGGCGGTGGAAATAGCTACACTAACTTGCTTTTTACTAGCCCAAGATATCAAGGATGATCCTAAGAAATGACACAAGCCACTAGTGCTTTTTCTATCAATCCTACAACCACCATGATCAGCATCACTAAAAGCATATAAATCAAATGAGTCACAACTAGGATACTACAAGCCATGATTAACAGTTCTACTCAAATACCTAAAAATTCTTTTGCAAGCACTCAAATGAGAAATCTTAGGACAAGATTGAAATCTGGCACAAAGACATGTGGCAAACATAATATCAGGTCTGGAAGCAGTTAAATACAAAAGAGAGCCGATCATACCTCTATAGAGTTTTTGATCAACATCTTCTTCATGTTCATGTTTCTCCAAGACCACATTTGTTGCTATTGGTGTTGTTGCCACTTTGCATCCTTCCATTTTAAACTTCTTAAGAAGTTCCTTGGTATACTTAGATTGGTGGATGAAAATGTCATTTTTGTGTTGTTTGATTTGCAATCCAAGAAAGAACTTGAGTTCCCCCATCATGCTCATTTCAAATTCGCCTTGCATTAAGTCACTAAATTCTTTGCACAAAAATTCATTAGTAGCACCAAACACAATATCATCAACATAAATTTGACAAATAAGCATATCCTTATCAATATGTTTAATGAATAAAGTATTATCAATCTTACCACGAACATACCCATGTTGAGTTAGAAAAGTACTTAACCTTTCATACCATGCTCCAGGTGCTTGCTTTAGTCCATAGAGTGCCTTCTTGAGTTTGTAGACATAATCTGGATACTCATGATCTTCAAATCCCGGTGGTTGTTTGACATAGACTTCCTCTTGAATGTATCCATTGAGAAATGCGCTCTTGACGTCCATTTGATTTAATTTGATCCTTTTATGAGATGCAAAAGCACATAGCAATCTAATTGCCTCCAATTGAGCCACATGAGCATATGTCTCATTGTAATCAAGGCCTTCACCATTCTCATCATATTTTATCCGATTTACCCACTTGACTCCAATAATGGTCTTGTCCTTTGGTGGAGCTACCAAATCCCATACATCATTTCGCTTGAATTGATTAAGCTCTTCTTGCATAGCTAAAAGCCAGTTTTCATCTTTAAGAGCTTCTTCTATGTTCTTGGGTTCTTCTAATGAGATGAAGGCTGAATTTCTCATATTCTCATAGATATTTCTCCTGGTTCTCAAACCATCATTTAAATCACCAATTACTTGCTCCATGGGATGGTTCTTTGCTTTTGCCCACGTTTTAATATTGGGTACATGGTTTTCTTCGTCTAGCTTCAATTCCTCAATCTTGGATTTAATTTCTTCAACTTTATTACCTGAACTTCCTGCATCATCATCAAAACAAACCTTTCTCGGGGGTGAAATCACATCATCAAATTTAACATGTATACTTTCTTCAACACATTTAGTTCTATTATTATAAACTCTAGAAGCCTTTCCAAAGCTCGTATGGTGTCTTATTTTTGTCTCTTCGTAAATGCACCCTATTGATGACATAGCACGCTGTATTGACTGCTTCCGCCTAAAATGTTTTAGGAAGATTTTACTCATTTAACATAGTTCTGCTCATTTCTTCAAGAGAATGATTCTTCCTTTCTACTACACCATTTTGTTGCGGAGTCCTTGGTGTTGAGAAGTTGTGCTCCATTTCGTATTTATCGTAAAGACTTTCGAATGGTTCACATTCAAATTCACCTCCATGATCGGTTCTAATTGCAACAATTGACAAATTTTTCTCATTTTGAACCAATCTACACCACTTGGTAAATTCGTTAAAAGCATCACTTTTATTAGCAAGAAATCTCACCCAAGTAAATCTAGAGAAATCATCCACAATCACAAGAACATATAATTTACCACTAAGGCTAGCATGTCTAGATGGCCCAATTAAATCCATATGAACAAGTTCAAGAATTCTAGATGTGCAAATTTATTTCTTTGGTTTGAAAGATTCTCTAACATGTTTGCCTTTTAAACACGATTCACACAAGTGATCTTTAACAAATTTTATTTTAGGCAAACCTCTCACAATGTCATTTTTGAAAGCTTAGAAATTAAAGGAAAAGGGCATGTCCTAATTTTCTATGCCATAAAATGCATTTTCTTCTAATGTCACTAAACACTTTTCATTAAAAGAACTATCATCATGCAAATCTACTATGTATGTATTTCCATGTCTCAAACCAATGAAAGCAACATGACCATCCTTTTTAACCGTGCAATGTGATGATTCAAAAACTACATTAAAATTCATATCACATAGTTGAGAGACACTTAACAAATTATGTTTCAACCCATCAACAAGCAAAACATTATCAATGGTTGGCAGAGGTTCCTTACCCACTTTACCAATTCCAATGACCTTACCTTTGTTGTTGTCTCCAAAAGTGACATAACCTTGATTCTTTGGTTTGATTTCCGCAAAAAGGTTCTTGTCTCCACTCATGTGTCTTGAACATCCGCTATCGATGTACCAAGTGCTTGACGACCTTTCATCCCTTGCTTGTACCTACAATATCAACGTTCTTTCTTCTTATAGGTACCCAAGCTATTTTGGGTCCATTTTAGTTAGCCATATAAATCACATTAGGTGGTATTGTGCCTTTAATTACCCAAATTTGCTTAACCTTAACACATCTTCTAGTACTCTTGCAAGCAATTTCTATATGACCATCTTTCAAGCATCTAGCACATTGAGTAATTTTTCCATCCTTAGTAAATTTGAAAATTAACGAACAATCTCTATCAAAAGGGTTATATCCTAATCCATGTTTAGAAATTGAATATCTTTGCAACGATAATAATTTTTCAAACTTTTCGTTTCCATTCACAAATTTTCCAACCACATACGAAAATTCTTTTCTAAGTCTATCAAGCTCACAAACTAGTTTTTCCTTTTCAACAAGACATGCAGAATGATCTTCCTTTGGACTATCTAAATCATCAATAGTTTCATGTAAGGTACTATTTTCAGCAACCAATTCTCGTATTTTCTTTCTTAATTTTTTGTTAATCTCAATAGCTTCTTCCCACCAAGGCGTTGAATTCCAGATGATTCAGATCTTTGGACTCTATAATGGCGGTGACTTGTGAGTCCCATTCCTTTGGTAGTGAGCAAAGAATTTTCTTTACCTTCTCGCTGTCCGTCATATGCTTTCCAAGGTTGCCTAATCCATTATGATTTCTGCAAAATGATCAAGCATAGTGAAAATAGACTCACCTTCCTTCATGACAAACATTTCATAGTCATGAAGCGGCGTATTGATCTTTGTCTCACGGACTTGGTTGGTTCCTTCATGGGTGATCGAAGTCTCTCCACATTTCTTTAGCTGGTACACGAGTTAACTCGGTTTCTTTCCTCAATCGTGAGGCGCAATAAATTAGCTTCATTGCTTTTAGCGTTGATGTAAGCTTGCCTCCAGTCATTATCATCGTATTCCAGCTCCGCTTTTAACTCACCATTTTCTTTTAAAGGTGGTTGTGGATCGAAGATAATTATCTTCCAATATTCTACTCCTAAACATAATGTGATACTTTATAGGATTTTCCAAGAAGAATAATTAGTACCATTAAATAAAGGAGGGCATTGTTTGTGTTACCTTCTTCCGCTAGGTTATTGTGTGCCATCCTGGATACTTCGCTACGATACCAATTGTAAGTGATCTAGAAGGGGGGTTGAATAGATCCTTAATCTTTTTGTAATTTTCTACAACAAAATCAGAAGTTAATTCACACAAAAATAATTTAAACAAATTTAAATAAAATGAGTAGGGAAGAAAATCAAACACTGTTTTTATAGAGGTTCGGTGCTAAGACCTACGTCCTCTACTTAAGCTCCCACTTAGGATTTTGCCAATCACTTTATTGCACACTTTGTAGTTGAAGTGTGAACTTTTTACAATGCCACTTGAATTCCGGCCCAAGCAACCTTTACAATCGATTTGTCTTCCGGTACAAATCCTACCTCACACGTGACCTTTCACTAGTCACTCAAATTGTAAGAGAAATATGATAAAGATTGATGAACAAGTGCTCAATACAATTGTAACAAAGTAAGAACAATAATGAGCAATTTTGGAGCAATTGAAGAGTATGTAGACTTGTAGAACTTGTGTCTTCTCTTCTTCCATCATCCTCTATTTATACTTGAAGAAATATAGCTGTTGGAGCTCATTCTAGCCGTTGCTTGATTAATATTACCGTTCCTTGATAATCTCCCTACCATTTGTGGCTAATTGGACCGTTGAAATTGATTTGTTGTATCCATAAGTCGACTTTTCGAATGAATAAGTCAACTTGTGTTAACCATTTACGTAAAATTTCATCTCCACTCTCCAATAAGTCGACTTGTGCTATGTAAGTCGACTTGTCGTCCTCGATAAGTCGACTTATGTATGGTTAGTCGACTTGTGTTGACATATCTTCATGTATAAGTCGACTTATGCTTTGCAAGTCGACTTGTGTTGCCTTCAACGGTAACATCCATCCAAATCTTCTATATCCTCATGTTTTATGTCATTTTCCCTTATAAGGAAACTCCTATCTTGATTCTTCAATGATTAAACACTTGCTCATCTTGATTTGCACAATTCTTTCATTGAATAATACCTGAAATAATTTCTTAACTAATTCTAAATATTTTATTATTATCAAAACATAAAGGGATTTGATTTGTCAATCACCATTGGTCCAATATTCACTCTTATTCCTTGATCCCCATCCTTCTAAAAAAAGTAGGTATGTAAGTTTTCAAATACTTCAAATTGATAAAATGCTTTTGAGATTCACCTTTCAAAGTAGATAACCAATCATTAAAGCTTAACAATCTATAAATTATAAATGTGACTTCGTAATATAAGGATCATTTACCCCATTTTATGTCTTTCATCCCAGGTCGTAGGATTAACTTCCATACTAAAACCACTTCCTCGAATTCTCACCTACGTATTCTTCTATCACCCATTCCTTTTAAATAATCGTATTAGTCAAAGCCTAAAGTTACACTCATCTAAATCCTCTAATTCCATTAACATTGTTTCTGAATAATCGAAAGTTTTTGAAGCATTTTGTTTGGCTACTCTCAAGGATGTAACCACTACTTCTATAAGAAGAATAGCATTATGTATATAAGTTAGGGAAATTGGTGATTCTTGTGGCAGTACGCTTAGAAGTACGATACACCCACAAGGTTTTATATTGAATTTGGTGTCATTCTCTAGGATTCTCCCCTAACATTTTCTTTAGAATCTCAATAAGTTTTTTATTTGATACTTCGACTTAAACAATAACCTGAGCATAATATTTAGTTGAATTTAATAATTTTGTCCTATAATCTTTAACAAAATCTTAAGCTTTATAGCCTATAAACATGCTTCCTTGATCACTTGTATTGATGGAGGAATTCTAAATTGACGAATAATATATTCCTTAATGAATTTAACTACATCAATTTGATAAACTTTATTCAAAGTTTGAGTTACCACCCATTTAGTAAACTAATTTATGGCAAAAAATAAAACTATGGCCTTTTAAGGATGGTGGATATATCTTCCCAATGAGATCAATGGCCCATCCTCTAAATAAACATGGTTTAAATACATAATGTAACTTAGATATAGGAATTCAATAAATTCTTCCATATTTTTTTACACTATTTACAACCTCTAGCATCTAATATGCAATCTTTCAATATGGTTGTCCAATAGTGTGCATATTGATCTATAATCTATCTCATCTTTATTCCAAATTGATGTGCTCCATATACCCCTTCGTAAATTTGTCCCTTTACTATTAATGCCTCAGGCATCTCTAAAGAAGTCTATCATTTCCTTGATGAAATTGAATTCCTTCAATCAATACAAAATTGAGTGCTTGTTGCTTAAGTTTTAAAGGCACTTTCTTGCTATGATTTTCCATAAAAGTTTTTGTTCTACACCTTCCATTCATGGGTGATCTCTTTATGTTAAAAACTTCTTGTGAAATTTTGCTTTCATAAATGAATGAGAAGGACCTTCTTTGTACCATAAAACACTTATGAACTAATTCTTTAGACATTTTCAACCCAGATGCTATCTGTAAAAGTTCATTTGCCTCTTAATTTTCACCTCACGAAATATGTGAAATTTCTATATTATCAAATAATTATAACAGTTGGACACGAACGGTATAATAAGGTGATAAAGTTAAACTTATGCACTTATATTCCCCTATCACTTAGTGTAACACTAGTTGCAAATAAAGTTAAACTTATGCACTTATATTCCCCTATCACTTAGTGTAACACTTGTTGCGAACCAAAAGTTCTAGTCCAATTCTTAATCCTTTATATTTTTCTTGACTATTTGAATATAGGAAGTCTAGTTTAAGGGAGAAGAGAGTTTTGGTCCTATTTGGTGTGATTAAGAGTACTTCAACACTAGTTGACTTCCTTATACTAAATCTATCGAAATTTAATTCCCATGGCTTCTTCTCACAATTGAGAACTAAAGGTCCCACATCCTTTTGTACCTTAATTAAGGGGATGGCTTGCTAGGAAGTTAGCTAGTACCTGACCTTTTATAGATTTTTGAGGGTAATATGTCAAGTTAAAGTCTATAAAAATCATAAGTCATTTCCCAATACTTCCTTAAAGGACTGGCTTATTCAATATATACTTCATTAAGTCAATTTGCAAAACCACATAGAATTTATTTTGCAATAAGTAATGCCTTAATTTTGAATAAGCAAAATACAACCCCAAACACAATTTAATGATGGGTAAATAATTCTTTTATTTTGACATAAGAGTTATGCTCAAATAGTAAGTAGCTTGTTCATGGCCAACCTTATTACTCTAGGGCAATAAACATCTAATAGATTTTTATGTAGCAAAAATATACAACTTTCATCAGCACTAGAGGTTTGGTTAAGTATTCCTTGATACTATCGAACGCTGCCTGATGTCTTTCCACCCAATGGAATTCTTGAGAATTCTTTAATCTTAATAAGTCTAAAAATTCTTTTATTTTTCTTGCCAAATTAGCAATGAATCTTCTCATGCAATTCACCTGACCTAAAAACCTCAGAAGCTGTTTCTTATCCTGAGGTGGTTTTGCTTAGAGAATGACTTTTGTTTTATTCTTGTCCAATTCATTCCTCTATTGAAATAAAAACCTTAGTAAGTACCCTGATTTCACTCTAAAAACACACTTCAAGGAATTCAACTTTAATTTGTGCCTTCTCATTATGTAAAAAACTTCTCACAAACCTTAGATATGATATGTACTCTTTTTTTACTTCACAACAATATTATCTATGTAAACTTCCAATACCTGCCTATCAAATCATGAAAAATGGCACTCATGACCCTCTAATATGTGGGTTTTACATTCTTTAGACTGAAAGATATTACAACCCACTTAAATGTCCGTATTGACCCTAGACATCTAAAAGATATTTTGCAAATATCATTTTAGCTATAAGTAAAATTTGATTATATAAAAAAATTCCATAAAGAGAATAAAGAATCTCCATCCATCGTATATATTAAAGAATTTACAATCACATCATATATACATCTTAGTTGCATTTAAATCTCTAAAGTCTACATAAATTCTTATTTATCCAATTTTCTTAATTACAAACACAATTAAATAACTATTCAAGATATTTAATTGGCATAATAAAATCATCCTTACATAATTTTGCAACTTCTTCTTTAACCTTCAACTTAACTTCTTTGGACTACTATTTAAGAGGTTAATAGTCGAGCATAATTCTAGTTTTATTGAAAGTCTGTGTTCTACCAATGTTCTACTCAATAATGACATTTTAGTATAATCCTAAATGAAACAGTCTTCAAACTCTTTTAATTTCTACTAGTTCCATCCTTATCTTTGGATCTAAGTTATCCGGCCTTATCTTTGGATCTAAGTTATTGCTAATAAAACTATGTGGAATTCTCTGAATTATCTGATTCACTTCATCTAATGATTCTTGGTCTTAGTTATCGTAATCATCAAACTTCTTGAGGCGATTTCAATTCTTAGAAACCATCATTACTCATTTATAGTTCCTTTCTTCCTCAAAACCCAGTTTTGTATTATCGCATTTATTTATTTCTTTAGAATCTCCAAAATTTGTTGCATTTGATATTTGATCTTTACAACTATAACTACTGCTCTTTCTTTTTTTAATATACTCATTAGGTTCCTCTATAATAAGAACCTTCATTGGCCTAGGAACAGTCATAATGGTAGTTGTTTTTATGACTTTTTGCCTTTAGTTTTATCTTTTTTTACTTCTTTATAACAAAACAAATTTTGAATTTTATCGACTTTACATGATCCATGTAACATTTTGCCTCCATCGCATCGTCTTTAGTACTGAATGGATGAGAATCAGTCCAAAATATTTCTACTTCATATTCTTTCCATAAAAGTAAAAGCTAATGGAGAGATGATGAAATGCAATAATTAGAGTGGATCTAATGTTTCCCCAACAAGACTTAGTAGCTAGCATGAGTGACAACAATAAAGAAAGCATTTAACAAAATCTTTCCTCTCACTGTAATGTTTATAGAGAATTCCTTATGCTCTAATAGTTTCACCATTGGATGTGGCAATATATACTTTAGTATGGATCAAGTCTATATCGTCTTTACTTAAAGCTATCATCTTCTTAATCAACACAATGTTTACTATCGACCTACTATCAACCAAAACTCTTGAAGTTGGTCTTCTATTGATATGACCCTTGATGTATAAAGGTCTTATATATTGTGTCATAACCTTAGTTGACTTTTCAAGCACCATCTTTTTTGGAATCCTTGGTACTGTTACCAGTATTGACACCCTATACTCTCTTTCTCATGAGGAGTTTTGCCTTCTTTACACTAGGTTTGCCAAATTAAGTGACGAGCTTTATGAAATAAACAGTACAAGGAACTTAAATAGGTTTTTCCACAATCGTAATGAATTCTTTGGAATTCTCATATTGGCTCTTAGAGTGAGCTAACTTCATATGAAATATCTAATTCTTTTTTTTCTTGCTCGCTTTTCATTAAAGACTTCTACCCTTCCCTTTTTTTATTAAGATACGTAGTACTTGCTTAAAAGAAATAGATGACTTTCTTGAAGTTGGTTCATCCATCAATGCTACCTTATTTTTCTTTATCTTGGCAGTGGATCTTTATTGCTAAGCTATATTTTTTAGATCGAATTAAGGGTATTAGATTATTTAAATGTCTTACTTACTGTCAATATCAAGATGGTGGAACTTGTGGTAGCACTACAATCTAGGTTATTTGCACTGATAACTCAAAATTCAAGGTTCATTTCTTTGTTAATAAACTTGGTTAAATTCTATTTAGTGACTTTTCTTGAAATTTCTACCTTCTGTTAGATTCTAGGAATTTGTTGGCCCTAATTCCTAAAGTTGGTTTTATAATTAAGAACAAAAACACATTTTATCAAATTCGATGTTGATGCTAAATGATCTTTCAAAGTCTTCAATTTCTTTTGACGTCTAATAATAGGTAAGTTGAATTTAGTGGCATTAATAGTTGTCATTGGTGGGAACGAGCCTTCATATATCAGCCTAGTCGGTCAGCCTCAACAAATAACATAATTCCTTTATTGATCTGGTCTTAGATAACATTCTTAAAGCCCCAACACAAATTTGTTAAGTGGCTCCAAGTATTGTGATATTTATAATGGTCTCTACCTCTAATTCCTTTTTTGTTGGAATTCTTTATTACGAAGGTAAGGTCAAATTTTTTTAACAATAAATAACTAAAGATCTCCTTTATTTTGGAGGTGTTAAAGGTTTAATGAACTTCAGTCCATGAAGCCTGCATTTTCTTTTTGACTTTCAGGAATTTGCACTCTAAAGAGAGGCAAACGTAAGTTAGAGTTATCTTGACTTTGGTTATTGTAGAATCATAAAAATCATCTTCATAGCATAAGTGTCTAATAAATTCCTCTTGTGGTGAACTTCTTCCCTACAAAGTTCTTCATATTTAGAGACTTTTGCTATCAATTCAAATAAATCACAAAATTTCATGCATTAGGAATTTCTTTCAAAATTTAATGGCCAACCCTTTTAAAGCTAATTTCATATATTTGATTTCTAGAAGTGTGATCCAACATTGACTTCTCAATTTCTTGAAATATGTGATGAACATGTCTGCATTCTCATCACTCTTTTAAGTGACCCTTGACAACTTAGTTATACTAACTTCAGGCTCAATCCTAAATGCTTATTATGAAACAATCTTTCTATTTCAGCCTAGGAAAAAATAAAATTCCTAGGAAACAAAGCATAGCAAGAAACATTAGTTCTTGTTAATGAATTTGAGAACAACATAAGCTTAAACTAGTTGAATTTTTTGTAATTGGATAATCCTCCACATTATCTAGTGAATCAAGCCATGTGCTCAATTTTGTAGCTATGAGGATAAGAATTCTCCTAATCAGTTTGTTCCAGATAAGTCTTGTGGATTGTTGGATGGTCAAGTTGCCTTAAACCAGGCCTGTACAATTCTTCAACCTCTTCTTTAACGAATTTCATATCAATTTGTAATCTCACTTGTGATGGGTGAATAATTGGATTGTCGTTTATAGCTACAATGTAACCTCTCAAACTATATTGTGGTTTATTAACTTTATACTCTCCACCAAATCCCTGTATGCCTAGAATTTGGGACTTGACTGCTTATTGGCCATTAATAAAACTAAGGCAAGGAGGCACCAATAGGATATCCTCTCCTTTGTTTTATCTATATAGGAGTAGTTGAAAGGACCATATTCTCTAACTTCCATTATGTTAGGAGCAAGATGGCCCGAGTCGTTCAAAGATTGACTTTGCTAAAATAGGTAAGTTTGGGCGTGGCAGGGAAGAATTTTCCTTAAATTTGTACATGACTTCTTATAAATGATGTAAGTGGGCTTTGAAAAACTTATAAATAGAGTTATAAGCTACCAAAAATGCTAAAATATGTTGAAATGAAATATAAAAGTGAAGAAAGTAATTTGATTGTTGCAAAAGGCAAATATGAACTATAAAAGAGAATTCAATATAATAAAGGTGATTTCGCACTGTAAAGAAAGTAAGTGTTTTGACATAGGTTGATCGTATCCATTAGAGATTGAATTTTTCTTTTTGTAATGTGATTGTGTTGGAATGGTTATAGTGTCTCCTCCATTCTTATGGTGCTGGTGAATTTGTAACCCTTTAATCCTTGAGTAGTTTTTTGTCATAATTTCCCACCATCCTACGTTTCAACTAACCACTTGCCCACTTGCCACTATCTCCTTAACTTTTATTTCCTAGAATTTAGCCTCAAGAAACTTCTTAACTTCCAACCCACTTATCTACGTTTTAGTTAACTACATTCTACCATTTTATCAACTTCCATATCTCGGACTTCCAGAAATTTAGCAAAATTATTCTAATGTCCCAGATTTTTCATTAGCTGACCATATGGTCTAATTTATTTTAGGCTATCAATAATTATACTATTGTAACAATGCTCTACTCTGTTTTGTTATGAGATTGAAGGATAAGGTGTTGTTTAATTTATGAAATATTGTTTCTGCCCATGTAATATATATTAAAAATAAAATTTCATGAATGGAGTAATCTTACATTAGAAAGAGACATACGAATTAACTTATATATAAAGATAGGGCTCATAAATCAATATATTAAAATTTTACATTGAGATATAAAGATGATGTGAGTTATATACAAAGATAAGGCTTAAGACTCATTGCCATAAGATTTTAGGTTGAGATAATATTTTGGTCATATATAGACTCAATTGGATTTATTCTAATTTCCTTCAAAACCCTTCATGATCTTCTTAGAACGAAGGCTAAAGCACTTCGATCCTATGATGTTATATATATTTCTTCTATAGTTAAGCCTAATATAACAACTTATTAGCTATGTAATCAGTAAGATTTCATATTAGATATAGAATACTATAATTTTGATAGAGTCAAAGTTATTAACTTGTAGATATGATGTTTAGTTAAAGCACTGATAAATTTATAACTAAATTGGATAATAAGAGGTTATGAGATATCTAAAACAAGTTCCATATAATCTTATAAAATTGTTTTAATGAATGCTTATATGAGAATGGTGTTTTTAAAATAAGAAGTGAGAGAACAGCTGCTTCTGTTCCTTATACTTGGAAGAGGCATTTTGTCCCCATTATGTTACCTTAAACGAGGTTTTCGTGAAGCTGGAACAGTGGATGATGCAATTACTAGGCTTAGATTGTTCAGAGATAGGTTTCATGACAGAACGCTCTTTAAGCTGCAACGGCTTCCAGGAAAAAGAAAACGTCTGCAATGGAACCACTTGACGAGTTTGTTTCTTTGTAAGTTGTAACCAATCTATGTAAGTACTACAACATAAATTCTACAGTCTCTTTTTTTGCCAGAACCATGTATACAGTAACTATAAGCCATAGCCTCCTTCGGCTATTAGCATCACGAGCAAGGTACTGTTGGTTACATTAGGACCGGACCGCCACTTTTGGTTATGATGAAAGTGCTACATCATAATCTAATGAAGTAATTTCTTCAAGAAGTAACACAACTTGATCTAAAAGTCTCTTGGAAAATATTAAGGCAACACTGTCTTCCTATCTATTCAATTATGTTCTTTTGTCCCAGTTAAATAACAGTATTAGGACCTGGAGTATTTTATGATATTTACGATCTTGGACTTCTTCAGGAAATAGAGCCAGCCATCCATCCACCAAAGATGGCTTGTATTATTCAAGCTGCTGGCCATATAAAACGGGAACTCAATCCGCACTATTGAAGTATTGGTAAGACAACACAGAAACGGTGAGATTATAAAATGAGAACGCTCAAAACTGTTACCCTGGAGCAACACTAGTTGTATTAATTCCTACCCATTTACAATAATGACTCCCAGGTACATACAAAACGTATTGATCCTCTACCTAACAGCACAACTTGCATTAGTAGCCAGGTAATCAGGATGGTTGTGCCGCCTAAAGTATTAACTATTGCAGGGTTTAGATATAGCTGCTCTTGTTTACCAAATGGAATGCCGCATACCAAGACCATTGCATGTCAAAATAAGGCCCTTGTAACGGTTGAGGTACTCCTGGAGACAATGAATGAATCATCGTGTGACCAATAAAACTACAGATGAAAATATTTGAACAAGTAAGAGACCAAGCGTTTTACAATTAGGTCATGATCGTAGATGTACAGCATTCCATTGTCGTCATACTCTCTCCTCCTAACTGGATCACTCAAAACTGTTAAAAACAATACAATGGTTAGACTGAGTTCACAACTTAGCTGCAAATTTGGTGCTCTCATAGCCAGAAAACTAAAATGACAACATGAATGCAGAATTTGAGAAAAACTAAAATGACAACATGAACGCAGAATTTGAGCTCCAGGAGGATCACAACAGAAGCACTCAGGTAAAATATGAGAATGAACAATAAAGAAACACCGAGTAGAGTCTAACACAAACTAATCTCAGCCAATTTAGTCAAACAAATGTCGGAAACAATAACTGTTTGATACAGAGTTCATAACATTCATAGAGATCTTCAGTCAAGTTGAAGAAATACAGTGTCCAATAAGAATACTTACCTTCTTGTCTTTATTAAAAACTTTCAACACTAACAACCAACTCAAACCTCAACATTGAACTTTGAGAGAGGTTGAATCAATGCTTGAATTGAATTCCAAAGTACAATGCCAATTATGCATGAAGAAAAAGCATCAGAGATGCAAATAAATGGCCGCCCTACCAGCCCTTTCATCATATGATCTAGGGAGATAAGCTCTAAGTGGAGTAATCATCAGGCAGTGAAAGGTCTCCTGATTTTCCATATATTTCTCATCAAACAAAACACGTTTATTATCTTTGGCAAGAACAAGCACTGGTCCTAAGCTCCAAGTGTAGCAATCATCAGGCAATGGATGGTCTCCTGATTCCCAATATGTTCTGGATCTACACTTTATATCAGTCTCACTCCAATGTATGCGTCAAGCCAATCCAAATAACAAATAATTGAAATATTTAGGTTCTTGAATTACGGAGACAAAATCTGGCAACTTGTTTCAGGGAAAGAAAAAAGGTACTCCTAGTTATACAAATCTAGTACGTTTTGGGAAGTAATAACTTGGGGATCCATAAATAGCATGTACAATCATCAACAAGCCAACATGTAGATGACCACACGTGTATAGACATAAACTGAGAAACAGCCTTATCCAACGAAAGGATGATAATTCGCTGTCTATCGCCTATAAAGAAGGCAAGATTTTAGATGAAGAAAATTCGAAAGGAATAAATAAAATAACTGACCCTGATAAGCCTCGTTTATCTCTTGAAACCTCGAAGTGGCATTATCTTGGTCTTTTTGCTTATCCGGGTGCCATTTCTGCACACCATCCAAAACAAAAAAGGGAATTAAGATTAAGCAGAACACCAAACCAAAGTTGAAAGCAGACACAACAGATAAAAAGTAACAGGAAAAAAGGGTGGGAATGAGAAAAACCAGAGCGAGGCGTATATAATTGGAGCGAATGTCGTCCTCCGTAGCATCGTAATCCACTTCAAGAATCTTGTAGAAATCCTACAAAAACCCAGAATCACGTAATAATTAAGAAAAAGAAAAAGAAGAAACAAACAAAATGAGTAGAATACGGGTGCACCAGCACTACCTTGGGTTTGGACAAAGTGGAAACGAAATCGAAGTTAAGGAAAGGGTCGTGGTCTTGGTCAGGGTTGGGATGCGGGTGTTGGTCTTCCCATTCCTCCTCACACATCATCATGGTCTATGCTAGCACTTTGGTCGGGGAACAGTGATAGAATAGAAAACCGAAATCCAAGTGACTTTCTGTTGTAGTTGTTCGTCTTCTTTCACACATTGCTAGTGCCCGGTGGTTATTATTAGGCAGCTAAGCTCCAAACTCTGTTTCACAAACGAATTTTCTAGACATTCATTCTTATCACTTTTGTCTTTAAAACCTTTTTCTCTATCACCGAAGTTCCAATATAGTTATCCTTTTCTTCACGACAGTCTGCTTCTTTATCGTTTGGGAATGTTATCCCAAAGTTCTGGAAAGTTTTTATTTATGTAGTAGAAAATAGAAAACAAAACGTGCGTTGGTTGGATTTTGTAGTTTGTGGACTGCAATTTTCTTCTACGGCGGATTTTGTAGGTTTGGATGAGAATCGGGTCCGGCAATCCATATTCTTTCAAAAGTCAGATTGGGTTGGCCAAGCCCAACCTTCATTATACATTCAAATCTTCCAATTTTGTAGAAGTAGCATCTTCTTATGCTATATAATTTTAATTTTACATCAATCATGCTTATGAAAATTATAATAATAAAATTTTGAAATAATAATTGTCTCATTATTTCTATTAATATTACTCTTCATATATTATATTTATAAACAATAACAACAATTAATATAAGAAAAAATCGTTTGATCATCTTACCTATATAAAATTAAAGATGATACAAAATATTTAAAATGTATTAATTTATTCATAAAATAAAAACAATTACACTAAAATATCAAATAGAAAGAATAATAAAGTTTCAGGACTTCATAAGTATTACGAAATTTGTGCCAAAAATCACAATCAAGTATGAGCAAAAATGAAGCAAAAATATTTACAATTAAAAGTTTTATATTTATATTGCATATAGAATTTAACATGGGTATCAACTACAAGTGAAATTAAAAAAGAGAAGAAATGAAAACTTAGAACTTCATTTAATCCGATATCTGCTTTCAAATTGCATTGGCCTCAATTCTTATTTGATAAATCATCATTAAGAGGAGCTTCATTATCACCATTATTTGAATTTATTGCACCAATTAACATGTCAATACTTTTTATCCAATATTATCTTCCAAATTACTCTTATTTATAAAACTCAACTCCTTATAAACTCAATCCAATAAAAGATAGAAATGAATAAGGTAAATTAAACCTACAAAATTATTTGTTCTATTAATGATCCTAATAAACAAATAAAATTAAATTATTAAGAAATTATATTCAACTTAATAATGATAATAATATATCCTTTTCAAGTTTTAAATTATATCGAATAAAGACTAAGTTGTTTAATTTTGTATTCCAATCATTGAATTGATGAATTAAAATGTGCTCCAATTCTTTTGCAATTTAAATTATGAGTCAATGTATCACGACAACTGGTATGAAAAATTTTAGAACACCATTTTGAATTAGTCCCACCAACCAACTATAAGACAACAAAAGTAATCTTATAAAAATAAAATGATGATTAATTTCTTACAAGTAAAAGTGAAAATATATACCTAGATTAAGTTTGTCTTTTAACGAATAGCAATAGGCATCGTATAATCACAAGAAGCGTCTTTATAAACCTCCATTTGTGAGCTTTGGGTTCTTGCATAATGTAATAGGCAATAATTGTTTAATAACATTCTCGTATTAATTTCAACTTTCTTTGTAAAGGTTGTCTAAAATAAACACTATGATTAAAAATGCCTACACAAAAATAGAGAATAAAGTTGCCTTTTTATCTCTTATTAATGACTACAAGATAAAGTAGATACAAAGAAGGCCTATTATTTATATTGGCCTTGATTGTTTCATTCACATTATTCATGACGTCATAAAATAACCAATTATTGACTTCTTATCACTATTAGCCAAATAAAATACTCTCACTAAAGGCTTATAAATTCGGATAACAAATTGGTATTAAAGCTAAAATTCATGATCTTCAAGTATAATTTTAGAAATCTTCACTCTAGTATTATACTTGACATACTAAGATGCAACCTATTTATCATTTATAAACATTTTCCTTAACTTCTTGTTCACTAGTCCAAAACACGAAAGTTGATAAGATATGAGTATCTTGTAATAGTAAGATGACATAAATTTCTATTATTGGTGAAAACCTTTCTCATCAATTTCAAGTCCTATACATGATTATAGATGAACTTAGTCTTTTTTTAGCTCTATACATAGTTTCTTCGATGATAGCAAAGCATCTAAATCTCCAATATTTTCCAACATCAACTCAATGTAATGTGAAGTACAAAGAGTCTAATATTTTTCCACCGCTTTGTAAGCAGAATCGGTGACAATAATGAATTGAACAACATTTTATGGCCTAACTTCATTTACAACTTCATCAAACATCTAAAAGTAATAGCATTTCTAGTAAGTTCATATGCATCAATAAACTTTAAAAATTGTCCTTTAATGAATAAACAAAAATTTTGATAATAGGCTCATGTTTTCTATTTGTCTAACTATCAAATATAATTGGACACCCATAAGTTACCCAAGTCATTCTTCTTTCATCCAAATAACTTTTTATATCCAAATAACTTTTTATTTCTAAATAAAGTTATTCAAAAGTTTGCCTCTATAGTCATCAATTGAAGAAGCTTAATATCCTGGATTGTATGAGGTAATAACATCCACCATAGGTTGATACTAATAAGACTAGGAAACATTGAATGATATACCTCAATCATACCACCATCTAGCCATTGTCATGTCCACATTCTAAGGCACATCTTTAGATTACAAGGCATTATAAATTGAAGGTTAAGCTTGAGGATTTATTCTTGATGCAAAAATGTTAGACACTTGTCATTTTCTCTTCCTCACATCAGGTGTAGCATTCACTTTTTTTGGGTAGGAAAATTACCTTCAACATCTCCATTCCTATCCACCAAAAAGGAGCTTTTACTACCAATTTCATAATTTTATCTTTACCTTTTATCTTTCTCGTCCGATACTCGAAAAGTTTTCATTTGTCATTTCACATCATGGCTCACTTTTTACAAGGCTTCATATGACCTTTGATCCTAGTCAAATGCTTCTTTAATTTGGTGATTCCTCACCTTTCAAATATTTGTTACAATAAAACAAATGATATGATTCTTCAAATGCTTCTTTACTTTGGTGATTCTTCAACAAATAATATTAGAGTACTTGAACTTTCCTATATTTACCAATAAAATAAATAAAGACATATGTCAACTTTGAATTAATAATTTCTTATAACAATAAAAACAAAGCCTAACACAAGCTTATAAAGCAATATTGTCGATGAAGACATTAATATTGCCTTCTTTAATTTTAAAATATACATATTAGGTCAATAAAGAGAATTCAACATCATTGAGAACTATCATTTAGTGCAAACACACACACTCACACTCACACACACACACACACACACACACACACACACACACACACACACACACACACACACACACACACACACACACACAATTAATTACATACATTAAGTTATCACTTCCAAAATATCCTATGTAAGGTGTTAAATATATATTTTATTTAGTCCATAAGACACTATAAGTGAGGAGAGAACATACAAATATAAGATTTTAATCTTAAAAGTTAAAAGAGGTTATCCATTACTTAATTCCTTTAAGTAATTCCTATTTCAAAATATGATATTTTATGAAAACTATATTCAGATTTTCCAACAAACTGTTTATCAATGATTGAAGAATATGAGCTTTCTACTTATGATCATCACAAATTCAAAAATATCAATTTGCTTTAGGTCATCTATGTTTCAATCTTCTCTTATAGGAAATATGTGAAGGAATTAAGTAGTAGATAACCTTTTTAACTTTTAATATTAAAATGTTATATTTGTAGGTTCTCTCCTCACATATAATGTCTTATAAACAAATGAAAATATATATTTAATACCTCATTTATATATTATGAAGTGATAACTTGACATATGTAGTTAGTACCCTCTTAAAGGAAAGAAACATACAAGAAAATAATATATTTAAGCTTAGTAGAATTTGCATATTAAATTATTCTAAGACTAATTAATAGGTCTTTTATTAGTTTATGTATTTCATAATTCAATTCCACAAAAGGAAAAATAAATAAATAAACAAACATTATATATAATATAATCTTCATTATCATTAAGTTGTCGGTATATAATGAAATAAATTAACAAGATATAACCTAATCAAATTCAAATATGTACAAAAAATAAAATATATATAACAACCCACATAAGCAAGGAGCTAGCGAGTACAACACCGTGATATAGTTTGGGTGATGGTGGCGGTGGTGGCATAATAGCAATTGACGAGTTAGAGGCAAGGCTAAAGCATAAGCCGGTGAGTGGTGATATAAGTATGGAAAAAGAAAGAGGTTTTGTGATTGTGTTTAGAGAAAGCTAAAGGTTGTTATTGAGAGTGGCGAAAGAGATAAGCAAGAATGAGAGTTAGTAAGAGAGACAAACGAGAGTGAGAGTTAGTGACAGAGTGTATTGAGAGTGAGAGTTGTTGTGACTACTATACACCAAGATATGAGACTGAGAGAGGCTAAGAAGTGAAGCTATGAAGAGGAAAGGGAGAATGTCAAAGTATGCGATTGGGTTTCTATTAGGGTTAGTATACAAAATCATTTAACTTTTATGTTTTTGTAATTTGGTCTTAAAAACTTCCAATTTTGCAAGTTCATCCGATATGAAGCTAGTATTTTAAATACTAGCTGACACTAACCAATGGTATGACTTTATTTAATGTACCACTTTTCGGCCAGTACGGGTTTGATAATCTCATCATTGCTTATAAAAATTTTAAAAATAAAATAGTGAATAAACTATGCTTACTAAACAATAAGCTTCGTTTACACAAATTCATATACAACTTACGGTAAGGAAAAATAAGAGCAATAATGAGTCTTACAAAATAAATTATATTTAGATCACAAAGAAAAAGATACATCTAAAGTTTAACTTAGATTAATAAGTCATAGTACAAAGTTAAATTGAGTGATGATCACCTATAGGTGGATATCGATGACTTATGTGTGAGCTATTAATTGGTCGGTTGTTTGTTTTATTTATACATAGACCTTAAATATTGTTAAGGAGCTAGTTGTAGTAGTCTTGTAAGTATTTTCACTTTCTTTAATGTATATAAATTAATAGTTATAATTTGTAAATTAACTTGCCAATAAAATAAAAATAAAATTCTTCTATGTGCATTCTTGGAGAAGTTTAAGAGAATTGGGATTGTATATGGTTTTGTTTATCATATCAGGGAAAGTTTTCCCTAATATTGATCTTAAACCTTATATTTACTTAGTAAGGATTGGAATCAATAGGAAGAGATTTTGTTGGGTCCCGATTTGCATTAAGCATGTTTTATTTATTTTGAGGTTTAGATTGAAAATTTCTTCTAGTTAGAATAATTTGGGATTTTAGTACTTAGTTAATATAAATTAATTGGAGGTATTTAATAAAATTGGAATTTTAATAAGTTGTTAGAATTTAAAAGAATAAGATGGTGTAAGGCGATTTAGGAAGTTTGCTTATGTTTTTAAGGCTTAAGGCTTAAAAGGAAGGGCATTACGATCTTTTATTTTGCAATTAAAGAAGAATGAAGAAGGAAGGACTTGAATAAGTAGTAGCAGTATGAAATGAAGAGTGAAGCTACTGATTTTATAAGGAAAGGAGAGAAGATAAATTGCTAGAGTGAAGGATATTAAAACTACGTAGTTTTGCTATAGGTTATAAGTTAAGAAAACTATTCCCTAAGTCATTTAAGAAAGAAGCTTACGATATTCATAAAGAGAAAAAGGAGAGAGTGACTTTCGGCCAAGATAAGGAGAAGAAGAAGAAGAAGAAGAAGAAGAAGAGGATTGGGGCTTTGTGATTTTCTTGCTTTAGAAAGGAGATTCTAAGAGTTTCTTTAAGAAGAAAGAGAAAGAGGAAGAGTTTAATCCTTTATTGGAGGCAAAAGAAGAAATTCGTCGGAGGTCAATAGGTAAGGGAATTTCAAAATTTTTGGAGATTCTTGATGGGTTTTGGTTTAAATAGTTTAGGAAAGGCATGGGTAAGGTTAGGTAGGTTTTAATTCTTGATTTTCCTTTCCTTAGAATTTCCAATTTTAGTATCTTATGTTAAATTGGGATTATTGTGTTTGATGAAGGTGAAGTGAGGCACTTAAAGGAAGAAGCAAGACCAATTGACCAATCTCAAAGCTAAGGAATTAAGGTGGGTGATTTCTAAATAATTGAGTTATAGGCTTAATGAAATTTTTATAATAAATGCTAATAAATGCTTTCCAATGGTTTAAGATTTTTGTATGAATTACTCTTTGTGATGTTTTTAACTTGTATGAGATTTCCTTTGAATGTAAATTTATGTTGGGAATATTTGTAAAATGATTTGATAAGTGAAAAAGAGTTGAATATGTGATTTTGGCAAATTATATGAAAGTGACTTTGGTAAGGGTAATTTATGGCTAATGTGTATAAATTGTGTGAATTATGTAATTTGCATGCTTTCTTTGGGTTTGTGGTGGTCCCTTAAGAGTCAGGTGCACCTGTCTAACTATAGGTTTCTTCCACTTTTGCTAAAGTGGCATTGGAGCTCTCATGGACTCCCATAAGTTCACTTGCTACATGACCGCTTTGCGGCAATGTAGTAATGCGTTGTTTCGGATCCACCAACCACTTTTCTGTGATTATGTGATACGTTGATTTGTAACTTGTTTGATATGATGATTTTGGTGAAGAGAATTGAGAAATTGAAAATGTTTTATTAATGTGATATTAATTTTGAAAGTAAATGAATACATAATGTTTTTGCTTATTCTTAATTATTAAGTTGTTACCCATCGTAGTCAAGCTTACCCCCCATTTTCCCTCCACAGGTGATGAACGAGAAACCGAGTCATCGCATCGGGATTGAGGCATCACTCCGATGCATTTTGCTTTTGAAGTCATATTTTATAAAACAAAGCTTTAGCTAGCATTTTGGGACAAGTGATGTACTTTGTATTTTTGTTCTTTGATACTTTGATGTATTTGGGCTAAAATGCCCTCTAAAGCTTTGTATTAACTTATTTCTATGTAAATGTAAGAGTTTTTGAACTTTAAATGTATCTTGTATATGTTTGCTAAAAATTAAAGAAAGAATGAGATTGTGTTGTTTGATATGTTTTGAAAATGATGAGAATCTTTAGTGTGTGGTGGCTGCCATTAGAGTAGATATTATGGGATATTGGATTGGTTTGTGCTTTGGAAAATTTGAGGATTGTGTAAATTGAGTTTTTATGCAGGTAATGGAATTGGATTGAAGATTTTGGCTAGTTACATTATAGGGGCGGTGCTGTCCAATTTTTCCTAAAATGGGCAAAAACTTCGCTTAGGTTTTAGACCTTCTTAGAGCTTGACTTTGTTTGGGAGGTCTTCTTAAAGATTGTAGAACTTGTTTATATCTTTCCAATGATATAAAATTTGTCACATTTGGACTTAGGATGAAGAAGTTTTAAGGGTTGAAAAATTTCAGTTACTGTTGATAAGGCTTAGGATTGTGCAGTATCTTTGGAAGGGATTTTCACCTCCTTAGAGCCTGTTTTGCTTTTTCCATCCTTCATATAAAATGTAGATCGTCTTTTCCCCTTTCCAATGATGTATAATATGCAATTTTTTGGAGTTAGGAGTAAAAAGTTATAAGGTTAGAAAGATTGCAGTCTTCGCTCGTTTGGTCAATTACAACATTCTATTGGTTTTTTATACAGGCAGTAACTTTGCGAGTGTTTTTACCTCTTTAAATGACTGAATTGATTTTTTTCTCCCTTCATGAAGGTTGTAAATCATCTCTTTATCTTTTCAATGAGGTAAAATGTGACATTTTTAGGCTTTTGTGTTAAAAGTTATGAATTTTCAAACTTCTGGTATAGTGTAGGACTTTTTCAATTTTAGCAGAATCTTTGAAGCAAATTTTGACCCCCTTAAAGGCCAAACTAGTTTTTTAATCCTTCATGGAAGTTGTAGAGCTTCCTTTTATCTTTTTATTGATACCAAATTTGTGAGTTTTGGAATTCGGTATGAAGGGTTATGAATTCTCAAAAATTTCAGGTGTATTGTTTGGTTTTAAAAGAAAATTTTTCATATGTATACATATATATATAGAATTTCGAACTCGCGAGGGCGAGCGCCTCGCCTCGCAAGGGCCTCGCCCCCTCGAGCAGCTTGCGATCACGAGCGTAAGCGACCTGCGCAGCCGAGGCGATGCCGTTTGTGTGTTTTTGATTTTCTTTCATTTTCTGATTTTTTTCTTTTTTTTTCCAAATTAAACCTCCTTTCACTCTTTTGCTTGAAACTTTTTCGTTTGGCCTCCGATTCACTCGGTTTTTGAAGCATTGGCTTTCAAAAAGAATTTTCTACCCTCTCATGCAAAAATTTAGAAATTTTGGGATTAAGTTGAATTTCTCGGATTTATCAAAAAAGAGACAATTAGACGTAAAATGGGAACACACTTTCGTATTTTGGGATTTTCTTAATCTAAAGAGATCCGATTGAGGTGCCTTTTGATGCTTATTAACCCAGAGACATGAAATTTCATTTTAGCTTAAGAATTGGAATTTATTTTGGGCTCGAAGTAGATTAATTTTTATTGGCAGATTGTTAGGATGAATTTCTCAAGATTTGTTCGGATGATTAAAATAAGTCTATTTTGAGTTTAAGTGCGTGGTGAGGAATCCCCCCCTAGGGGGATGCACGTCCAGATGTCACACAGGACGTCAGACCCGCGACTCACCGGGGAGGGGTTCCAATACTTATAGTATCATAGCTTTCGGTTTAGGTTCGGGTAGAAGGAGAAATTTAGGGTTTTTCTAGCCTATATTAAAATTGAATTATTTGTCCTCTTTTGCATTGTTTTAACTGATTTTACATGACTAAATGTTGTTTTTTGACTAAATGTTGATTTTGTATGATTTAAATCGGATTTTGCATGGTTTAAATCGTAATATATACTTTAACAAATTATTTTCGCATGAACTAAAGTTTTTTTTCACTGGTTTTCTTTTGAAGGAGTAATATGCCACCTCAGAGTAGAGCTCGAGGAGCTCGGCTTCGTTCTCGCTCTCACCAGGGGAGCACAGATGAGTCCCATGTCTCACAAGATGCAGGGACACACTCTGCTCTTGGCTCTGAGGCACCTAGTGTGCAACCCGAGGAGTCGCCTCCTCCTCCTCCTCCTACTATGCCTGCGATGGATCCGTAGTTTTTCCAGGCCTTTGCCCAGGCTTTCACCTTTGCCATAGTTCAAGGGTCTCAGACTCCAGTGCTAGCTGCAATGGCTAGGGGCGGGTAGTATGATAAACTGCGGAAGTTTGGGGCGGTGGACTTTCATGGTACCACCAATCCGGAGGAAGCTGAATCTTGGCTGAAGAGGACAGAGAGGGTACTTGTTCAGATAAAGTGCTCAGATGAGAAGAAGCTGGAGTATGTTGTGAGTTTATTGCAGGGGGATGCTCTCCACTGGTGGGAGTCAATGCCGCAGAGTCAGGTTGTACCACCAGTGCTTTCATGGAGGGATTTTGGAGAGTTGTTCAGGAAGAAATACCTCTCCCGGGTCTATATGCAGGAGAAGGCCAGGGAGTTCCTAAATTTGACTCAGAGGGAGATGTCTGTTAGCGAGTATGAGCTGAGATTCACCCAGTTGTCTCGATATGTAGCTCATATTGTGGCCAGTGAGGAAGACAAGTGCCGAAAGTTTGAAGGAGGCCTCCACCTGGGCATCAAGGAGAAGGTAATCATTCACAATTTCTGTGATTATCGGAATGGTGGATCTTGCCTCGAGATGAGAAGCTGGAGAACATCAGGCATGAGATGAGCAGGAAGAGAAAGAGCAGAGAGCAGTCATCCAAGAGAGGGGGCAGTGTGCAGTCTGCTGACAGGGGTGGGAAGAGTTCCTAGACTCAGAGTCAAGGTGACAGTAGTGCCCCTCAGCAGAGTAAGCAGATCAGGACAAGGTCAGTACAGGCTTCCTCAGTGGGAGGAAACAACAGAACTGAGAGAAGTAGGAACCAGAACCCTCAGTGTGAGCACTGTGGGAAGTTGCATCGGGGAGAGTGTTATAAGCTTTTGGGTGCCTGCTTCAAGTGTGGAGAGAAGAGCCACAGAATTAAAAATTGTCCTCAAATGACTAGAGGGGAAGGATCTCAGGCTCAGGCTCAAAGGAGAGCAGAGACAGTAGGGACTAGACCGATTCTTTGGGGTGGGCGATTACAGGTCGATGAGAAGCCTAATCCTCCAGGGAGACCGAGAGGGCAAGCACAGGCTAGGGTGTTTACCATGACACGGGAGGAGGCTGCAGCCGCACCGGAAGTTGTTACTGGTATGATTCAGCTTTTTTGTTCTGATGTGTATGTTCTTTTTTATTCTGATTTCACGCATTCCTATGTCTCTGCAAGTATAATATTGCTTGGTATGCATTCAGTTCTTTTGGATGATTTTCTGCTTGTTAGTACTCCGTTAGGGAGGAATGTTATTGTAAGCCGGATCTTTCGAGATTGTGAGCTTATGATCGAGGGATCTAGTTTGGTAGTGGATCTGCTACCTCTAGATCTGAAGAGGTTAGATGTGATTGTCGGAATGGACATTATGGAGAAATATAGGGCGAAGCTGGATTGTGGTCGAAAGGAAGTGGAAGTTGATCTGGGTGAGGGTCAGAAAGTAGTTTTCAGAGGGGATAGAAAGTTGACACCGCCAAGGCTTGTTTCAGCTTTGTTAGCTGATAGACTGATGGGAAGAGGCTGTGAAGCCTTCTTGGCATGTGTCATGGATACTAGTGTGAAGAAGAGCAAGGTGGAGGATATTTTCATTGTGAGGGAATTTCCTGATGTGTTTCCTGAGGAGTTGCCCGGTTTGCCATCGGAGAGAGAGATCAAGTTTGCTATTGATTTGGCTCCCGGGACAGCTCCTACTTCTATTACACTATACAGGATGGCTCCAGCTGAGTTGAATGAGCTTAAGGAGCAGTTGGAGGATTTATTAGAGAAGGGGTTTATTAGGCCGAGCACCTCACCTTGGGGAGCGTCGGTCTTGTTTGTTAAAAAGAAATATGGAACTTAGCGAATGTGCATTGATTACAGGAGGATTAATAAGGTAACAGTGAAAAATAAATATCCTTTGCCTCGGATAGACGACTTATTTGATCAGCTGTAGGGGGCAAGGGTCTTCTCTAAGATTGAACTCAGGTCGGGTTACCATCAACTCAGGATTAAGGAGTCTGATGTGAGCAAGACAGCTTTCAGAACACGGTATGGGCATTATGAATTTTTGGTTATGTCTTTTGGTCAGTCCAATGCTCCTGCTGCTTTCATGGATCTGATGAACAGGGTCTTTAAGGAGTTTTTGGATAATTTTGTTATCGTGTTCATCGATGACATTCTGGTGTATTCCAAGAGTGAGGGAGAACATAGGGAGCATTTGAGGATTGTATTGCAGAGGTTGAGGGAGAGAGAGTTGTATGCCAAATTCACCAAATGTGAATTTTGGCTTCGTGAAGTGGTCTTCCTTGGTCATATTATTTCTGAGAAGGGGGTACATGTGGATCCTAAGAAGATTGAAGCAGTAGTGAATTGGCATGCCTCGACATCAGTGACTGAGGTGAGGAGCTTTCTGGGTTTAGCAGGCTATTATAGGAGATTCGTGGAGGGATTCTTTATGATTGCTACTCCTTTGACCAAATTATTGAGAAAGAACTAGAAGTTTATGCAGGTGATGAGTTCAGTGAGCTTTGAGGAGATCAACCAGATTGACTAGTGCTCCAGTTCTGGCTTTGCCCACAGTTGAGGGAAGTTATACTGTGTATAGTGATGCTTTCAGAAAGGGGTTGAGATGTGTACTTATGGAGGGAGATAAGGTGATAGCATATGCCTCCACGCAAAAAGCCTTATGAGATGAATTATCCGACCCATGATCCAGAGTTAGCAATGTGATCTTTGCCTTGAAGATATGGAGACATTATCGTATGGAGTGCAAACCGGGATCTTCTGAGATCACAAGAGTCTCAAATACTTGTTGAGTCGGAAGGAGAAGAATTTGAGATGAGAGGAGATGGATTGAAATGCTCAAAGATTATGACTGTTGATTGAGTACCACCGGCAAGGCTAATGTAGTAGCAGATGCCTTGAGCAGGAAGTCTTCCATAGAATATGTTCAGACAGTGTATCTGCCGCTATTGGAAGAGATGGCTAAACTCAGGATTAGCTTGAAGTAGGAGGAGTCTGATTGCATGATTGCTACTTTTAGAGTAAGACCGATCCTCAGAGAGAAGGTGAGAGAGTTGCAGGTTCAGGATGTAGAACTGAGTAAGCTGCGGGATGAGATTCAGCAGGGTAAGAAGTCCGATATGGTGGTGAGTGATGATGGACTCCTGACAGTCAGGAATAGGCTTTGTATTCCAAATGTCAAGGAGGTGAAGGATGAGATTCTAGATGAGGCACACAATGCGCCTTATCCTATGCACCCAGGTAGCACCAGGATGTACAGGGATCTCAAGGAGCATTTCTGGTGGAAAGGTATGAAGAAGGATGTGGCCGAGTATGTGAGTAAGTATCTAGTGTGTCAGCAAGTTAAGGCTGAGCACCAGGCACCTTCAGGCCAGTTGAGGCCATTATTCATCCCTGAGTGAAAGTGGCAGAGAGTGACTATGGATTTTCTGATGGGATTGCCCAGGACTAGTAGGAGGCATGATGACATATGGGTGATTGTGGATAGATTGACGAAATCAGCCTATTTTCTAGCAATTAGACAGACAGATCCTCTGCATGTGCTAGCCAAGAAGTATATTGATGAGGTTGTGAGATTGCATGGGATCCCGGATTCGATAGTGTCTGATAGGGATCCTCGTTTTACTTCGAGATTTTGAGGCAGTTTGCAGGAAGCTCTAGGTACTAAGTTAAGTTTTAGCACTGCTTTCCATCCTCAGACAGATGGGCAATCTGAGAGGACCATTCGAACCCTTGAGGGGATGCTCAGGGCTTGTGTGATGGATTTTAGAGGAGCATGGGATGAGCACTTGCCTTTGATCGAATTTGCTTATAATAATTCATATCATTCGAGCATTCAGATGGCTCCTTATGAGGCTCTGTATGGGAGGGGATGTAGGACTCCGATGTGTTGGGATGAAGAGGGAGATAGGAAAATTTTGGGTCCAGAGTTGATTCAGATGACAGTTGATAAGGTCAACTTGATAAAGCATAGGCTAAAAGCAGCTCATGACAGGATGAAAAGTTATGAAGATGCTCACCGGAAGGAGATGGAGTTTGAGGTTGGTGAGAAAGTGTTTCTTAATACTTCTCCTTGGAAAGGGATTATGAGGTTTGGAAGGAAGGGTAAGCTGAGTTCGAGGTATATGGGGCCTTATGAAATTCTGGAGAGGATTGGTCCGTTGGCTTACAAGTTAGCTTTGCCTCCGGAGTTATCAAAGATTCATGATGTCTTTTATGTTTCTATGTTGAGGGGATATCGAGCAGATCCTTCTCATGTCATTCAAGTTGATGAAGTTCAGTTGAGTGGTGACTTGAGTTATGAGGAGCTTCCAGTGCAGATTTTAGATACAAAAGAAAAGGTTCTTAGCAACAAAACAGTGCAGCTAGTCAAGATCTTGTGGAGGAACCATTCGGTGGAAGAGGCCATGTGGGAGCCATTGGGAAGCTATGAAGGCGAAGTATCCTCATCTCTTCAGTGATTCAGGTAAGAATTTTGAGGACGAAATTCTCTTAAGGGGGGAGAAATGTTGGGCTCCGATTCGCATTAAGCATGTTTTATTTATTTTGAGGTTTAGATTGAAAATTTCTTTTAGTTAGAATAATTTGGGATTTTTAGTACTTAGTTAATAGAAATTAATTGGAGGTATTTAGTTAAAATTGGAATTTTAATAAGTTGTTAGAATTTAAAAGAATAGGATGGTGTAAGGGCGATTTAGGAAGTTTGCTTATATTTTTAAGGCTTAAGGGTTAAAAGGAAGGGCATTATAGTCTTTTTATTTTGCAATTAAAAGAAGAATGAAGAAGGAAGGACTTGAATAAGTAGTAGCCGTATGAAATGAAGAGTGAAGCTACGGATTTTATAAGGAAAAGGAGAGAAGATAAATTGCTAGAGTGAAGGATATTAAAACTACGTAGTTTTGCTATAGGTTATAAGTTAAGAAACTATTCCCTAAGTCATTTAAGAAAGAAGATTACAATATTCATAAAGAGAAAAAGGAGAGAGTGACTTTCGGCCAAGATAAGGAGAAGAAGAAGAAGAAGAAGAAGAAGAAGAAGAAGAGGATTGGGGCTTTGTGATTTTCTTGCTTTAGAAAGGAGATTCTAAGAGTTTCTTTAAGAAGAAAGAGGAAGAGTTTAATCCTTCATTGGAGGCAAAAGAAGAAATTCGAGGGAGGTCAATAGGTAAGGGAATTTCAAAATTTTTGGAGATTCTTGATGGGTTTTGGTTTAAATAGTTTAGGAAAGGCATGGGTAAGGTTAGGTAGGTTTTAATTCTTGATTTTCCTTTCCTTAGAATTTCCAATTTTAGTATCTTATGTTAAATTGGGATTATTGTGTTTGATGAAGGTTAAGTGAGGCACTTAGAGGAAGAAGCAAGACCAATTGACCAATCTCAAAGCTAAGGAATTAAGGTGGGTGATTTCTTAATAATTGAGTTATAGGCTTAATGAAAATTTTATAATAAATGCTAATAAATGATTTCCAATGGTTTAAGATTTTTGTATGAATTACTCTTTGTGATGTTTTTAACTTGTATGAGATGTCCCTTGAATGTAAATTTATGTTGGGAATATTTGTAAAATGATTTAATAAGTGAAAAAGAATTGAATATGTGATTTTGGCAAATTATATGAAAGTGACTTTGGTAAGGGTCATTTATGGCTAATGTGTATAAATTGTGTGAATTATGTGATTTGCATGATTTCTTTGGGTTTGTGGTGGTCCCTTAAAAGTCTGGTGTACCTATCTAACCATAGGCTTCTCCCGCCTGCCCGCTAGTGGCATTGGAGCTCCTCATGGACTCCTATAAGTTCACGGCTACACATGACCGCTTCGCGAGAATGTATAGTACGTTCTCTTTCGGATCCACCAGAACCACTTTTCTGTGATTATGTGATATGTTGATTTTTAACTTGTTTGATATGATGATTTTGGTGAAGAGAATTGAGAAATTGAAAATGTTTTATCAATGTGATATTGATTTTGAAAGTAAATGAATACATAATATTTTTGCTTATTCTTAATTATTAAGTTGTTACCCACTGAGCCATCGAGCTCACCCCATTTTCCCTCCACAGGTGACGAGCGAGAAACCGAGTCATCGCATCGGGATTGAGGCATCACTCTGATGCATTTTGCTTTTGAAGTCATATTTTAGAAAACAAAGCTTTAGCTAGCATTTTGGGACAAGTGATGTACTTTGTATTTTTGTTCTTTGATACTTTGATGTATTCGGGCTAAAATTCCCTCTAAAGCTTTGTATTAACTTATTTCCATGTAAATGTAAGAGTTTTTTAACTTTAAATGTATCTTGTATATGTTTGCTAAAAATTAAAGAAAGAATGAGATTGTGTTGTTTGATATGTTTTGAAAATGATGAGAATCTTAAGTGTGTGGTGGCTGCCATTTGGGTAGATATTATGGGATATTGGATTGGTTTGTACTTTGGAAAATTTGAGGATTGTGTAAATTGAGTTTTTATGCAGGTAATGGAATTGGATTGAAGATTTTGGCTAGTTACATTATAGGGGAGGTGCTGTCCAATTTTTTCTAAAATGGGCAGAAACTTCGCTTAGGTTTTAGACCTTCTTAGAGCTTGAATTCGTTTGGGAGGTCTTCTTGAAGATTGTAGGGCTTGTTTAGAGCTTTCCAATGATATAAAATTTGTCACATTTGGACTTAGGATGAAGACGTTATAAGGGTTGAAAGATTTCAATTACTGTTGATAAGGTTTAGGATTGTGCAGTATCTTTGGAAGGGATTTTCACCTCCTTAGAGCCTGTTTTGCTTTTTCCATCCTTCATAGAAAATGTAGATCATCTTTTCCCCTTTCCAATGATGTATAATATGCAATTTTTGGAGTTAGGAGAAAAAATTTATAAGGTTAGAAAGATTGCAGGTCTTCGCTCATTTGGTCAATTACACTGCTCCATTGGTTTTTATACGATAATTTTGCAGTGTTTGTACATCTTTAAATAATTGAATTGATTTTTTCTCACTTCATGAAGGTTGTAAATCATCTCTTTATCTTTCCAATGAGGTAAAATGTGACATTTTTAGGATTTTGTGTTAAAAGTTATGAATTTTCAAACTTCTGGTATAGTGTAGGACTTTTTCAATTTTAGCAGAATCTTTGAAACAACTTTTGACCCCCTTAAAGGCCAAACTAGTTTTTCATTCCTTCATGGAAGTTGTAGAGCTTCCTTTTATCTTTTTATTGATACCAAATTTGCGAGTTTTGGAATTCGGTATGAAGGGTGATGAATTCTCAAAAATTTCAGGTGTATTGTTTAGTTTTAAAAGAAAATTTTTCATATGTATACATATATATATAGAATTTCGGACTCGGCGGCGCCCTCGCGAGCTCCTTGCCTCGCAAGGGCCTCGCCCCCGCGAGCAG
The DNA here is from genome assembly GCA_029891385.1 of Erythroxylum novogranatense. NCBI lineage: Eukaryota > Viridiplantae > Streptophyta > Magnoliopsida > Malpighiales > Erythroxylaceae > Erythroxylum > Erythroxylum novogranatense. Next base: position 91,050 of record JAIWQS010000039.1, on the reverse strand, counting down.
CTTGTGCATTTTTTATTTTCTTTCATTTTCTGATTTTTTTTCTTTTTTTCCAAATTAAACCTCCTATCACTCTTTTGCTTGAAACTTTTTCGTTTGACCTCCGATTCACTCGGTTTTCGAAGCATTGGCTTTCAAAAAGAATTTTCTACCCTATCATGCAAAAATTTAGAAATTTTGGGATTGAGTTGAATTTCTCAGATTTATCAAAAAAGAGACAATTAGACGTAAAATGGGAACACGCTTTCGTATTTTGGGCTAATCAATTACATTAAACCAAAACAAGCCCATTTCTAAATGAACATATGGGCTTCCAATTAACCATTAATTAGTATAAGCCCATCATTCAATTATGGACTTCTAAAGCCTCCAAACTACTTCTTACTTAGCTTGATAACCTTCCTTAAAGCCAAGTGGGGAATCTTATTGAACTTTGATAATTCAAGCTCCAATAAGCCCGTAAATAATTCAATCTCACCGGAATTAATTCTAACTTATTAACTAAATGTCATTCCACTAAAGACAATTAGTTGAACTCTTGAATTATTAAATATTATGAGAATATGTCCAATTGCAAACCCTATTTAGAACCTTATTATAGCTATCCGCACAACAAAGGGTAAAATTACCGTTTTACCCTTATGTTGGTTTTTCCTTCTAGATCTCTCATTTTACTTTATATGGTGATTAACACATAAGATCTCATCTTAGTGTTAAGACTTGATGGGTAGCTAGTCCATCAAACTATCGCGCCAGCTTAATCACCAAATCTCCTTAAAACATCTAGAAGAGATGATAACACTATAAACTCTTTATTTGAGTGAATGTTCACGATACATGTTTCAATTAATAATTCCAACATGCATAATCGGATTAATACCTGTAAAAATCCATTCCGATCATATCAAGAATTATAATGAAATACATATGAGTTCACCACTCATCAAGATTGTGTTTCATAATAGCGAATGCTTAAGTTGTATGTTTTAAGATTAAAGTAACGCCCGCTTTATTCTTGAAAACATACTTGATTCTAGATTCATTTAATAGTGCCATTATCGATAGTCTACTACTATCATGATATGAAACTCATCATTCCCTTTAAGTAAACTCCTTTACTTATATGGAGATAAATCGCAACACTACGCCTCTAAACCATAATCAAACGACCAACTTGATTATTCAACTGTGAATCAATTAATTGATTCTAATAATATACATGTTTCCCATACATCTCTATGCATATGTATATTACTTACAAATGAATCTTGGTACCTTATGACCAGATATATAATGCTCATACAGATAAAACCAAACTCTTTATTTTATTAATAATAAATATTTTCATTACAAAACTCAGAATCGAAGAAGATAAAGTTACATGTAAATACACTTGCTTTCCAAGGCACTATATTTACATAACTCCAACAAGTTCATGCTATATTTAAAGGCTACCAACTTAGTTATTCTTGACTAGAATAAGTCTTAAGTAGTATCAAAACATAACAATCATTATATGAGATACTTTAGTCATTACAAGTCAAATGATCACTTATACAATCATTACAATAAAAATTTTTACGGACATACAAGTAATGTTGCAAATAGACTTTTCATAAAGGGTTAATTTTGTCAGTTGTTTCATCCAATTAGGGGTTATTTTGAACATTTTCGAACAATTAGAGTTCATTTTGAATTAGGGTCTCCTTCATTGTAATTTTTTTTAAAAAAATAATAAAGTGGGACCCGTACATAGATGACATAATGTTTCTGATTTAAAAAAGAATGGGATCCACACATAGATGGCATGATTTTTCTAATTTAAAAAAGAAGTGGGAGCCACTCTATGAGTATATGCGTGTTAGTGAAAGTGAACATAGAGGTTTGGCACTTTCACTACCTACTGTGATTTTGTTGGATAGTAGAAAGCTAGATTAGTTATTATAGAGAACAACTATAAAATGCTAAGTGGAAAGGTTGAGAGGTGGTGTATCAATCACTTTACGAGAAGCATTCAATTTAAGGTGGAAGTTGAAAATCATTTCCAAAGATTTCATCACTTCTTTTCTAACACCTGACCACCTTAAAACCTATAAGCTCTTTATGTTAAATTAGTTCATGCCAACCTATTATGTCCTTTTAGTACTCTTTTATCCTAAGAACCAAAACCCACATCCTGTCTTGCAAAGATTAGTGATTCTAAGAAAATCCTTATCAGAAACCTTCACTCGATTTTAGCCTTTTGTTGGTAAACTTAGAGACATACTTTCCACCGACTATAACGATGAAGGAGCCTGCTATATGGAGGCTAGATTCAACCGTAATATTTTTGAGTTCCTTAACAAACCTGATCGTGCTACATTGTTACTCAAGTTGTCTCCATGTGAGTTTAACTGGAATGAACTATCTCTAGGATCTCATCTTTTAACACCTTGGGGAAGTGTTATCTTTTTCAAACTTATTATTCCTCCTTTGAAACTATATGTTATTCAACAATCCTAATTCTAATGTTTTTCATGTTTTCAAGTATAATTAGGGATCATTATTATTATATTTAGACATATGTTCTTTGTATCTATATAAGCATGGCCCTTTTAACAAAATAGTGCACTTGTTCATCCATGGTAGAGTAGAGTAGCTCAAGGTAAAAAAGAAACTTTATGTTAATTTACTTCCTTTGTGAATTTTGCTCTTTTAGCCCTCCTTATTTTATTCTATGAGATTGATGATTGACCTATAGCAAGTTAGTCAATATTTAATATAGTAAGTGCACGACGTAGCTGTAATTATTACCGGTAAGTATAAGTCAATCCCATGAAGGCTATGAATAATAATAATTACCCTTCCCCTATTATCTAGCCTACAGATTGATTTCAAATTTTAATAGAAAGAAAATAATTAAAGAAAGAGGAAACGATAATGAATGCAAAGAAAATGGAATTCACTTAGAAAACTATCGTTATCAGAAATCAATATATAGGTTTGAATCCCCTTAAACCCTTAACAGATTGATGTTTTATCATATGATTGTTTTGTTAATGTACTAGACCGTGGAGACTCCTCTAGTATGCTAGTAGCTGACTTTGAGTCTACTAACAACTAATCCTAAGGTTTCTAACTGAATTACTTGGGTTAAATTTTATAGGATTACATTGATTTATCATTCCCTCCATTAGGTTTGACCCTAATCTGGAAGATCTATTCAACCTAGGATTTCTCAATCTCAACGTATAAAATCAAACTATAAATAAAATATGTAATCAAATCCAATATAAAAATCAAACCAATTGCTTTAATAAAAGAATCAATCATTTCAAAGTATTAACATAAGGTTCATCTAACCTAAATACTAACTAGATGTTTAGTTACATTTTATTGAACGCGAAATCAAAAATACATTGAAAGAAAAATAGAAAACAATGAGTTCTTAATTCTAAATCTCCTTGATTATCTTTTATTGAGTTTTCTTGCGTTGTAGAGGCTTGATCTTGAATTTTGATGAATCTTTCTAAGAAATCTTTGTGTTTTCCACTATGTAAAGAAGGAAAAAAGTATTCCTCCAATCCACTATGTAAAATATGATGGCCAACCTATGTATATTAGCCATTATTGGGGGCACTTTTTATAGGATGTTGACCCATCCATATGTGAGCCAGATTATGAGATGTGTCCAACTCTAGATTATGATGAAACAAACAATGGGACGAATCATGTTTTCAAAAAAGACAAACAAAACTTTGACAGAAGGGAAGACAACAACAATCTAAAGAATCTTTATGAACTTCTCAAAGTTGTTGGAAAAGAAAATTTGTTCCTTTTAGATATAATCCCAAACAAAATTGCACCTATTATCCCATCTATTCTTGTTGCTACTCTAGCATCTATCTGATGCATGGTCATGAGAAATTATGAGGAAGAATTTCCTTTTATGGAGAGACGAACAGATGACACTAATAGTTACATTAATGCTACAATAATTACTTCTCATGATACTCTTGTCTCAGATCTTACTGATAAAGTAATCAATTAGTAAACCGATAATGCTATTGTTCAAAATAAATTTATTTTCCAAATTGATACTAAGATTTGTGTTCTCAACCAAAACACACAAGCTACTCAGAAAAGGGTAGAATATGTGACTTCTCAAGTTCATAAGCTTTACACTTCTTTATAAGATCAAATGCTTCAACTTGATGCTAATCTAAGAAGTTATATTGATACTTAATATTTTGTAATTGATTTCATCACCACATAGTAAGAACTCATACTAGTCAAAGAAATACTTCAAACATTGGGATAGACATATAGAAAGAACAATCAAATATTGTTTATATAATTTATCCTACAACTTTTCCAATTATCTAGCCCATTTATTGAACCCTAACTTATCTTGAAGCCGTCAATTATGAAAAGGTGTTCAAAATAAATTATCCTTTAATCAAACGATATGTACATCCTACTAGCAAATCCACTAAACCTATAAAGCCCAAGGTTGAAAAGAAAAATGAACCATCACTTTCAAACACTAAGCTTATAATCTATGGACAAAACCTTTCTACATCAAAATTCCACCTTCTTCACGGCCTAAAACCTAACCTGTTCCATCCATTGGAAAAGATAAAGCTCCTTAATAAGAGTTTGTTGCAACTCTTAAGCCAGTATCTATCTTAGATGATTCTGAAAGTCAATCATTTGAAGATTCTGAAAAATCTGAATAATATTTGGAGACTTTTGAACAATTTGTTGACTTTTCTGGATTAGCCTAAATAATGATGACTATGCCAAATACTTCTAACCAACTGAGGTTGAGCCAAAAATAAGCCAAGCCAAATATATAAAGATTGAATCAATTAGGCCTTCACCACAACCAATACAAGTACCTCCAATTAGACCCACTTTAGGACCTCAGTTTACTTTTGATGATTTTTCACCTAAAAAATGGAGAGATTGTTTACATGATTTTAGTACTTAGATTGATTTGCAAATGAATCGAGCAGATACTACTTTAAGAGATATCTTGTTTGAATTTACTTTTCGTTTCACTAGTACTTTGAAGGAATGGTGGCAAAGTTTAGATGACTATCGAAGACTCTATTATATTCAAGTAGCATCTACTAGTATTCATCTTGGTATTATCCATAAAAATTAATTGGTGTTTTTTAGCTTATTGATAGGCAAACTCAATAAAAATATTTTGAAATAAAGTGTTGCTTTTTGGATAGAGGAGATCTTCAAAAACATTTTCAACTTATATCAAAACGATGCTATTTGTTTAATGATTATAATGTTGTCCATCTCTGTTATACTTTCATCACATCTCTTATGGATGAACTTCATCTAAAACTTCAAAGGACCATTGCAACTTTAAGTAGAGATATGAGAGAAATATCTCTTAGTGAGATTTATCAACTTGCTTTACAATATCTTGATAAACTCTGTAATCAATAAGAATTTCTCAGGAATATATCTAAAGATGGTCCTCTTCTGAAGAAAGCTAAAAAAATGCCTTATCTAAAGATCAAGTGTAAGGAGAAAAAAATATTGTGAATGCCCTGCTAGAAAGAAATATCATCCTAAGATATTCTCAGACAAACGATCTCAAGATCCCAATTCTCTAATGGAGGCTATCAAAAACATCTCAGAAGACATAAACAGTATATCTTTGTTTGATTCTTTAAAAGAAGAGTTCCTAATGCTAAAAAAGCATGTTGATGTTTCCTTTATAGTAATCCAAGACATTTTGCTTAACAATTTCCTAACAAGATAAAAATGGATATAAAATTTTTAGACTTCATTGATGTTATTATGCCAATCCATGATAGTCACGTTGAAGATAGATATCATTGAAGAAAATTTTAGTGAAGATGAGGAAACCAAATTCATTATACCTATTGACTCCTCTGTTGATTAATCTAAATCAATTGAAGAAGTTGATGCTGAGGATGATAACCTATTCATGTTACAGTAACCTTATTTTAAGGTAGTCTTAAAGCTTATCATTGTTTCTCGTGATTATGTCCATATCTAGTTGTTACTATAAGATAAATATGATAAGCCAATAAAGGCTATTAGATACATAGATACTGGACCTTTTTAAAGTGTTATGAAGCATAACATCTTACGTCCCTAAAGTTTGGATATCTCATAACGAAAACTTTACTGCTATTGATGGTAATTCATTCAAAATTGTGCTTATCACAAAAATATAAATTGGGATAAGGTTTTTCCTAATTGTTTTATGTGGACTAAAGTTCTTAGCAATCATTTAACTGGCCCAAATATCCTAATTAGTATGGATGTATATTGAAAGGCATCTCCACTGCAAATTCTACCTACTAGTATCAAATGTTGAGCCAATTTTAGTGTTTATAATGATATACACATAATTTTCTAACTCACTCAGGTACCTTCTTAATATGAAGTATTGAAAGATCCATTTTTGGAGCACTATCCTAAGAACCATGCATAGTTCTCACACCCTTATACTCTTTAGAATAATCCATAATTCTTCATTCATTTACCTTTCAAAAAGAATGAGAATATCAATCCTACCAAGGCCACTCATCCTGGAATGAATCTTGATGATTTAAAGCTAGCATAAGATTATTGGTTATCTTACTTCAACAAGGATTAATTGAGCCCATAAGATCAAATTGGGCTTGTTAAGCTTTTATGTTATCAAAAGAGCTAAACAAAGAAAAGTTTGTCATTGACTACGAACCCTTAATGCATTCATACAAGATGATAAGTTTCTATTACCAAAGATCAATACTCAAGTCTTATTTCTAAAAGAAGCAAAAATCTTTTTGACTTGAAAGTAGGTTTTTAGAAATTGGAAATAGACCCACAAGAAAGGTACAAGATAAGTTTTTTGCATTCCAATCCTCAATACAAATCAATTGTCAAGTCATTTAGACTCAAAGATGCCCCATCACTATTTCAAAGGGCTATGAAAAAGATCTATGAGCCTATTCTTACTAGTTCCTTGATCTATATTGATAACCTCTATTATATTCTAAGACCCATAAATATCATAAGGTACTACTCCAATCTTTTTTAGATCTTACAAAACAATATGGAATTATTCTCTCAACCACAAAAATTCACATTAGATCAACCTAGATAGAATTTTGGGGTATGAACTTGTATAAAGGATTTTATCAGCCCAACCTACATATTGTCAGTGAATTGTTACATTTTCCTTATGAAAATATCAGTCCAAAGCAAATCCAACAATTTCTTAGAATCGTTAATTACATCAAGGATTTTATTCCACACATGACTAGTTATAAAAGTTCTTTAACAAGATTCCCAAGAAAGAATCTGCTACCCTAAAGTAAAGAGTAAACCAAAGCTATACAATATTTTAAATAAGTGAGTTTGTATTCACCTCCTTTAAAGATTCCTGAAAAAGGCCAATCAAAAAGGCATTACACACTAATTACAAATAATTTTTGTTGGTAAATAAGGGCATTTGAAATTTTAATTTTTACCTCAGCCTTTATGATTTTGTGGTAGAAATGGATAACACGTCATTCCTAAAGATTCTTAAGCTCAATAAGAAAATATTACCTAATAACTAATTACTTCGTTGGAAAGATTGGATCTTTTGCTATAGATTCATAGTCCACCATATTAAAGGTCATTATAACATGTTAGTTGATTTCCCCTCAATACCTAGAAATGAAATCCAATTTCTTACTCCCATCTTGAAAAACCCAATTACGCTCTTCATTCTCCCAATTATGAATTTCCCATTTTATGCCAAAATTAAGAAATGTTTTCCTCCAATAATCAAAAAACCTTCTCAAAACCTGGATGAAATTGTTGTTCTTTTGTGCAAGAGTCTTTGTTATTACCTTCATCTTGTTCTCACCACCTTAAGCATTCCTCTGCATCCATATCACTTTGACATCTTGGCTCCATATTTCACTTTGCATCATCTCTATGATTCCCTTCCTGAACCCACTATGTGACATCTCTGGGCTTTATCTGCCTTTTATGCCTGTCCCATTGCTTTATCTTTATTTCATTTTACCGTCATTTAGCTAATCCTACCAATGTAGATTCTCTGTTGTGGACATTCTTAGAATGGTTTCAACTATTGGCAAAGTGGCGTATCCGATTAGGTCAGATACTTAATAGATACCAATTACAGAGCATGCCCCTTATAGATCAAAAACCTTAGTCTTTGTTCATTATCCACCATCCTTATAGCATGACTGAAAATGGTTATGTTTACACCAATAATCATTTTCGAATCTAAAAGACATCCATTGACTGACCTAAAAACCATAAAGACATAATCTATGATCTTTACCACTTTCTCGATCACCTTAATCATCATCCAAAATTCAATAAACCTACCGCTTGAATATCTCTAGGCCCAAACCCTAGAGGCTTTGCTTCACTAAAGCCTATTTCACCAACTGTTGAATATTAGTCTTCTGTTGACTAGTTTGCTTATATAGGTTTTACTGTCATGGCAGGAGAGCTACCATGTGCACCTGGATATGGACCAAAGAAAACTTATGAAATTGGGGAAAGCTTAACTACTCATAAGTCTAAAGAAGAGCCCAAATACATTCCTAACTATTTCCAAAGTGCTAAAGATTCTTGGCTCCCAGTTTGAAAAGATGTCGAAATAAACCATTTCATTAAAGGAATGAAAATTTTTGATAATCACATTTCTGTATATGATGATGATTGTAGACCTTAATCTTTATCTGCACCACCCTGTTGAGAGATTTTATCTTAGCTTTTAGGAATATTATTGGAGCCTAGTGTTTTCCAATAATTTTTACTTTTACTATGCATTTTTATATTTTAGTTTACATTATACTATGTAGGGTTGATATTTAAAAGTTGTTTGTCTTGTTCTCGCTTACTTGGCCTATAAAAAGAAGGTTTCTCTTCTTTTGTAATCATGTCTTATTCCCATATAGTTAATCAATAATATGAAGTGTGCTTTCTATCTTATAGCTTTCTTCCATGCTTTCTCTTTCCTAAAAGCTTGATTCTTAAATAATATAGTTACAGTCGTACAAAAAGATAAGTATACTCTATACTTGCCTCTTTATGAGAATCCTGTTTTTCATAAAGTCTTGGACTATAAATTCTGTATGAGGTCTAAGATATATGAGAAAAGATTGGTTAGTTCAAATCCCTAAAAGGTAGTCTTTGACAGATGACGTTGGATAAGAGAAGATAAGCTTGTGTCTCGACTAACATAACTGGAATCTCAACTGTAGTCATCTTTGATGATCTTAATCTTTAATAGAGATTCAGATATCAAAATCATTTAAAATACATATAGGTTAGAAACCTATGATAAAACTCCCTTGAGGCTTATTAGTGAAATATTTCATTAGCCTATAAAACACAATAAGAAGAGTCTTCCTCAATGTATGTGGTTCAAGTACTTAAAAGATTTCTATTGTCCCCTTTGCTTTTATAGATTCAAACATGTTGCAATTATCAATGTAAGTATTAAAATTGACTCAAGATTTGATACTATTAGGTAGAATTTAAAACAGAGATGCATTATAACATACATCTATAACAATCAAGAGATATACGAGTCTTTGATAATGTATTAAGAAGAAAATTTGTAAAATATCATGAATTTATGGTGAAAAAATAGAGAAAAGAAACGAGTAAAGTAAATTCTGTCAACAACGGTGCGCATTCAACAATGGTAGGCAGCCAACCATTGTTGAATGCCTACCAAAGTGGAAAATGATAGGCACCATCGGTGCCCACCAATGTTGAAGGATAGCTGGCTGCTTTGGCTAGCTATCCCAAATCTCCTGCTTATAAATAGGCAAGAGATGAAGGAAGCAAATAGAAGAGGAAAATGGAGAGAAGTAAGGTGTGAGAGAGAGAGAAAGAAAAAGAGAGACAAAATATTTTGTATATTTTGTGAGTCTAGTTTCTCCTTGTAATTCTCTAGTTTTAATAGTAAAGTCTTCTATCCTTGCTTGTGGTTTTTACCCTAATTTGGGAGCTTTTCACGTAAAATTTGTGTATTCTTTACTATTCCCTCAATCCTATTTAGCTGCGAACCTACTCTAATCCGGTCAACTTTCACAAAAAGTGGTATCAGAGTGAGGTCAAAAAATTACGACGAATTTTTTGGCATAATCCGTTTGGAGTTCCGTTATTGTTATTCAGTACTATTCACGTATATAGTACTATTCACATATACGGAGACTATTCATACGTATAAGTACTATTCATACATACGGGTACTATTCACGTGAAATAATGGGAGCTAAGTTCTGTTCGTGATAGAAGCAATGGCAGCAAAATTTAAGATTGAGAAGTTCAATGGAAGTAATTTCTCATTGTGGAAGTTGAAGATAAAAGCAATCTTGATGAAAGATAATTGTCTGGCGGCTATTAGTGAACGGCCAACTGGAGTCACATATGAGAAATGGAACGAGATGGATGGGAATGCTGTAGCTAATCTTCACCTAACTTTAGCTGATAGAGTATTATCCAGCATAGAGGAAAAGAAGACTGCAAAGGAAATATGGGACCACCTCACAAAACTGCATACGAGGTCAAATCACTCCACAACAAAATTTTTCTCAAGAGAAAACTATACACTTTACGCATGGTGGAATCCATCGGTGACGAACACTTAAATACTTTAAATACTTTATTTTTCAACTCACATCATTGGGGCATATAGTAGAGATAAGTGAACGTCTGGAACTTACTCTCAAAGTCTACCAGATTCATATGATCAACTCATCATCAATCTAACAAACAACATAGACACTCTAGTCTTTGATAATATTGCACCGCTATTCTAGAAGAGAGTCGGCGTAAAAGTAAGGAAGACAAGCTGGCAACTTCGCAATGTTGGAGGCCTTGACGGTGACGAGGGGAAGATCAATGGAACGTGGCTTAAGTGGGAGTCATAATCATGGTACATCAAAATCCAAGAGAAAGAAGAATTTCAAGTGCTACAATTGTGGAAAGAAAGGACACCTACAGAAGGATTGTTGGTGTTGGATCCCGTTTTCGAAATCCAACTACTCATACAGATTCCCTCATACGCACGCATGAATCCTTATAAACTCTTCTTGCTCTGATACCATAAATGTTGGGACCCGATCCTAAACCGGATCCCAACCAAAACGGCTACGAAAACGAATTGAATCAAAAGCGAAATCGCTAATCGAAAACAAATCGCATCATCGGAGCGAAACGAATACTCCAAAAATTGTGCATCGAAAATACGAATAATAAAGCGGAGAAACTCGAAAGGCAGAATTTCCGAATCGAATGCGAATCGAAATAATCAAACTGAAAACACACACCGACATCCGTTTCAAACATGAAGCATAGAAAACTCATCGCGTTGGAAACCTTACGACATTTCCAATCCGGTATAAATTTTTTTTTCCTCTTATTCATTTCTTTTTTTCTTAAATCAATCTCATTCAAATCATAACCATTCCATACAATTCCCTTTTTGGAAACTCATCCTCACCAATTTCAATTCACTTAATTCATCTTATTCATTTCTTATACAATCATCTAAATCCTCAAACTTATTTCTTTAAACCCATTTTACCGAAATTTTTACGAAATTTCAAAAGATAACGCTCAGATTTTGACAAATTCAAAATTAAAACACAAGAAACTCACTTCTAATATCACAACTCAATAACACAAGGCAACATCGGACCTCCCGTCCGGCATCCAAACACCAGCAGAAAACACAATCTTAGTTCTAAACACTTCATCATTCCAATCCATAATACATCTCAACTCAAATTTACGTATAAAATCTATTCCACAATCATACATAACTCATAATCAAATACATCATAAATTTACATGATAACTTTTCAAGCCATAAATAAAAGCGATCATAAAACTATCGGGTTGACATCATATTCGTTTTCCATCCGATCTCCCGTGAAAACACGGAGATGGGGATGAAAGGGGTGAGCTCGAAGCTCGTGGATAATACATTTATAAACCGAACAATAAGCGGAAAAATCTTTTATTTTCAAACTTTTCAAACATTTCCATTTAAGAATTCTCTAAAACTCATTTTCAAACTTTTCAATTTCATCAACACTTTCTAAGATTTTTCTCAAAATTTTCATTTGTTTCAAAACATTTATATCCGGTTCAGAATTTCATGCTTGAAAAAATTTACTTTCTCGCTTCTCAAAATCTCAACCTTTTCAAAACATGCATGCCTTAAACATGAATGCATCACATCATAGTGTATCACATCATAATCAAATTAAAACACATAACACATCGTAATTGGTTTGGTTCGGTCCAAAATAGACGTCTCGCACATTCCGCATAATGCGATTCTGCGTACGTGAATGTGAGGGGAGTCCGAGATCGAACTCCTATGCCTATTGCAGCGGTAGCCGCCAAGGCTTAAACAGTAGAGAGATACGACTCACAAAAAGGACTGACCAAACCCACTTAACACATAACAGCGAAAATGAATTCAGATGCGAAGGCACTTTTCAAAAATCTTGATTTTTGTACCTTTTTCAACTCATAACATCAAATTGTGTCATAGATGACACAAGCATATATCCACATAATTGCACATAATCAATCTAATGCAATTCGCGTAAATCACATATCAATATATGCACTAATTCTTTAAATCATTCAAATCATAAATCACATAATTTGAAAACCATGAAATTCATAAGTCTTGTATTTTCTAAAACTCATTTTACTCCTTTGAAATCATAATTTCAAACATTTACATCCTTTTTCAAACATTTTTATCAATAATAATTTATCAAAAATCAAATTTTGCTTTCTTTAATTTTCAAAATTCACATTTAGCTTATAATTCAATAAATAAATATACTACCCACCTCATATCCATGCTAGCATCTTGTCCAATGCTTCAATTTGACCTTTTCTCCTTTCTTCCTTCCAATTGAAAATTTCCTAAATCAATTTCATCAAAATTTAATCTCATAAATAACTTATTCCTTCAATTTGATGCATAAGTCATCAATTCCTACTAATTCAAGATAGTTACATCACTAATTCCAAAACCCCCAAATTACAAATTGAACCTAAATCAATCCAATCAAATTCAATATCATAATTAACTTAATTTCTCAAATTGAACTTAGGAAATATCAATTCCTCTCATATTCAATCTATTTCAATCTCCAATTTTGAAAATCCCAATTTTAAAATTGGCCTAAACCAATTTATACAAATTCCATATCATAAATCACAATTTCTCATAATTGATTTCATATTTCATCAATTCCTACTATTATTGATGATTCTACACCATTAATTCACAAAATCCCCAAATTTCTAATTTGGCCTAAACCTCCAATTTACAATTTTTCAAATTAAACTTCACCTAAAGCATAAACATCAAAATTAACTTAGGATATCTCAAATTCATCACTAATTCAAGCCATCTAAAGCATCAATTTAAAAAATTCCCAATTTTCATTCCATCCAAAATTAAACACAACCTAAAGCATATACATCACAATTAGCTTCATAAATCACAAACCCATATCATTATCTATATTTCTAAACCAAAAACTCAACAAAAACTCAAAGTTGAAAATTTTCTCTTACCTCATTTTTCCACCAAATTCGAATTTTCCTAGCTTGAAAGGAAGCTCTCTTCACTTCCCATCTTCCTTTCTCTTGTAACACTCTCAAAACCCCAAAAATCAAGTAGGAAAAATCAAAACTTGCTTCCTCTCTCACCTTAGCCGAAAACTCCATCTTCTTCTCTTCCTTTTTCTTATTTTCTTCCCTTCTCTACAAGAATCATCGTGATTCTTCTACTTAAACGACAGCACATAGTATAAATAATGCCATGTCATTAAAATTTTGATAAAAAGACCAAAATGCCCCTCATATGTTACTTTATGCCATTTTTACTTGCGGTTTTGATTCGCACTATCGAGTTGAAGGAATTTGTTAAAACTTTCTTCTCGAGAAATGTTCCTCTCAATCATACGAATCCAACGCCGCTAACCGCGCTCAATTCCGATCACTTCATCAAAAGTTATGCACAAAACAGTTCGGGTATATCCATATTCTAACACATTTTCCATATACGATTATTTCCGTCCAGAAATTCACATTCTTAATCCCAGAATTGAAACTCGATGTCTTCATAACAATTGTAGCCTTATGTCTGTAGTTTAATTCAAAACAAGAATCGTCTTATTTAGATTCCCAGATCAAAAGTTATACTCAAAATACTCTCAAGAGTTCCCAATCCAAAAATTACACCCTAATCCGAACTTCCATTCATAATTCGAAGGTCGTAGGGGCAAAATTGACATTTCATTTCTTCATATGATTTGTAGCCCTTGTCTTATCTTTATTTCGCCTTAAGAATCACTTCAATCGGATCTCTATAGATCCCGAATTTCAAAAATACTGAAATATACCTAACATTTCGACTCACTTTGATTAAATTAATCACCATCAATTAAATCTCAAAATTCACAATTTCCCATGAGGATGTAGGGAATTCTCTTAGGAATCCAACGCCGCAAGAATCAACTTAATCGGATGTCGACGACGAAAAGATATAAGCAAAATAGTGAACAAAGGTCGGATTGGAGGAAATAACAAGCGAAGAAAAATCAAAACAACGTCAGATTGGAGAAACAAAAAGCAAGGCCAGATGGAAGCAAACGGCCATTTGCCAAGTGGCTTTAAGCTCGCTGCCTCAAGCGACGCTGTCGCTTGGTGACGCTGGCGAACGTCATTATCACTACGGCGATGCGTCGCTCTAGCGACGCGAAAGCTAAACACTCATATCGCTAGGCGATCGTCATCCTAAATGAGGGATAAAACAAATTTCCTCTTCTTTTTTTTCACATAAAATCCAAAACTTCCAAAATTCATAACTCTTAATTCAACTCCAATTTTGACAAACTTAGTCTCTATAGAAAGCTTGAAGGAAGCTCTTCAACTTCCATGAAGGACATACAAATCAATTCAACTCATAAAGGAGTCCATTTTTCGGTCAAAGATACTATCCTCTAATAATCATGCTAAAACCACAATATAAACTTGTAAAAATCATAACTTATTATTCCGAGATCAAAAAATTGCATACTTTATATCGAAATAAAGATCAAAACAAATCCTTAAATTTTCCTGAAGGACATCAAAGCTCAATTAACCTCTAACTAGGTTAATTTCTCAGTCAAAATTTCAATCATAATTAAAGTCAAAAGTCAACCCTATCACACATAAACTTTGACTGATCATAACTTTCACTCCCGATATCGAAAAATTTCAAACTTTATGGCTACAAAAAGCTCTTAACGTAATCTACAAGTTTCCAGAAGACCATTTTCTCAAATTATGCCTAAATCAAAAGTCAACTTTAAAAGGCCAAAAAGTCAATTATTTCACAATTTTTCATATTTTCACTCTCTCTTTTTATTCATGATTTTCAACTTAATTTCAATCAACTCATCTACTTAATTTCATAAACCATACCAATCCACTCAAAACCCCAAAGATATCAAAATCAGATCATTTCTTTTCTTCTCAATATTCTTTAAATTTTAAGTCATCTCTTGCTCTGAAGACGTATACACAAAGACTCCTTAAATTTCATTTTCATAATTCAAATTTTCACTCAAAGATCGGGATCCAACATTTCTCCCCTCTTAAAAGAATTTCGTCCTCGAAATTCATATACTTAGACTCCAATTAACTCATTCTTGCATAAATTGCTTTCTAAACAAAAATCATCAAGCACTTTCTTACTACTAATTTCTTTCAAGAAATCATAATCAAATCACTTTTCTTATCTACGTTCCTCATCATATCTCTTCACAACATTTCACTCTTTGTATCTCATAACACCCATATCATCTCAAAGCACTATATCTATAACTTATTATTTCTTCATATATGGACACAAGTCAATGATCCATTTCTTAAGGAACCCTAATATGGTTCACTCATCATTTAATCTTTACCATCACGTCATCTTTCTAAAAGTCATACTCTCATCTCACAGAAATACAAGCTATATCAATTTCTCCCAATTCATTATGCAATTCACATTTCAAGTTACACAAACGCATGTTTCTAATCAATTATATTCTTAACACCCAAATCGAATCAATCACTTGAATTCGTCAAATAATCATGCACATCAATTTCACATTTCTAAAGACAATCATATTTCTTTCATCAAAATCAAATGATCACTTAGCACATTCTCATAAATTCACTCTTATCATTACAAACTCTTCTCAAATTCTTACTCATACTCATATGCCCAACTAAGATCATATTACTGGGCTCTGATACCATAATTGTTGGATCCCGTTTTCGAAATCCAACTACTCATACAGATTCCCTCATACGCACGCATGAATCCTTATAAACTCTTCTTGCTCTGATACCATAAATGTTGGGACCCGATCCGGAAATCGGATCCCAACCGAAAACGAACACGAAAATGGAATTGAATCGGCGAAATCGCTAATCGAAACAAATCGCATCATCGAGCGAAACGAATACTCGAAAATTGTGCATCGAATACTGAATAATAAAGCGGAGAAACTCGAAGGCGAAATTTCCGAATCGAATCTAATCGAAATAATCAAACCGAAACACACACCGACATCCGTTTCAAACATGAAGCATAGAAAACTCATCGCGTTGGAAACTTACGATATTTCCAATCCGGTATATTTTTTTCCTCTTATTCATTCCTTTTTTTCTTAAATCAATCTCATTCAAATCATAACCATTCCATACAATTCCTTTTTTGGAAACTCTAAAAATCATAACTTATTATTCCGAGATCGAAAAATTGCATACTTTATATCGAAATAAAGATCAAAACAAATCCTTAAATTTTCATGGAGAACATCAAAGCTCAATTAACCTCTAACTAGGTTAATTTCTCAGTCAAAATTTTAATCATAATTAAAGTCAAAAGTCAACCCTATCACACATAAACTTTGACTGATCATAACTTTCACTCCCGATATCGAAAAATTTCAAACTTTATGGCTACAAAAAGCTCTTAACGTAATCTACAAGTTTTCAGAAGACCATTTTCTCAAATTATGCCTAAATCAAAAGTCAACTTTAAAAGGCCAAAAAGTCAACTATTTCACAATTTTTCATATTTTCACTCTTTCTCTTTTTATTCATGATTTTCAACTTAATTTCAATCAACTCATCTACTTAATTTCATAAACCATACCAATCCACTCAAAACCCCAAAGATATCAAAATCAGATCATTTCTTTTCTTCTCAATATTCTTTAAATTTTAAGTCATCTCTTATACAAGACGTACACAAAGCACTCCTTAAATTTCATTTTCATAATTCAAATTTTCACTCAAAGATCGGGGTCCAACAGTTAGAATCTGAATAAGAAAGATTCTATTCCTCAAGGAAATGCGGCGAATACTTCAGATGATGGAGGTGCAATGGTCTGTGAAGCAGCAACAACTATTAGAGGTAAGAGAAGATTTGTTGATGTATGGCTTCTCGATTCAACAGCTACTTTTCATCAGCTCGAAGAGAATGGTTCCATCAGTATGAAGCTGTCTCTGAGGGATCTGTGTACATCTGTAATGATCAAGTTCTAAAGATCGTTGGTATTGGTACCATCAAGCTAAAACTGTATGATGGGACAACTCAGACTATTGAAAAAGTGCACCATTTGGAGGGCCTGAAGAAGAATTTGTTGTCTATAGGACAACTAGATGATCTCAGTTTCAGATTTGAGGTTCAAAATAAGATCATGAAAGTGATTAAAGGAGCGCTTAGTATTTATGAAAGCGAGAGAAGATTGTTGCAAATCAGATATCTTTGAAGGAGTAACGTTGTAAGAAGGAGAGGTATACATTGCGGTGACTAGTCTGACCACAAATCTGCAATGACGTGACATAAGAAGCTTGGACATATATCAGAACAAGGAATGAAGATACTTGCAGAGAAGAATCTACTTCCAAGACTCATAAAGGTAACACTACCCTTCTGTGAGTATTGCATTGTGAGTAAGCAACATCGATTAAAGTTCAACACATCAAAGTTCAGAAGTAAAGATATTCTAGAATTGATTCACTATGATGTATGGCAAGCACCAGTTAAGTCCCTAAGATGAGCAAATTTCTTTGTATCATTTATTGATGATTATTCGAGGAGATGTTGGGGTGTTTCCTATCAAGAGGAAGGCAGATGTGTTTCCAACTTTCAAATCTTACAAAGCGCGGGTGGAACTCGAATCTGGAAAGAAGATCAAGTGTTTGCGCTCAGATAATAGAGGTGAATATACTAGGAAAGAATTTGATGAATTCTGCAAGCAAGAAGGTATCAAAAGGCAGTTCACTACGGCATACACTCCTCAAAAAAATGAAGTAGCAGAGTGGATGAACAGAACTCTGTTGGAAAGAACCAGAGTGATGTTGAGAACTGCAAGCTTAGATAAGAAATTCTGGGCAAAAGTAGTCAATACTGCCTATTATGTGGTGAATCGAGCTCCATCAACTGCAATTGAGTTGAAGACACCGATGGAGATGTGGACTGGTAAACTAGTGGATTATTCCAACCTTCATGTATTTGAAAGTCCGACCTATGTGATGTTTAATGCCCAAAAAACTACAAAGTTGGATCCAAAATCCAGAAGATGCATTTTCTTAGGGTATGCTGAAGGTGTGAAGGGGTATCGTCTGTGGGATCCCACTGCCCACAAGATTGTTATTAGCATGGATGTTATCTTTATAAAAGATAAGGATCAAAGCAGCGAAAATGTTGGCCTGCCTGAGAGAATCCGAAACTACAACCGTCTGAGTGGATAGGAAGTTGATCACAATGATTCTTCCAAGTCGCACTGAGCACGAGGAGTAAGAACCAATTGAATATGATGTTTCGATGCTTGGAGGCCAACTCATAAGAAGAAAGCACCGAGTGGGCACTCAGTTATATTACGGAGCAATATTGCATCTTGTCTTTTAACCGAGGATGGAGAGCCGTCAACTCTTCAAGAAGCAATGACTAGTTCAGATGCAACTCAGTGGGTGGCAGCAATGCAGGAAAAAATTGAAGCTCTGCATAAGAATAAGAGTATAAGACATGGGAGCTAGTATCACTACTACAAGGAAAAAAGCCTATTGGCAATAAATGGGTTTACAAGATCAAGCGAAATGGTGATGATCAAGTGGAGAGATATCGTGTTAGATTGGTGGTAAAAGGATATGCTCAGAAAAAAGGTATTGATTTTAACGAAATATTTTCTCCTGTGATTCGACTTACTACAGTCCGAGTAGTTCTAGCAATGTGTGCTATATATGACTTGCTTCTTGAGCAGTTAGATGTGAAAACTGCATTTCTTCATGGAAATATTGAAGAAGAAATTTATATGCTCCAACCAGAAGGTTTTATAGAAAAAGGAAAAGAGAACTTGGTTTGCAGGTTGAACAAATCTCTATATGGTTTAAAGCAGGTGCCGAGGTGTTGGTATAAGAGATTTGATTCCTTCATCATGAGCCTTGGATACAAAGGACTAAATGCAAAACCTCATGCGCGTTTCTTGAGGTTTGAAAAGATGATTTTATAATCTTCTTCGTTGTATGTAGACGACATGTTGGTAGCAGGCCCCAATAATGATCGTATCAAAGAATTGAAAGCACAATTGGTTAGGGAATTTGAAATGAAGGACTTGGGACCAGCAAACAAGATTTTAGGGATGCAAATTCACCAAGACAGAAAGAATAGGAAGATTTGGCTTTCTCGGAAGAATTATTTGAAGAAGATCTTGCGGCGATTCAACATACAAGATTGTAAGTCAATTTATACCCTCTTCCTGTTAATTTCAAGTTATCCTCAAATATGAGTCCTAGCGAATGAAGAAGAGATGATGGAAATGTCTCGAAAATGCAGTATGCATCAACGAGTGGGAAGCCTAATGTTCGCTATGATTTGCAAGACCGACATTGCACGTATAGTGGGAGTTGTTAGTAAATACATGGCGAATCTGGTCGAGAGCATTGGAATATTTGTTAGAAGATTCTTAGATATATCAAAGGAACCTCGGATGTTGCATTATTTTATGAAGGATCGATTTTCTTTGTCAAAGGATATGTTGATGCCGATTATGCGGTGATCTTGATAAAAGTAAATCCACTACTGGATATGTGTTTACATTAGCTAAAGGAGGCGTGAGTGGGTTTCAAAGCTGCGATCGGTTGTGGCTACGTCAACAATGAAGCAGAATATGTAGCAGCTATACAAGCAAGTAAAGAATCAGTGTGGTTGAAGATGTTGTTGGAGGAACTTGGGAATAAACGAGAGAAGATTACTCTGTACTGTGACAATCAGAGTGCTTGCATCTTGCCAAGAATCCAGCATTTCATTCAAAAATAAAACATATCCGAGTTCAGTATCACTTCGTTCGCGAGAAAGTGGAAAAAGGAACGGTGGACATACGGAAAATTCATACAATGGATAACCTGGCAGATTTTATGACAAAAGCAATCAATGGTGATAAGTTTATGTGGTGTCGATCCTCGTGTGGCCTGATAGAGACGTAAGCAACATGAAGCAGCAAGGTAGAAAGAATAGTGTGAAGATCTGATTAACTCTCAATCAAATCTTCAAGTGGGAGAATTGTCAACAACGGTGGGCATTCAACAATGATAGGCAGCCAACCATTGTTGAATGCCTACCAAAGTGGAAAATGATAGACACCATCGGTGCCTACCAATGTTGAAGGATAGCTGGCTGCTTTGGCCAGCTATCCCAAATCTCCTGCCTATAAATGGACAGGAGATGAAGGAAGCAAACAGAAGAGGAAAATAGAGAGAAGTGAGGTGAGAGAGAGAGAGAAAAAAAAAGAAACAAAAAATATTTTGTATATTTTTGTGAGTCTAGTTTCTCCTTGTAATTCTTTAATTTTCAATAGTAAAAGTCTTCTATCCTTGCCTGTAGTTTTTACCCTAATTTGGGAGTTTTTCACGTAAAATCTGTGTATTTTTTACTATTCCCTCAATCCTATTTAGCTGCGAACATGCTCTAATCCGGTCAATTTTTATAACAAATTCGCGAGTACCACTATTAATAATGAAGATAAATTAAGGAGTATTAATAATACCTCATATATAGGTATATAAATTATAAAAGGTGATATTACTTAGTGTTAAAAATTAAAAAATTTACAAAATCCTCAAAGGTCCACGTAGCTTACCTGATGCAAGAATCAATACATAGCACAAGAAAAAGTTGACCCTGTAGTTTTTGGTACTTCGCCACGCCAACAACTTGAACGTTAGTTGGAATGCGGCTAATCCTTGGCTGCCGTGAATTACCCAACGTCATCAAATCTTATTTTATGACAATTAAGAAGTAACGTTTTTGGTACAGCCACTGACGAAGAAGACAGGCCATTTCAGATTCAACGCCGGTTCCCACCAATGATTTATTACCTAAATAAATAAATAATTAAGAAATAAATTGAAGAGGTCGTTACGGTACGGTACATATTGGCATTAACCCTTTGGATTATGCTTAAGGTTGAAACAAGTGATATAAAGTATTAAACAGCAGCAGGTATGGTACAATTTTCACGACATATTTATGTATTTGGTATACAACTTGTTGATTGAGATATTTATGTATTTGGTATAAAACGTGTTGATTGACAGAAATCACAGAAATAGAGGTGCAATGCAACCAAGTGTAGATATTTGGCCAAACAAAAGAGCAACGCAAACGTTCTTGTCCATCCAACACCATAAAATTACAAATTGCCAGATTGGATTCAAGCGGCCTCCATGCATGCAAAATAGATTCTATGAATTTTATTTTTATAAATTATATATCTTAAACAAATTATTTAATAAATTAGTGATTAGATCAATCTAGTGATATCATTTATGCGAGACTTGTATAAATAAATGACTGAGATTTATGGACAAAATAAAACATCGTAATATTAGACAAAAGATCTTATACCGTAAAACACACGAGACGAAGTTAGAGGCACATGCAAGGACAATAATGGAAAAGAGATTCAACAGTAATGTCCATTATGGTCAATTAAAAACAACCAACTAACCTAAACGTGAACCCAGAACAAGCTACTCAACTTAGACAAAACACCACCACTCCGTGTCTCCGTCTGTTGCTACGGACTAATTTCTCTCTCTTTCGCACTCTCGCTCTCACTCTCGTTTTCAACTCCTCTTGGTGTCATCGCTTCATTCGCAGCGTTCTCTATGGCCTCAATCTCGGGCCTCTGTTCCTCTTCTCCATCTCTCAAACCCAAAACCCACCTCTCTAAAACCTCTCTCAACCCTCCACCCCTTAAATACTCTCTCCCTTTCTCAACTCGCTCTCGACTAGCTCCGATCCGCTCCGTAGCTCGAGAGGTGCCCGCTGGTTTAGCCGAAACCAATGATAAGATCCCGGTAAATGAGAAACGAGGATTGGAGAAAGATTCCAGTGTGCTGTGGAGAAGATATGTTGACTGGTTGTACCAACATAAAGAGCTGGGGCTTTACTTGGACGTCAGTCGAATTGGGTTCACCGATGAGTTCGTGGCGGAGATGGAGCCCAGATTTCAAAAGGCATTTAAAGCCGTGGACGAGCTTGAAAAGGGCGCGATCGCCAATCCCGATGAAGGTCGGATGGTGGGTCATTACTGGTTGAGGAACTCGAGTTTGGCTCCTAATTCTTTCTTGAAGACGCAGATCGATAAGACGCTTGATACTGTTTGTGATTTTGCTAATCAAGTCGTCAGTGGTAAGGTCAGTTTTTGTTGTAAGGAAATGGGTTTCTTGTTCTACTTCTTCCATTCTTATTAGTTTAGTGATCAGTATTTGGGTTGTAATGCTTAGCCTGATTGATGTTGATTATGGGTTATTGATTTTTCTTACTACCTTGTTTTGTAGTAAGTTTAATGCTGGTTGGTGGGAAATGCTTTTCCAATAGGAATTCTATGTCAAGTTACCATATTTAAATAATATCCACTGGCCTTCTAATGGAATGGAGATTATACATTGCGTGTTGGATCAGGCCTTAGCTTGGCTAGCTTTTTGCATGGAGTTGTTCTTGTTTGAGATTTTAAGTGCGTGTATTCTCATTGAATGCCTTTTATATTTGGGATTACTTTTCGATTGATTCTTTTGTTTCCTGCTGTCGGATATTTCCAGTATTAGTGGTTCATTCTTCTTTCCTCGTGGAATTTGCAGATTAAGCCCCCATCTTCACCAGAGGGCCACTTCACTTCAGTGCTTTCTGTAGGGATTGGAGGTTCAGCGCTTGGACCACAGTTTGTTGCGGAGGCTCTGGCCCCTGATAATCCTCCTCTTAAGGTCTGGCACTAAACGTTATGCCTTTTTCTAATTAGAAGCAGAAATATGTCTTTTGCATCATCTTGCTTTATACTCTTAACGCCGATAGGTTATCCAGCAAGCTGATTTTCCTGCATTATGAATCCATCACTCAATGAACTTTCCTGAAGTTGTTATAGTCTTACGTTCTTCTGCCCCCATGAAGCAAAAATATACATGCTAGAGTAACTATTTTGCTATGCCTTCGAATACACTCTCTCCCTCTTATTGTCAGTTCCTTTTTTTTTTCTCATGTTGATTGGTAAACTTTTTTTTCTCAAATGAGGAAATCATTGGATTATGTATATTCTTAGAAAATTAGTATGCTTTTTATTTTTAAATGTTCTTTTGTTCGTGGAAGAAAGATGATCACTGCATTGCATATTTTACTGTAGAGAACATCATTTACTTACAAATGTACCTTCTTACTCTCATGTATTGAACTTTGAAGATGAGAATCTCAGTTCCCTTCTTTAACTAATTTCCTAATGTCAGTTAATCTGTCCAATCAGAAGCACTTAGCATTATCTTTCACTTATCCTCAAAAAATTATTTTGCATAGTTACTGTCCTCCATTTTAAGAAACCTTTATATTGTGGTTGATGATTTTCTTATCTTATTGCAGATAAGATTCATTGATAATACAGATCCAGCTGGCATTGATCATCAGATTGCCCAGCTTGGCCCAGAGCTGGCTTCAACACTTGTAATTGTCATATCAAAGGTTCTCTACTTATACCATGCTTCTTTCTGAAAGATAGGATCATAGGTGAATGCAATTATGTTTCTGAAAGATATGCAAGCACTTTTATTCATGCATATATTTGTGTGCAATTTTTGTTAACATTCTTACAAGTAATTGTATATGCATGCAATTATAATTCATTTCATCTCTTTGCAGAGTGGAGGTACCCCTGAAACAAGAAATGGTTTGTTAGAAGTACAGAAGGCCTTTCGTGAAGCTGGCCTGGATTTTTCAAAACAGGTTTTGACCTCAGGTTCTTGTTCTGATATCATTGATTTTCCTCTTAAGAATCCAAATTTTATTTTTTGTTACTAAATTGGAACAAGGCTTGATGAAACCTTCGTGAAACAGCTGCTCTTTATTTTAATAAATCTACATTGTTGAAATTCTTAACTATGTAGCAAATGTGTTATCATGGTTTTCATGCTTTTGTTGACTTCATGTGGTGATAAGCAGAACAATGATTTACCATTTGATTATTGATGACTCTAGTCCCGTACAATAAACATTTTAACCAAAAATTCCGTTTGCATTTTTACTTTGTCTTTTGTAAAATGCTGATGACATGAGAATTCATTTATTTTGCTCAGTACATAGTGCACGACTGAGTTTTGCTGCATTATTTGATTTGGAGCTCCACTTAGTTTATCATGGTTAACTGTATGCAGGGTGTTGCAATAACACAAGAAAATTCATTGCTAGACAACACAGCAAGAATTGAGGGTTGGTTAGCTAGATTCCCTATGTTTGATTGGGTGGGTGGTAGGACATCAGAAATGTCTGCAGTTGGCTTACTTCCTGCTGCACTTCAGGTAAATGATCCTTAACTCCCAAGCTTATAATTTCTTCTTGTTTTTCAATTTTGCATGTATAAATTGCCTTATATGATCTATGTTCCAGGGTATTGACATCAGAGAAATGCTTGTGGGTGCATCACTGATGGATGAGGAAACTAGGTCCACAGTGGTAAGTGTTGGGTCTTAAATATTTCACAGAATTTGTGTAACTTCTTATGATTGAAGAGGATTCCACAAATTCTTGATTCAAAGTTTGCAGTTTTTACTTATTGTTCTTCCTTGTGAGTCCCAGTTAGTTGCATTTCTTTATTATTTTTTCTTGAGTACCTTTGTTACCAATTCGAGACTTGGTCTCTAGCTTCTGCAGCCCAGTAAAAGTTAATAGGGATTTATCTGAACCTGATTCTAATGAGATTCATTTTATGTATGCATGATGAGCATCTTCATATGAGTTTAACTTTGAAGTCCATTACTTCTCAGCTAATGTAATTTTGGTTCTCATAGTAGACCCATAGCAGCTGAAGCTTTATAATATAGGTTCCTAATGAGGTTTGTACTATAGCAAAGTTAATGATGTAGATTTAATGTTATTTACTTTCCAAGCACAAGTTTGTACCTTTGAAAAGGATGAAGAGTGTTAAAAGTGCACTCCTTTGTCTAATACGCTTATTATTGGTAGCTTTTTATTATGGATTGAACCATTTCATGCCTCTTAGTAATGCTTTTTGTCTCCTTCAGCTTAAAAGCAACCCTGCTGCTTTGCTAGCATTATGCTGGTACTGGGCTTCTGATGGGGTTGGATCCAAGGTACTTTCTTTTTTTCCCCCTATTTAAGGGAGAAGTGATAATTATGTGACTTTTGAAAAAGAAGAAATGAATCATTTTTTTTTCTTGACACTTTTCTTCAGGACATGGTTGTCCTTCCATACAAGGATAGCTTGTTACTATTTAGTAGATATTTGCAGCAGCTGGTTATGGAATCGCTTGGAAAGGAGTTTGACCTGGATCGTAATCGGGTAAGTACAGTCAATCAGAGGACTTATTTAAATTTCTCTTCTCATTTTTTTTTCTTCTTTGGTTTGTTAATTTGACAATTGTTTATGTTAACTGCACTTTCTGAATGCAATGTTTTCATCTTGAAATTAACAAATGTTTTAAAAATCATTAAATCATATGTAATCTTGATTGATTGTGATATTCGCTTCCATTTTGAGGTTCGGAGAACTTTTTAATTTTTGATTCCTAGTAGCATCTTTGTGTTTTTGGATGATGAGACATATCATTTCACAGGTTAATCAAGGACTCACTGTTTATGGAAATAAAGGAAGCACAGATCAACATGCGTGAGTTTTATTTTATCTCATTTAACACCATTTGATAAAGTTGTTAACACTTTCTCAACCGAAGTTTATAGCTATAAACAGTGAGTCTCATTTAACACCATTTGATTTTATAGCTATATTCAACAATTGAGAGAGGGTGTTCACAATTTCTTTGTGACATTCATTGAAGTCCTTCGTGATAGACCTCCTGGCCATGATTGGGAGCTTGAACCAGGTGTCACATCTGGTGACTACCTATTTGGCATGCTTCAGGTTAGACATACAATAACATACCATTTTATGAATGCTACTAGCTTCACAAGCACTCATGAAAGTTCAGCTTCACTTTTTTAAATTGATAAATGCTTAGCATGTTCATTATCAAAACTTATTTGAGTTGATGCAGGAACTAGGTCAGCTCTGTATGCTAATGACCGAGTCTATAACAGTCACTGTGCAAGAAGTGACGCCAAGGAGCGAGGGAGCTATGATTGCTCTTTATGAGCGAGCAGTTGGAATATATGCCTTCCTCATCAACATAAATGCTTACCATCAACCTGGTTAATATATTTATTTTCTTGAGAAGAAATTAAATCTGGCAGTGAAGTTGTGTTCTATAAACTCACTGTTTTTGATTTGTGTTCTATAAACTCACTGTTTGTGATAGCTTATTGTGTTGGTGTTTATGTCTGCACTTAATAATTTTAGGTGTGGAAGCTGGAAAAAAGGCTGCTGGAGAAGTATTGGCTCTTCAGAAGCGGGTTTTGGCAGTACTTAACGAAGCAAGGTAAAATTCTGAAATTAATAGTTCAGAGATAATCATTTTTTTCTCTTTTCATTCCACTTAAAATGTTTGAATAAAGTCCTTGTTAATTCTGTAAAACAATTCGCTAATATTTTTTTATCACTAAATTTATCATCATATTTAAATAATAGAAGAATTTAAATAAGAAATTGTACTGAGAGGATTGGAAACAAGTATGATAAAAAGAGGATTACTAAATTTTTTGAGCCAAGTTGACAAAAGATTACAAAGTGAGAGGACTGTTATGATAAATAAGTAACCAAGTTGAAGAAAGGTTTGATTTGTTTTACCAATATTACTAGGCCTAAAGTAGAAGAAATTAAAGTAGGGCAATTGAAATGTGAAACAAGTAGGAGGACCAAAAATTGATTTATCCCTTAATGGTGAGTGTATATGTTGTGACTGTTTTGTCTGTTTTCTGGCATGCGGAAAACTATAAATGATCATCAGGTTCTTCAGTGAAGTTTTGTTGAAATGCTCTGCTAGTATGGACCAGACAAGATAAGTGAACATATGAACATGAAAAAAAAATGTCCTTTCATTTTCCAAAATTTGCATTATCATGAACCAGAGCATGGTAAGACAGCATGAAATTGTTTAAGGGATTTTCTATCTTAACAGAAGTTCTAGAAGAATGGATCAACTGCTTCTTGCAATTGATACATTTGAATGTTCTTCTGGGTGCTGAGCCTGGACTTACTGGCAAATACAGGCTCAAATTCTGATCCTTGTGGGGTGTATTTGCCTAAAAACAAAACAAAAGGCTAATGTCTTCATGTGAACCATTGACTTAGGTTAACAATGAAATTTCCTGCTTGGGTTTTTTTTTTTTTAATGTTGGGTTCGCTGCAAGTGTTAGCTTGCTGATTATGATCATCGTGCTCTTTCTCCTTCCCAGCTGCAAGGAGCCTGTGGAACCATTGACGCTTGAGGACGTAGCTGACCGTTGCCATGCTCCTGAAGATGTATGTCAATAATTATCATTGCCAAAGTACCTAAAGCAATTAGTCTTTGTTTCGGTTAACGTTTTCTTTACTCCTTGCTGCAGATTGAAATGATATACAAGATTATCGCACACATGGCGGCCAATGACAGAGCACTTATAGCTGAGGGTAGTTGCGGTTCACCTCGCAGCATCAAAGTTTTCCTTGGGGAATGTAATGTTGATGAGTTGTATGCTTAAAACAAGTAAACAAGCCAAGTCTTTGTTGCTTAAAAGAGCTCCAATGACATTATTGGTTGTAGTACATGGAACACTTTAGTTTTTCCCTTTCCCTTGGATTGGGGAGATGCTGGAAATGAAATTCCAGCTTACTATCTTTGCAATAACAGGTGCAATTTGTCTCATTGAATGTCACGTCCTAATCTTCAGAGTCCGCTTTGGGGCATTCAACTCACGAGATGACCGACAACAGGGATTTCGGCCTTGGTTGGTTGGTGAGTAGGAGCATTTGGGGTTTTGGCCTTGGTTGGTTGGTTGGTTGGTTGGTGAGTAGGAGCATTTGTTTGACATGGTGAGCTAACTTTCTAGCTAGGCTATTGTAATTAGTGTCTCGTAGTGGTGGTTGGTGCATTGATGGGCTCACCATTTCAGAACAACATCAACTGGGTATCAGATCAGTACAAGGAATGACAGTGATTGATCGCCGAAAGCACTGATTCGGACTTGGGAGTTGGGACCCATGAGGGAGCACCGAACTTTCAATCTCAACGAGGAGATAATTAAAAAAGAAAAAATGGCGACAATAAGAAAGTCCCATCCAATCTCATCTCTTACAATAACTTGTGAGTAATTTCATGGAACTCACAAGTGCATATTTATTATTTAAAATTCTATTTTTTTTTCTAGTTTACAGACGCAAATTTCTTATCCAATTTGTGTCTTTACCAACCCTTTTTTTCCTCCCTTTCGTACTTGATGGATCCTAAACCTGATCTAATACTGATATTAATAAATTAGTTTTTAAAAAATTTCCATCATAATGACCAAAATATCCTTTAATAAATTATTAAATTCTTTAATTCTCTTGCATCATATGACTTTATGCAATCTGTTGGATCAATAAAACAATCATAATATTAATTATCATCAGTTCTCATAATTAAACATAAGACTAACAAGGGTCACAGCAGTCATACACTATTAATTCAATATAATCCCTTCCATTTAGCACTATACCCTTCTCCTTAATCATGATTATTAATGAGAAATACATAATGGATTTAACATTTAGTTCTTTTTAACAACATATTTCACAATCAAATACAGAATTAAAAGGGTGTCAAATATATAATAAGAGCTAACATAGCATTATTGTCTAAAATCATCAGTACATATAATGCTTGTATTCTTTATATGATCAGAAAATATTTTAGGTAATAACTCTTTTGTCAAAAGATCAACTAATATAAGATTGATGCTAATACGTTTCATCAACCCTTTACATTTTTGAACTTCCTCTTTAACGACAAATTATTTCAATTTCATGTGTTTAGTATTTTTGAAATACTTGTCATTCTTAAAGAAGAAAACTAATGCAGAACTATCATAGTAATTTTTCAATGGCTTGGTTATACTATCGATAATCTCAAGCGCTAAAATAAAATTCTGCATCCATTTAGCTTGAATCATAGCCTGAAAGCAAGTCATAAACTTTGTCTCTAATGTGGATGCAATAATTACTTTTGTACTCTTCCACAATATGTCTCCTTTAGCTAACATATAAATGTAGCCAAATGTGAATTTTCTTGTATCTACACAGCTACCAAAGTCTTAATCTTAGTATTCAACCATTTCAAGACAATCAAACCTCCTAAAAGTGAGCATGAGTTCTTTAGTTCCCTATAGATATCTTAAAACTTTCTTTGTAGCTTTCTAGTGATTCATATTAGGATTACTCTAGTATCTCCCCAACATCCCAACTGTAAAACTTATGTCTAGTCTGGTACATATTTGAACATACATTAAGCTCTCAACTATTGATGTATTTGGATTTGATTCCATTTGCTTTCATTCCAAATCACTTTCTGGACATTGCTTTAGGCTAAGATTGTACTCTTTTTAAATAAAAACTGTTGATGCTAAACCCTTTTCCACCTTACATATCTCTAATATAGGCTTTTTGAGACAAATCAAGTAATCCTTATGATCTATCACAAAATATTTCCATTCCTATCACATATATTGCCTCACCCATACCTTTTATGTCAAAATAACTAGAGAAATTTCTTAACCTCAATTAATAGACCATGATGATTATCTACAAGAAATAATTCATCAACATACAAAGTAAAAAAATAAACTAACTCCTACAAATATTCAGATATGTACATCAATTAATGGTGTTTTCTTTAATTCCAAAGAAAACAATAGTATGTTTAAACTTAAGAAGTTTGTTTAAGCCCGTATATTTACTTCTTCAATTTGCACGCCATATGTTCTTTTACATCCTTT
Organism: Erythroxylum novogranatense; assembly: GCA_029891385.1. NCBI lineage: Eukaryota > Viridiplantae > Streptophyta > Magnoliopsida > Malpighiales > Erythroxylaceae > Erythroxylum > Erythroxylum novogranatense. The sequence continues at coordinate 60,557 of JAIWQS010000039.1, read as the reverse complement.
ATAATCTCCAGTGGTTGGTCCATATATGCGTTTCCTTTAAATTCCCATTCAAAAAGGCAATTTGCACAACCATTTGGTGCATTTTGAAATCACAATCAACCACCAAAGCTATAATAACTCCTAGTGAATCTTTCTTAGAGATTGGTGGGAAAGTCTTCTCATAATCAATATCATATTTCTGAGTAAATCTTTTAGTAACTAGTCTAACCTTATAACATTCTAGGTTATTAAGAGATTCACGTTTGGTTTTAACGACCTTCTTAATGATATTTTTATCATTAGTCTATTACAGGTCATTCACTTCATATTCAATTTTCTTATGAACAAGGTTTTCATTAATGTAATGTTCTTCATGATTATTAGGTTGTTCAATAATTTGTGGAGTAACAACTTGAGTAGGTGAACAAGCCATGGGACTTTCACTTCCATTTCTTGAATACATGTTGTTTCACTCCCACTAACCTCACCATATTCAATGAACCTATCATTCCTAGTTTCTAAAATTCTTGTAGTATAGCTAGAAACCCTTTATACTTCTCTGGATAACCAATGAAATAACCATTGATTGTTCTTATATCGAGTTTCTTTTTATATGGATTATAATGCCTAATATTTGCATTGTAAAATAAAACATACATGTTTCTTAAACAAAATTTCCTTCTAGTCTACAGTTTAAAGGGAGTCTTGGGAATTGCCTTACTAAGAACTATATTCATCAAGTATATAGCAATATTTAGAGCATATGTCCACAAGGAGTAGGTAAAGATGAATTGCACATCATACTCCTATCCATATCTAACAAAGTTATATATTTTTTTAGTCACACATTTTGTTGTGGTGTACCTAATATTATATATTGCACACAAATCTAAAAGGATTAAGATTTTGACAACTTTCATCATACTTACCATAATATTTACCACATCTATCGACTGATTATTTTCACTTTTCATCTAATTGTCCTTTAACCTCATTAGTATAAACCTCCAAGGTATTTATAACATGAGATTTATCATGTGAAAATAGACATATACATAACATGAATAGTCATCTATAAATATGATAAAATATTTTCTTTATTAAAAGTAGGCATATAAAATGGTCTACACACACCGTTTAAAATATTTATTGAAGCTAATTGTTTCTTATAGCTCCTTTCTTTATTATATGTTGTATTTATTTCCTTTAATATAATTCACACAAATATTAAGATCAAGAAGATCTATTTCAAAAGGATTTCATTCTTTATTAGTCTTTTAGGTCATTCTTTGGAAATGTTTGTTAAACATTTATACCACAAATAAATGGATCAATCGTTGATTAAACTACATTGATACCAATATTGGGATTTAAAGTCAATACATTAAACAATATCAAGGTTTAATTTATGTAAACCATCATGTAGTTCATTGTTACCAATCATGAGTTTATGTTTGTACAAACCTGAAACTACTCTTATCATATTTAAATCCGCATCTAGATCTATCAAACTTGGATGAAGAAACTAAATTCCTAGATATACTAGATGCATAAAATTTCACTCAAGTGCAAATAATATCCGATGTCTAGGAATAGCGATAATTCTCAATAGCTTATTGGAACTCCCATGTCATTGCCTATATATAGACAAATCTTTCATTTGATCTTGTGGTTTCATTATAAGGAATCTCTCAAAGTATTAGAAACATGAGTAGTACAATTAGAATTAACCCACCAACTATTATTTAAGTTTATGGAAAAAATTAATCACGACAAGTCTCTTAATGTGAATCTTATAAGACTACCATAAATTTAATAAATCACGTACTATTCATGAACAACATCATTGAGATTGATAGATCTTGCAAAAGGACTTAAGTCTTTGAGAATGAAAAGTGGACAAGGATTTCCTTGTACAATTCATCTTGATCACCGTGTAAGCACGGGCCCTTTCAAATGAACTAATAGTACTATGAACGATAAATGGAATGTGTATGAATTTGCGCAGTATATTGGCCCATATGTTGAGGTTATTGGGATCGCATGGGGAAAGGAAGTTTCATGAAATGAATCACATTGATAAAAGGTGGCTTCTAGCAGTTTTATCCAGCTCAGGCCTGCATATACTTCAGGAGCCTCCAACGTCATTATGAAGCTCCTCCACCAAGACAAGCAAGGAGCTTTGTACCGCAGAATACCGCACTAGTAGGGTGTTTGTAGTTTGAGTTGTGTGGGATTTGTTTGTTTTATTATCCTTTGTAAGCAAAAAAAAAAGAATTACTGATGTTGCTGTTACCCTTCTCTGTCAACAAATAAGTATTAGAAGCTAAAATACCAACTATTCTTCACATTCTTGGATGTTGTAGCAGAAGTCCTATAGGCACATACTTAAGATTCTAGAATTCAGCTTCAAGTTTGACATTGTTATTAATCTTGAAGAAACAAACCTCTCAAAGACGGAGATTATAAATAATAGAAAAACTTCTACATCCATGAATAGGACTGGCCCCTATTTCCTATCCTGATCTTCCAACACAAAATGATCGGACTGCTGTTGGTTCTTAAAGAGCTGTTTTATGTGAGATTATAGTTGATTGTTGAGGAAACAATAATCAACTTGCAGGTGTTATTTTTGCAGGTGTTGGATGATACCTTTGCATCAAAAATGCTGAAAGAAGAACTTTTCTTTCTGTTGCATTATTAAGATTACATGACTGTATGTATATATACAAAAACAAAAGGGCAATAGTGGCAAACAATCATCTGTATACAATATTTCTTTTTCTTGTTGTAATAGGATTCTGTTTTTGGTAAGATGTAGAACATTCGAGAATTTTTGTTGCTTCTGGAATATACTTGTATTTGGGTTTGTGATGCTCACTGTTCTTTTGATCTGGCCCATATACTTCTTCCTATCTCTCACATCCCCTCTCAAACTCAATTCCTGTGAAGACAAGAGATTAAGTTTTATACAGAGAGATGAATGTCTTAATGCAGCCATTGGTTTTGTAAACAAATCTGCTGGCTGATCATCAGAGACGACATAATTAACTTCAATGACTCCATTTGCAATTTTATCCCACAAGAAGTGCACATCGATTTCGATGTGCTGTGTTCATGCATGGAAGACCAGATTTTGTGCGAGAGCTCGAGCACCATTGTTATCACACCACAAGGTGGGCCTATGTGAAGGAGAGAAACCAATTTCCTGAAGAAAAGAAGTCAGCCAAATAACTTCCCCTGATAATTGTGATAACACGTGATATTCTACTTATGTATTGGATTTAGCTACCACCTGTTATTTCCTAAAGCTCCAGTAGATAAGATTCCCCCTGGGAAGACGTATCATCCAGAAGTCGACTTCCGATCATCAATGGAACTTGCCCAATCGGAATCACAGTATGCATTGATTTGGAAAGGAAGGTGTGAAGATTTAAACATCAATCCATAATCAGTTGTGCCACGTAAGTAACGTAGAACCCTTTTTAAAGCAATCCAATGGGGCTGAAAAGGATGAGCTTGAAACTGACTTAATTTATTAACTGTGTAACAAATGTCAGGACGAGTGTGACACAGATATTGATGACCTCCAAGAAGACTTCGATACAAAGATGGATTATCAAATGGAGTTCCATCATAAAGATATAGTTTCACACTTGGAAAGGTGGGAGTGGAGCATGGTTTTGAGGCAGCCATATTTGTTTTGACAAGTAAGTCTTCCATGTACTTCTTTTGTGAGAGAAAGAGATCTGTTGATGATCTTTGCACCTCAAAACCTAAAAGCTAGTGAATTAGACCCAATGTCTTTAAGGCAAATTGGTTGTGGAGTTTTTTTAATAACAATCTAAATCATATCAGAATGATTGTCAGTAACCAAAAATATCATCAATGTACACAAGCAGCAGAGTTAGGAGCCCATGTTGATTGAAGTAAAAAAGTGAAGTGTCACTTTTAGAATTCTGAAAACCCTATTTATTTAGAGCAAGCTTGAGAATATGAAAGGAAGCCCGGGGAGCTTGTTTTAATCCATATAGAGCCTTTGAGAGTTTGCACACATAGGATGGATACTGCTGATTGACAAAACCTTGTGGTTGATTTACATAAACTTCATCTTGTAGAGCACCATTCAAAAATGCGTTGTTCACATCAAGTTGTTGAATATCCCAACTAAAAGAGACAGCAAAGGATATAATGACCTTTATAGATGATGCTTTAACAACTGGGGAATAAGTTTCATGAAAATCAATCCCTGGATTCTGATTGAACCCCTTTACAACAAGCCTGACTTTGTGTTTAACTCCCAAAACATTGAAATTGGGCTGACTTGGTACCAACGTCCAGGTTTGGTTCTTATGTAATGCTTGTATTTCTTCTTCCATAGCCATTCGTCATGTAGGATGTAATAATGCTTCTTTTACTGTGGTTGGTGTGGGTTGTGGGGTATGTTATACTTTCCAAGTAAACTTTAGGTTTTGAAATTTGTCTGGTGATCATAAGATGAGTGTTTAGAGTAGGGTGAGGGTGTACAGTAAAATGAGTGTTTAGAGAAGAAGTAGAGAGAGAAGAATTTACCTGATGATGAATGTGTTCTGAGTCATTGCCAAGAGATTGTTGCTGAGACAGAGAAGGAGGGGGAGGAACCTGTACAAGTCGTAAGATAGAAAGAGGAAGTGTAGAAGAAGATGTATGAGTTGGTGTTGATGTTTGGTTAGATGGAAAGAGAATAGAAAAAGGATATTCCGCTTCATTAAAAATAACATGGCGAGAGATACAGATTTGGCCATTGTTGTTAAGACATTTAGAACCTTTATGAATAGCACTATAGCCAATAAACACACATTTAGTGGTATGATAATTGAGCTTGTAAGGAGAATAATATCGTAAATATGGATATCAACTACAACCAAAAGCCTTTAAGTATGTGTAATCAGGTTTCTTTTGATATAGCTTTTCAAATGGTGAAATATTTTGTAGTATGGGACTAGGCAAAGAATTAATAAGGAAGGTTGTAGTTGAGAAGGCTTCAAGCCAAAACTTAGAGGCATCTTGGCTTGGGCTAGGAGGGTAAGACCCATTTCTGTCACATGTTTGTGTTTTCGTTCAGAAACACCATTTTGTTGATATGTGTAAGGGCATGAAAAACGAGATAGAATACTTTGCTGAGCAATAAATGAAAGAAAAGCTTTGTATTCACCTCCATTATCGGTTTGAAAGGCTTTAATTAGTAAGTTAAATTGCTTTCCAACTTGAGTTTTAAAGATTATAAATGTCAAAAGAGGATCAGATTTTAGTTTAAGAGGATAAAGCCATGAAAATCTAGAAAAATCGTCTATAAAGAGAATATAGTATCAATGCCCTGCAGATGATAAGTATGGCGAAGGGCCCCAAATATCTGAATATATAATCTCTAAAGGTTCAAAGGATGATATAGAATGAGATGCAAATGGTAGTCAATGATATTTATCAAGTTTACATGAATCACAAAACTTGATTAATGAAGACTGAATTTTAAAACTCAATGACTTAGAGAGAGATGACAACACTGCATTGGAAGGATGTCCAAGTCTAGCATGCCATTGATTAGGAGTTATTGAAGCAGTGAAAAGAGAAGGAAATGCAAAACTGGGAGAGGATGAGTTGTATAGAGAAGGGCTTTGAGATGTAGAGTTAAGACTGTAAAGGTCATCCCTCATGATTCCCTGTTCTAGCACCATTCCTGAAGCTTTGTCCTTGAAAATACGTATCATTAGAAAATTCAATTTTGATATTATTATCCTTCGTTAACTGGGAAATACTACGCAGATTTTTAATAATAGAGGGAACATGTAAAATGTGATTGAGTTTAAGAGAATGATTATGAGGATGTAAATGAAGCGTAGTAGATCCAACATGAGCAATAGGCAGAAGAGTACCATTACCAACAGCCAGTTGTTCTTTTCCATCAAAATCTGTACTAGTGGTGAGATGATGAACATCTGGAGTAAAATGATTCGTTGCACCACTATCAATATACCATGGGCCATTAGAAGGAATCTTTGGAGGTTGAGGCTGATGACGAGCCATATAGGTTTGTAGTGGAGCAAAAGGTCCAGTAGGTTGAGGAGCAGCAAGATAGTAGTTGGAAAATGTGTTATTTGGAGTAGGAAGTCTCCAGGTAGGCTGATTTCTTTGTCAATGATAGTCAAAACGTTTGTTATACTGCAAAGCATGGTAGTTTGGTTTCTGACAAATTTGGCAGAACAAACGACCTCTACCTCCTCAGGCACGACCTCCGTGACCACCTCTAAAGCTAGATTGACCACCATTTGGATTAGGAGGCTAGGTTTGACCATAATATTGAGCATATTGAGTAGAAGGAGTGATGCCAGTGGGAGTAGGGAGTTCATGCATCATTAATGCATATTATGTATCTTGAAGAGTTGAAAGTGATGCAGTATTTGTTAGTAAAACCACAACGACATCATATTAATGGCCAGGTCTACTTAATGCACTCAGAATCAACTCTTGCTCAGAGACTTTGTGACCAACAACAAGCAGAGAATCACCGATCATCTTAATTTGTTAAAAATAATCTAAAATAAATAACGAACCTTTCTTGAGAGATGATAGTTGTTGTTTTAATTGTGGGACCCTCACTATGGAAGTATGCGCATATAGCTTCTTGAGGAGCTGTCATGTCTCACGTTATGTAGTACAGTGATTCACGAGACTAATAACTTCCTCACCAATGGTAGAAAAAAAGCCAACACAACAACAATTGATCAGATTTCCACCAAACACGATGTGCAGGGTTAGGAGTGGGAGATGCAAAAGAATAAAAAATAAACTGATATGGAATTATGTAAGTTGATGAAATGTAATCTTCTAGCTCTAATGCTCTTATAGCGGTTATGACTTATGCTTTCCAATTCACATAGTTTTTCCGATCAAGCTTGATAGGAAGATTGAAATTCAATGTTTTTGACTAATGTAAAGAAATTAAATAGGTTTTCAGGTAAAGAGCCAGAAAGGTTATAAGCAGTTGAAGAAGAAGAAGAATCAGTCATTTTTTACGTATGTATCTAAAGCTCTGATATCATGAAAGAAAAACTTTTTATTTATGTTGTATTATTGAGATTACATGACTGTATGTATATATACAAAAACAAAAGGGCAATTGCAGCAACCAATTATCTGTACACAATATTTCTTTTTCTTATTGTATCAAAATTCTATTTTTTGCAGGATGTAGAACACTCGAGAATATTTGCTGCTTATGGAATATACTTGTATTTGGGTTTGTGATGCTGAGTGTTCTTTAGATCTAGGCCGTATACTTCTATCTCTCACAAATAAAAAGCTTGAGCCACCAAGATCTATAGTGGAAGTGAGGTTCATGCTATACAAGCATGCTCCCAATATATTACTATTAGATCGGTGGTAACTGTGCTTGTGGCTAATGTTCGAATCAAGAATTTGGCACAGACTGATGGGCTTAAGATATTTAGAAAAGGCATACTCACGTGACATGAAATGATCTAGTCGGCCTCAAATTTTTCAATCAGTTGTCTCTACTGAGCTGGTGCTGCCAAATTTTACCCCGAGCAAGCGACTCAGCTCCTATAAGATTTGCAAGTCTTCTTCTTAGTTTTGATATTTCTACATAGAGAGTCTGGAGAAATTGGTTTTACACAGTTTTGATATACACTCAATTTATATACCTATGATATAGAAGCTTGCCCATCCTCAAAACACCTGAAAATTGTACTTTAGTGGATACAGAAATGGGAGAACATGGTGCGGACTTCCGGGCGGACAGGCAGTTGATATTTAATGGAAAATGGACAACCACATAAATAAGCGTTGTTTTAACCGCTAAATCAACGAACCAGTCAAAGCTGTCAAGTTATTGGATCGAACAAACTGTCGCGTTGAGCTATTCAGTTACACATAAATGTCGATCTAGTTCGATAATAACTAATAAGCGAATCACGGCCACTTACGGACGAGAGGTATTGATCCATAAATTTCCAAACTCTTGTCTCTATCAGAAATGTCACACAGGAACAAAGAGCTTGAGTTATGTCGGGAGCCATAAATATTAGACACATATTACTATATTATGTCAATATGCGCATTGGCACATCACGTTATTAGTGTGCTTCATTTCTAAATTTGGTGCCGTTCTCCATTAAATCTGAGCGGTACAGCTCTCTTGCTTTCTTCACGAGGCCGAGGACTCACGGAATTTATTTGAAAGTAAGAGGGAACGTAAAGATACTTCCTGGCTTTGTTAAGGCAAGAAGAGGGTTCATTGTCCTTGTGTAAGAGATGAAATACATTAACCACATTCCCAAAAGAAGGAACTTTTGCAACTTCTCAAACTAAATATTCGTTAGCTATGATTGGATTTGGATGGAGTTAAATTTCAGGCAGATCCTACACGCATATCCAACTATCAAACAATTCCAATTGGATGATAGGAACCTTCCATGGAGAAATCCATGTTGCCAACAAATAACAATTGCATTAACAGTGGTCCCAAAGGAAGCATATTTACAAGACCAATTCAGGTCAGAGTAATCAATCAATCTTATGGGTATGAAAAGAATGGATTACAACATGGGTAAACACCCAGTAAGCTGCATTGACGGCACAAACCTACACAACACCGCCACGCTCCCTTGGCGTGACAACGGGACATATCACAGAAGTTTTGATATAACATGACAAGAAGTCCAGAAGGCTTTGGAGGCAACCCTAAGTACAACAGGGTTCTGATATAACCTGTTAGTCATAAGAAAAAAGTTATTTTGTCATTTGAAGATAATTCAAAATATTATGCACTGGCAAATACATATTAGCAACACCTATAAAAAAACAAAAGGAAAACTAAACAAGATGATCTATATGCTGTAAAAACACAAGCACTAGAACAAGCCAAAAAGAAACTGAATAGCCTACCCAATGGCAGTTGCCCCCCATGATGCTACGTTATAAATAACTTTGCTTCCTTCCCATGCCTTTCGAAGCTTTCCTTTCTTCTTTTTCACAGAGAATGTCTTGCTAAGAGCTGAAAGGATAAAAAATTGTCAGAACCCTTCCGTGCGAAACCATGACAAGGAAAATGATTTTGTTGAAGTATATACGGTTGCAACATAATGCCAGAAGTAACTATAAAAGATTCGCCTAAACTGACCTTCCTGGAGTTGATTAGGGGTAAAGTCCTGTAAAGAAATAATTTCCAAGTAAGAAAGGTTTGATTTATCATGGAGCTCTAACTTCCTCGGAGGAAAGTCAAAGGAAACTTCTATAATGCTTAAATGTCAATCAAATCACTAAGATGGTGAACTTCAAAAGCTAAATGCCGATTCCATAAATAGTCACGCAATGTTACATAAGATTGACGTTGATCATCTCCTTATGTGGACCAAAAACCTAGAGCAGTGTACTACTAAGTAGGAAAACTCAAAAGCAGATTTAAGTTAAATATGAAGATTCTCTCAATAGAGTTGTATCTGTACATAGCATGTTAGATTAAAACATCTGTCCACAATGATGCATGTATCATTTTCCGTACTTTTGACTGTTTGAGGGATAACAAATAGGCAGCCATGAAGCATGCAATGCCTTCTACTATGTCTTCTTCTCGAACAAGAACATAATCCTCTTGATCAGAAATATCATTTTCATCTTCCCATAGATCACTTTCGCTGACCATGTCCCAAGAGCTACCTTCTTCTGTGACCACATGGAAGTTCATTAGATTAGGCACCATGAAAAGGCAAACAGAAGCACACAGATTTTAGCATAGAGCTCACTAAGGCTTAACTTTGAAAATGCAATCACGCACCAAAGTAAAAATTTAGGCCACTAAAACCCCATTTGCAGCTAATTCTAACTAGAAACCTTCCTGGTGCTTACCAGCGATACTTCTTGAAACTGAAATTTGAGCAGATTCCAACTTTTCAAGAAAATCAGGGCCTTCCAATCTAGATTTGAGAAGGTCACACAACTGCAGGAAGAAAAACGAAAATAAAACACCTGAATTACACTCCTGATAGCCATAAAAGGTAAAGAAGATCACATTTGGTTCAAACCGGGATCAAGTCTCCTTACACTAAAGCTACACCAGATGGAGATTGTTCAGTACACAATCAATGGAACACGAGAAACAAACTAAGATACATTATATTAAAAATTGGAGAACTAGGAGCAAACGGAATAACAAAAACATTAAGCAATCGTGAAATGGATTTATATTCCAACTTGGCATGGCTTTACATGAAAAATGCCATGCAGTATAAAAACCTTAGTTAACTGAGAGTCAAAATTGAACTTACTGGGGACGTAAAGGAAAACAGACCGAGGGGGGACAAAAAGAAGAAGAAGAAGAAGAACAAACTATTTTATATATTTTTCTTGTGTAATCATTATGTAGAGAAAGGTGAACAAGGAGCTAAAAGTAAAAATGAACGGACCGTAATTAAGTTTCCACATAACATCTTGGCCTAGAATTTCATTTGAATATTCAATCATCTCTTAAAGACCAACCATCCAATCAGAACCCAGAAACAATCAAACCCTAACCTCATCGGCTTCTTGGTCGACAGGCGAGCCCGGTGATTCCTCCTGCGTCTGCTTCAACTCCCGTTTCCCGCACTCGTCCTCATCGTCAGCGTCGCCGCCGTTACTAAGTAACTCGAGAGCTCTCTGGCACTCCTCGATCACAGCCTGTAAACTCTTCTTCTTCACGCGAACCCGATCTTTATCGGCTTTATTCTTCCTCTCATCCTCCACAGCCACACAAGGATTGGAGCTCGAGACCTCAATCTCCATAGCCCCGGTTAAAGAATTGTCTTTTGGGTTTTTTTCCCCTTATTCCCACCCCAAACCCCAGAATCCAATTCAGTTAAATCAAATTCGATTTAACCGAGTTCAACTCCGGTCCATTTCATAGCTTTTCTCGAGGGATCCGAGGTAAGAGTTTATACATCTACCGGAATTCCAGCATGTGACACAAGAGCAGTAAAGTTGTCTGATCCTTTTTTCTGAGATTTTGATAATAACATGGAACGAAATTGATTGTGGTTGGTACTTGGCACGGTTTGGTCTCTATTTTCTTTTTTTTTTCTTTTCTGTTACTACTTATTAATAAATAAATATGGACTTTCTGAATGATTGCTTTTAAAGGTTAGTCATGATAATAAATGCTTTTTAATCTAACACAACGCGATCTCGCTTGATACAAAACAAAGCCAGTTTTCAATTAGCATTTGATTGATCCAAGGGTCTCCACATTTATGTTCTACCGTTGTTGTCTCCCTTTCCTTTCCAAATTCGGCCTTTCTTAAAGCCCTCCAAAAAAATCGTATTTGAAGCCCAAACCGCTTCATCATTTGTTAATTACAAAGTTTAAACACAACCACCAATCAGCTGAATCCTCGTTAAAGTAACCATAATTTCAATATGATTAATATGTAAACACAATAGTTTATAATTTATAAATTGTATCGATTTCTCTTCTTTCAACTCTCCTCAAATTCGCACATTATGTAAAATTATCATAATCGCATTACTTTAACAATATGTGCATGAAAATTTGGGATAATTCTACAAATGTAAAGAAGGATATGATATAAATACTAATTCCTTTAGATTTCATGCATATTTATAATAGAGTTTAGACTGTTTCATAATTTAATTGCAATTGTAATTATAATTAGTTCTAATTAAATATTAATTAGGTCTAAATAAAATTCAATATCTAATATTTATCAAATATATTATATTTGACTTTAAAGTTTTCAAATTTAATAATCAAGTCCAACTTAATTAAATTATCTTCTATCTATTTAATCATTCTTTATATGTTACGTATTAGGTTTCCACATGTTAAAAATGAATATAAATTATAATCCTAAACCGTATTTAAGATTAAATAAATTAAATTTCTTTAATTCACCTTTAATTAAGTAATTAAATAGTTTATGACAAAAGGTCAAGATTAGCGATTAATAACATTAAGAATATTAAAGTAGTTTTGATTATTCTTTTGTGTATTTTTGTATAAATTAAACTTTTCTTCGTATGATTCCTATTATACATATAGCATGTAACTAATATCTATTCTATTTGATTTGTTCATATTAGTTCTCTAACATTAATAAATGATTCTTTTAATAACATTTAAAATTTATTCATTTGAAAACTATTTCTTATTTAGTTTTCAAATCCAAAATCACTTTAAATCTATAATATGATTAACATATAAAATATAATAAAGTATGAATCTTAATTGCACTTTATTCTAAAACTTGATCTTTTCTTGTCTTTTCTCTCAAATCGTTTAAGAATTTAGCCCATCTCAACCTTCACAGTCACGCAATTGAATGGCCTCTAATAGTATTTATAGGACATGTTGATAGAACTTTACAACTGTTGTAGAGAGAGTCTAGCTCACTTGAAACCTAAGCCTATTTATAATATATTTTGGATATTTTAGTAATTTAATTTTAAAATTTTTAATTTTAGTTAAACTTTAACATGAATTATAATTAATTCTAACTAAATACTAGTTTTGCTCAAATAAGACTCAAACTCCTTATAATAGTCCTTATTTATTAAATATTTCAGATTTAATTATAAAGTTTCTCAAACTTTATAATAAATTTCAACTTTATTAAACACACGCTTTCTCTCTAACTCATTCTTTGCATATGACCCTTTAAGTTTTCAAATTTGTTAGCAATAGACATAAATTACAACTCTAAATCATATTTAAGATTAGATAAATTAATTATAACAATCTTGATCTATAGATATAAATTGTTTAATCGATAATTAAAGATAAATTAATTATAGTAATACATCATAATTATCTAAATATTTAAGAATGTCAAAGAAGTTTTGACTAACTTTTCCATGTATGAACTTTTTGTATAATTTAATTATTTCATCATACAATGTTCTAATTAGATATAGGTATTAAATTAATATCTACTTTATCAAGTCTAATCATGTCTACTCTCCACTATTAGTAATTGATTTAATTAAAGACATTTCTACCCTATTTTACAAAGTGTCATTCCACCTTGCCCAATATTTTCAAATTAATACAAATCGAGAATAATAAAATATTTTCCTTAATTACTTTAGGATGATGAATCCTATATTGATAATTCAATTATTTCCATAAAGTTCATTTTATATCCAATGATTAATAATCGAGCTATTTGTTATTAGAATAGGTGATAAGTGATATCAAAATGTAACAAATCCTTATACGAGATACTTTGGATATATTAAGTCAAAGAATCACTTATATAATCATTCTGATGAAAATATATATAGACATACAAGTAATATTTCAAATAGATTTCTAATATGAGATTAGCTTAGTGAATTTATTCTCTAACAAGCACCTACATGTTTGTTTATCTTTATACTTTAGTATAAAGATCGGCTAATTCTTTTATAAAGAAAAACTTAATATGTGCTAGTTTTTTGTGCTTTATTATTGTCGATCTCAATAGAACAATAATTAGGAATAATTTAAGAAAATACATAAATATAATATGAATCTTATAATTATGTTTGTTGGACCAATGGTGGTTGACAAATTAAATCCTTTTATGTTTTGATAATAATAAAATATCTAGAATTAGTTAAGAAATTATTTCGTATTATTCAATGAAAGAATTGTGCAAATCAAGATGAGCAAGTGTTTAATCATCAAGAATCAAGATAGGAGGTTCCTTATAAGGAAAATGGCATAAAACATGAGGATTATAGAAGATTTGGATGGATGTTACCGTTGAAGGCAACACAAGTCGACTTGCAAAGCATAAGTCGACTTATATATGAAGATATATCAACACAAGTCCACTAACCATACACAAGTCGACTTATCGAGACGACAAGTCGACTTACATAAAGACAAGTCGACTTATCGGAGAGCGGAGTTACAATTTTTACGTAAATGGTTGAAACAAGTCGACTTATTCATTCGACAAGTCGACTTATGGATGCACCAAATCAGCTCCAACGGTCTAATTAGCCAAAAATAGTAGGGAGATTATCAAGGAACGATAATGTTAATCAAGCAACGGCTAGAATGAGCTCCAACTGCTATATTTCTTCAAGTATAAATAGAGGATGATGGAAGAAGAGTTGATAGAAGTTCTATAAGCCTACATACTCTTCTATTGCTCCAAAATTGCTCATTATTGTTCTTATCTTATTACATCATGTATTGAGCTTTGTTCTTCAATCTTTATCTTATTTCTCTTACAATTTGAGTGACTAGTGAAAGGTCACGTGTGAGGTAGCTTGAGCCGAAAATCAAGTGGTGTTCGTAGGATTTGTGTCGGAAGACAAATCATTTGTAAAGGTAGCTTGAGCCGAAAATCAAGTGGTGTTGGTAGGATTTGTGCCGTAAGACAAATCAAGTGTAAAGGTAGCTTGAGTCGGAAATTAAGCGGTATTGTAAGAGTTCACACTAAACTACAAAGTGTGTAATAAAGTAGTTTGCAAAATCCTAAGTGGGAGCTTAGGTAGAGGACGTAGGTCTTAGCATCGAACCTCTATAAAAACAGTGTTTGCTCTTCTTCCCTACTCTTTTCATTTAAATTTGTTTAAATTATTTTGTGTGAATTAACTTCTGATTTTATTGTAGAAAATATTGAAAAAGCTTAAAGATCTATTCAACCCCCCCTTCTAGATCGCTAACAATTGGTATCAGAGCAGAAGTATCCGGGGATGGCACACAACAAACTAGCGGAAGAAGGTAACACAAATTATCGCCCTCCTTTATTTAATGGTACTAACTATTCATCCTGGAAAAATCCTATGAAGTATCACATCATAAGCGAAGGAGTGGAATATTGGAAGATAATTATCTTCGGTCCACAACCACCGTCAAAAGAAAATGGTGAGTTAAAAACAGAGCTGGAATACGATGACAATGACTGGAGGCAAGCTTACATCAACGCGAAAGCAATGAAGCTAATTTATTGCGCTCTCACGGTTGAGGAAAGAAACCAAGTTAACTCGTGTACCAGCGCGAAAGAAATGTGGGAAAGACTTCGCATCACCCATGAAGGAACCAACCAAGTCCGGGAAACAAAGATCAACATGCTTCTTCATGACTATGAAATGTTTGTCATGAAGGAAGGTGAGTCTATTTCCATTATGCTTGATCGTTTTGCAGAAATCATAAATGAATTAGGCAACCTTGGAAAGCATATGACGGATAGCGAGAAGGTGAAGAAGATTCTCCGCTCACTACCGAAAGAATGGGACTCTCAAATCACCGCCATTATGGAATCCAAAGATCTCAATCATCTGGAATTCAACGCCTTGGTGGGATCACTTATCAACTATGAGATCATTCTCAAATCTAGAGGAGGTAGAGGTAAGTCACAAAAGTCAATTGCTTTAAAAGCTAATACTTCTTCTTTTGATGAAAGTGATGAAGAAATAGATGAAGAGGAGGAAGACGAAGAAATAGCAATGTACGCCAGAAATTTGAAAAAAATTCAAAGGATTTCTAAAAAATCGGAGGAAGGAATTAAATGGTGGAAGAAATGGAGAAAGGAAGAAATTTGCCATGGAAAGAGGACATCATGCTAGAGAATGCAAAAGCTCATCCTCAAATTCAAATCTCCAGAAAAATGACAAAGGAAAAAGGAAAGCTAGCCTTATAGCCACGTGGAGTGATGATGAGGAAGCATATCAAAGCAATGACGAAAACAACCTTGCTCTTATGGCAGATAGCTTCTCAACAAGTGATGATGAAGATGAGGTAACTTTCATTGATCAAGATCTTATAGATTCTTTTAATGCTTTACAAATTGATTTTGAAGAAGCTATTGAGATCAATAAAAAATTGAGAAAGAAAATAAGAGAACTAATTGCTGAAAATAGTGTCTTGCATGAAACTATTGATGATTTGGAATGCACTAAGGAAGATCATTCTGCATGCCTTGCTGAAAAAGAAAATCTTACTAATGAACTTGGTAGACTTAGAAAGAAGTTTTCTTATGTGGTTGGAAAATTTGCTGGTGGAAATGCAAAGTTTGAAGAGATGTTGTCTTTACAAAGATATTCTATTTCTAAACATGGTTTGGGATATGATCCTTATAATAGAGATTGTTCTTTAATTTCTAAATTTACCAAGGATGGAAAAGTTGCTCAATGTGCTATATGCTTGAAAGATGGTCATATAGAAATTGCATGTAAAAGTATTAGGAGATGTGTTAAGGTTAAGAAAATCTGGGTGGTAAAAGGTACAACACCTCTTAATGTGGTTTATATGACTAACCAAAATGGACCCAAGATGGCTTGGGTACCAATGAGAAGAAAGGATGTTTCAGTTGTAGGTACAAGCAAGGAATGAAAATCTACCAAGCATATGGTACATTGATAGTGGATGTCGACTAATTGGTGACAAATCTGCTAACAAGTCGACTTATGTGGAAACAAGTAGACCTATGATATATGAAGTTCTTTGGACATGAAGTTATTTAAGGATAAGTCGACTTATGCAGTACGACAAGTTGACTTATGAAGGTCGATAAGTCGACTTATGGAGGTAAAACAAGTCGACTTATGTCTACACGGATTCTTATGCTATTTCAAGTGTGTGGTGCTTCTTATGACTTTCTGATATTTGTATTAATTGTTGGATTGTTATGTTATGACTTTGCTTTTCTTTGCTGTTTTTGTTTGCTTATGAACTGCCAGTCGAATATAAGTTATCTGGGTCTTCTTCAAAAATTCTCTTTTTCCTAAAATCTCCGAATACATATTCTCTTCTACTTTTGAGATTTATTCTTGATGATGTTTCTCCACCATGATGGTTTTTGTATCTAGCCAAGACCAACATTTCATATTATTTGTATTTGCTTGCTACTTGAGACTATTTGTGGTTGATGACTTGCTTCTCTATTTCATGTGATTGCGATATTTCATCTATTGTTGGTTTGTATTAGTTGTTTTGATTATGACAAAAAGGGGGAGAAAAATGAGAAATTGGATATTCTTTAGTTACTTGATTAAGGGGGAGTATGTGATAATTGTCTTTAATTTAATCTATCATGATTTCAAATTACTTTATGAATTTGATCTTACAAGGTTATTAAATTCAATGATTTATATGATTGAGGGGGAGACTTCTAACCAAAATGATAAGGTATAAAACCTTGATCAATGTTTCTTTGTTTTCATTTCTTAAACAATTTCTAAGTGTTTTGTCATTATCAAAAAGGGGGAGATTGTTGGACCAATGGTAGTTGACAAATTAAATCCCTTTTATGTTTTGATAATAATAAAATATCTAGAATTAGTTAAGAAATTATTTCAGGTATTATTCAATGAAAGAATTGTGCAAATCAAGATGAGCAAGTGTTTAATCATTGAAGAATCAAGATAGGAGGTTCCTTATAAGGAAAATGGCATAAAACATGAGGATTATAGACGATTTGGATGGATGTTACCGTTGAAGGCAACACAAGTCGACTTGCAAAGCATAAGTCGACTTATATATGAAGATATATCAACACAAGTCGACTAACCATACACAAGTCGACTTATCGAGGACGACAAGTCGACTTACATAGCACAAGTCGACTTATTGGAGAGCGGAGTTACAATTTTTACGTAAATGGTTGAAACAAGTCGACTTATTCATTCGACAAGTCGATTTATGGATGCACCAAATCAGCTCCAACGGTCCAATTAGCCAAAAATGGTAGGGAGATTATCAAGGAACGATAATGTTAATCAAGCAACGGCTAGAATGAGCTCCAACAGCTATATTTCTTCAAGTATAAATAGAGGATGATGGAAGAAGAGTTGATAGAAGTTCTATAAGCCTACATACTCTTCTATTGCTCCAAAATTGCTCATTATTGTTCTTATCTTATTACATCATGTATTGAGCTTTGTTCTTCAATCTTTATCTTATTTATCTTACAATTTGAGAGACTAATGAAAGGTCACGTGGGAGGTAGCTTGAGTCGGAAATCAAGTGGTGTTGGTAGGATTTGTGCCGGAAGACAAATCATTTGTAAAGGTAGCTTGAGCCGGAAATCAAGTGGTGTTGGTAGGATTTGTGCCGTAAAACAAATCAAGTGTAAAGGTAGCTTGAGCCAGAAATCAAGCGGTATTGTAAGAGTTCACACTGAACTACAAAGTGGTTTGCAAAATCCTAAGTGGGAGCTTAGGTAGAGGACGTAGGTCTTAGCACCGAACCTCTATAAAAACATTGTTTGCTCTTCTTCCCTACTCTTTTCATTTAAATTTGTTTAAATTATTTTTGTGTGAATTAACTTCTGATTTTATTGTAGAAAATATTGAAAAAGCTTAAAGATCTATTCAACCCCCCTTCTAGATCACTAACAATGTTCTCATCAGAATTTTGTTTGCAATGTATATTCATTCCATATAATTTATCATATACATCTAAATATTTATAATAAAAAATCCTTTAAATAATTATGTCATTTAACTATAACTAACCGATTGATCAGTAGGATATAAATCAACATTATAACAGTTGACTTTTTTTCTTACAACTCTCATCAATTAACATATTATATAAAATCATTATAGTCACATAAGAGTTCAAAATCTAACAGCTTCTACATGAATAAGTTGAGAAAGTTCTATAAGTATAGAGAAGGATAGGCCAAAAATTATAACTCCTTTACAGTTCCCACTATTTATAACAAAGTTTAGACTTTTAAATAATTTAATTGAATTGTAGTTATATTTAAATGTATTATAATTATAATATGTTACAATTAAATAATAATTATGTCCAAATAAGATCTAATGTTTAATATTAATCCTTATTTATCGAATATCTTATATTTGACCTTAAAATTTTTAAATTTAATAACCAAGTCCAATTTGATCAAATTATCTTTTGTCTTTTATCCTTTTTATATGTTAAATATTAGGTTTCTATATGTTAAAATGAATATAAATTATAATCATAAAGCGTATTTAGGATCAAATGAATTAAGTTTCTTTAATTTATGTTTAATTACGTGATTAAAGCAATGTTACGATAATACCGCATCAACTCTTGCATCGATTGGACTCTGAATCGGAATCAGACTCTAGATTCTGCTTTATCGCAAGGTACCGTTTCGGGATATTTTTTAAATTTATAAAATAGTCCCTAAACTTTTTAAAAATTGCAAAATAGTCCATATTGATATATTATACAACTGTACTGTATACTTTACTAGTTTACTGTTTACATCAACCATACTTTAAAAAATCTTAATAATAAATAATAATGACAATTAATTTGAAATAACAATAATTTTTAAATATTTTACATATAAATAATAACCACAATTAATATAAATAAAGACAATCATCATCATACAATTATAAAACTAAGAATAATACAAAGCATTTAAAATATTACAATCATACAATTTCATCATTATAATAAATAATATTACATATTTATATCAAAAGATTCAAAACATCCGATAAAAAGAACAATAAATATTACAAAAGGTTGATGACGAATAAGCAATCAAGTAGAAGTTGAACTCAAACAAAATATTACATTTACATTACATACATATAATTTAACATAACATCAATGATCAAATACAAGTAAAATTAAAAGAAGAAGAAAATAAAACACAAGTTCAATCACAACGGCGGATACACGCCAACTACATCGACTTAATCGATCATTTGGTACAAAATCCTCATCATTGAGAGGAGCTTCATCATCATCATCATTCAAATTTAATGCACCAAATGACATGTCAATGCTTTCCTATCCAAGATTATCTTTCATATTCAAATCACTCACATCAACCAAATTGGGTTCTTCAGAAACCCAATCTGCCAAAATATCAATATTATCAATCGCAATTAGATCATTTGAACAACTTGTGCTACTAAGAGTCTTAATAAACAATTACATTTAATTATTAGAAAATTATAAGAAATTATATAAAAATTAATAATGAAAATAATGAAAATAACATACCTTTCCCGAAGCTTTAAATTGTAACGAACAAAAACCAAGTCATTCAACCTCTTATGCTCCAATCTATTCCTTTTCGGAATGGATAAATTCAAATGTGCTCCAGTTTGCTCACATCCATTGCACTCACACATTGACTTAAAATTCGAATCGCAAACTTTCTCAAATCTGGAACACTACATCGGAAAAGATCCCACCAAGCAACTGCAAGTTATAAGAAAACAAAAGTAGTGTTATAAACAAAATAAAGTGATAAATAAATTTCAACAAATAAGAAATAGGAAATAAGTAATACCTGGAGAAAGAGGTCCTCTTTGTTGAATAGCGACCGACATTCCAAAATCTCCATAAGAGTGCTTATAAGCCTCCATTTGTGTGGTTAAAGCAATTTGCATTGAGTCATGAGGAACAATTGTTGTAATTGTCATAAGCATTCCTCTACTAACTTCAGCTTGCTTTTCAACATCCAGTCTAAAATACACACTGGGATTTAAAAATGCCCCAGCTACAAACAATGGAGAAGAAAGTTGTTTTTTCCTTCTCTCATTAATGATTGAGATATATGGCTGGTATAAAGAAGGCCTATGTTTCAGATTGGCCTTAATTGCTTCCGTTGCTCTCTCCAAAGCATAAAAAATATAACCCATTGTTGGCTTTTCTTCACTATCAGCCAACCGAAGCACCCTCACCAAAGGCTCACAAACTCGGATAACGAATTGACATTGCGACCAAAATTCCTATCTTTCAAGATGATACTACAAACTTCCATTCCAAAGATTAGACCTAGCACTTGAGATGTAACCCACTTATCACTTGTAAACATTTGCCTTAACTCCACCTCAACGAAAGAAAAGATCAAGTGATAAGAAATTTGTCGCAAATCTTGTCACAAAGAGGCGACATAAATTTCTACCATTGGTAAATCCTGTTCTCATCAAATTTAAAACTCATGCACGATTATAAATAAATTTTGTCACCTTTTGCTTTCCTCGCATGGTCTCATCAAAAACAGAAAATACCTAGATTTCCTATATCCTCCAAAGTGTTAAGTCAATGCAATGTGCAACACAAGGAGTCCAAAAATGAATTATAGGTTCTCTCAAACCTTATCCTCGCCGCTTTATAAGCGGAATCATTGTCGATAATAAACCAACAATGTTTTCCACCCTACTTCATTCACAACTTCATCAAATATCCAAACAAATTATCAGCACTTCTAATCATCCCAGATGCATCAATAGATTTTAAAAACATAGAGCCATTAAAACAATAAACCAAAAAATTTATGATAGGCTCTTGTCTCCTATTCGTCCAACCATCACACATAATTGAACATCCATTAATACTCCAATTCACTATTCTTTCAGCCAAATAAGCTCTCATTTCAGACACAGCACAACTCAAAAGTTTACCTCTTAAGTCATCAACCGATGGCCCTTTGTATCCTGGACCATAAGAGGCTATGACATCTATCATAGGTTGATAATAATATGATTGAGAAGCATTAAATGACGAACTCAGATCATACCACCATCTAGCTACATCGCCATATCCACATTGTGAGTCGCATCTCTTGTCTGCATTGCACTACGAATTGAAGGTTGGGCTCCAGGAGTTGTTCGTGGTGCAAAGAAACCAGGCAGCTGCCTTCTTTTCTTCCTCACTTCAGATTGTACAGGATCGTGAAACTGAGATGGAACACTACCAGTACCACTACCACTACCACTACCACTTCCACCTTGAACATCTCCATAATCACCACGAAAACCGGGAAATGAACTTCCACTACCAATTTCAAGATTCAATCTTTCCTTCTATCTTTCTCAAATTGATGTTCATCAAGAATGTCTTCATCCGCCACTTCACATCATGACTTACTTTTTACACGCTTCCACATCTCCTTTAACCCCAAATTAAATGTCTTTTCAATCGAGTGATTCCTCCACTTTCAAATGCTTGTACAAAACAAGCAAATGGTATGATTCTTTTGACCAGAACCACACCAAGATGAGCCCAAGTGGATCATCGATCTTCCTGGACTAGGTTGATCGGAGTATTTGAACTTCCTTCCATTTATCTGTACACAAAAATAAATAACACATAATTTCAGTACACAATGACAATATGCACAAAGCTAACAATTCAAAACATTCAACATATATAACAATTCAATCCAATTCAATTCAATTCAATCCAATTCAATTCAATCCAATCCAATCCAATCCAATTCAATTCAATCCAATCCAATCCAATCCAATACAATTCAATCAATTCCAATTCCAATTCCAATTCAATTCAATCCAATTCCAATTCCAATTCAATTCAAATTCAATTATAATTCAATTCAATTCAATACAATACAATCCAATTCCAATTCCAATTCCAATTCAATTCAAATTCAATTATAATTCAATTCAATCCAATCCAATCCAATCCAATCCAATCCAATTCAATTCCATTCATTCCATTCCAATTCAATTCAAATTCAATTATAATTCAATTCAATTCAATTCAATACAATCCAATCCAATCCATTCCAATTCAATTCATTCCATTCCAATTCAATTCAATTCCAATTCAATCCAATCCAATTCAATCCAATCCAATCCAATCCAATCCAATCCAATTTCAATTCAAATTCAATTCTAATTCAATTCAATTCAATTCAATTCAATCCAATCCAATCCAATCTAATTCAATTCCATTCATTCCATTCCAATCCAATTCAATTCCAATTCAATTCCAATCCAATTCAATTCAATCCAATTCAATTCAATTCAATCCAATCCAATTCAATTCAATCCAATCCAATCCAATCCAATCCAATTCAATTCAATCCAATCCAATCCAATTCAATTCAATCTAATCCAATCCAATTCAATTCAATTCAATCCAATCCAATTCAATTCAATCCAGTCCAATTCAATCCAATACAATTCAATCAATTCCAATTCCAATCCAATCCAATTCAATCCAATCCAATTCAATTCCATTCATTACATTCAATTCAATTCAATTCCAATCCAATCCAATTCAATCCAATTCAATTCAATTCAATCCAATCTAATTCCATTCATTACATTCCAATTCAATTCAATTCCAATCCAATCCAATTCCAATCCAATCCAATTCAATCCAATCCAATTCAATCCAATTTAATTCAATTCAATCCAATCCAATCCAATCCAATCCAATTCAATTCAATTCAATACAATCCAATCGAATTCAATCCAATTCAATTCAATTCAATCCAATCCAATCCAATTCAATCCAATCCAATTCAATCCAATCCAATTCAATCCAATCCAATTCCAATTCAATCAATTCTAATTCCAATTCAATTCAATTCAATTCCAATTCCAATTCAATTCTAATCCAATCCAATTCAATCAAATCCAATTCAATCCAATCCAATCCAATTCAATCCAATTCAATTCAATCCAATCCAATTCAATTCAATCCAATTCAATCCAATTCCCAACAATTTTCAATCCTAACAATTACAAAACAATCACAATTCAATTTCCATTCATTCCATTTCCAACAATTCACAATCCTAACAATTACAAAACAATCACAATTCAATTTCCATTCATTCCATTTCTAACAATTCTCAATCCTAACAATTACAAAACAATCACAATTCAATTTCCATTCATTCCATTTACAACAATCCTCAATCCTAACAATTACAAAACAATCATAATTCCATTCAATATCCAACAATTTCTGATCCTAATTAACACAAAACATTCATAATTCTATTTCTAACACACCATAATATTATATACACCATTTTATATTTCATTCTTAAATATATATAATGCTTTTATAATTTTAATCGACATTATAAGTATAAATTGGAATCTACAAGTATACATCATATTCACAAATCACAATTTCATAACATTACCAATTTAAAATTTATAATTCCCCACATATATATTGCCATTCCATTAAAGTTCAACATCTTTTAACTTTTTTAGAACAATTAATTATTTACCTAGCTAAAACTAATACTCAAATAAACAAATACTATCATTATTAACTACAATCAAATTATTATTAATTTCTAATTCCATAATTTTATACTTAACTAATTATTTATCAATATTCAATACCCAAATATTAAAATTAATGACCATTTAACAAATATTAAAATGTGTCAATTAATGATTGTCAATTTTAATTATCAATTTAACAATTTTACATTTAATTATTAATTTCACATTTGATCAATTGATTGTCAATTTTACAATTTGATTTAAATGTTGTTTTGATTTTAATTATCAAACTCAATTTCAATTGCACAAACTCAAATAGTCAAATTCAATCTTATTCACAATAATTCAACAATTCAATTTTAATTTCATAAATCTACTAAAATACTAAATCACAATCACCAAATTCACCATTCCAAACTTAATTTCCAATCGACCAATAATAATCAATCACCAATCAATTTCAATTTAACACAATCGGTTCAAGTTCAACTTCCACAAGGCAAAATGACAAAATCACAAAAGCCACAATTTATTTTCAATTTCAATATCATCGGTTCAACACTTCAAGTTCAACTTCAACTTCAATCAAACCTTCCCTTCAAGTCTTCAACAACCGAAATCAGCTTCAACTCCTTCAAGCCTTCAACTGTTCAACATTCAAACAAATTCAATTTTTTTTCCTCATTCCAGCATAAACCCGAAGCAACCTCTACGATTTTCCATCATCCAACAACAACTCATCAACACAATCACAGGCACAATCAACTTCAAAATTCCATGAAACATGAAAAACAAAATAAAAAACATACACCTAAAAGCCAAACACAATCGGGTCTTCGGTGAGGTTGACGGCGACATCGAGGAGGAGACGGCGACAGCGAGGAGGAGACGGTGAGGAGGAGACGGCGAGGACGAGACGGCGACGGCGAGGCGAGACACTGGAGAAGAGAGGAGGCGTGCGGCGTGGGAGAGAGGAGAGGAGACCAAAGAAGAATCCAGAAGCGCCGACGAGGAGGAGTCAGCTGACTGAGGGAGGCGACACAAGACACACAAGCAGAGAGGAGGGAGGACGGAAACGACGATGTGAGGAGAGGAAGGAGTAACCAAAGGAGAGAAGAGAAACCAGATCTAGATCTGGAAACATCGGGGGCTCGGGGACGGGGTAGATAAAATTAGGTAATTTTTTTTATTTTCAATTTAGTCCCTCAAATATTTTAAGTTTACGGATTGGTCCCAAAATGTACCGGTATTGCGGTACCGGCCGGTACCGACCGAAATCGGCTGGTACCGTCCGGAATTCAAACCCGAAACCATTTAGGCCGTTCTGGTACCGGTTTTCGGCCGGAACGGTACGAAATACAGAACATTGGATTAAAGGGTTTATATCAAAATATTAAGATTATTGATTAACAATTTTAGGACTGTTAAATTGATTTTGACTAATCTTTTCGTGTAATATTTTTTTGTATGAATTAATCATTTCATTATATAATCTCCCTATTATATATATAGCATATAAATAATGTCTACCTATTTGATTTGATCATATTAGTTCTCCAACATTAATAAATGATTCTTTTAATGACATTTAAAAACTATTTTCAAAATTCAATTATACATTGGTTAAGGATTTCTCAAACTAATACTAATTGAAAACAATATAATATTCTTTCTAATTAATTTAAGGTAATGAATCATATATTAATCATATAACTACTTCCATATAGTTTATATCATATTGAGCTACCTTTGACTATGATAAGTCCAAGTAATATCAAAATATAGCAATAAGCGATACTTTGGAGATCTCCAATCACTTATAGTCATCAAAATGAGCATTTTCATAGACACAAAAGTAATATTCTAAATAGAATTTTCATGTTAAGTTAGTTTAGTAAACTTGTTATATAACAAGCACTCAGACGCTTGTTCGGATATCTCTATACTTTAACTTTTAAGATCAACTACTTCATTTATAATGAAGAAATATAACTCGTGCTAGTTTTTTCACTATATAATTATCTAGTCTTAATAGAATAATGATTGAAAAAATTAAGATAAAATATAAATACAATATGAATCTCATAATTATGATTTCACCATAATTTTATTTGCAAAGTATATTTATCTTATACACTTTATCTTACTAGTTAGTGATATACTTTATATCTATAAGCATGTAAAGTCAATTGTAAATAACTTGCTAAGTATCAATCCACAAAGAACTAGTTACTAAATCTAGTAATCTTAGTTAAATAAATAAACTCATAATTGATTGAAGATAATTTAATTACTAAATTAAAGAAAGTAAAGCAAATAAAGCAAGGAAAAGATCAATAAGCAAACTTTAGGGCTTTAGGGTTCACTTTTAGGAATTTCAATTATTATACACAATTGATTATCTAGTTTAAATTACAAACCTACAATATATATGCCTCCATCAAGGCATATAAGTATAATTGATTAGGTAACTTGCAACTCTCGAGGCATAATTTAATCTAATCAAACTCATTAAGTATAGTTAATCTATTTGGATATCACTAAAGTTTAGGATATTGTTGTTCTCTAACATTAAAATGTTTATTCTCCTAACTCACATATTCCACTTTACCTATTGATCTTTTATACAACCCTTAAGATTGGATCTATTATGTCCAATAAAAAATCTAACATTAAAAAAGAAAATAAATCCAATTACACTTTACCTATTGGTCCTTTATACAATCCTTAAGATTATTAAAAAAGAAAATAAGTCCAGTTAATTAAATAATCAAACACATGTATAGATAATTGTAATATCCTTACAAGTTACATTCCTAACCCTAACTAGGGTTTATGGCCACAAAACACAACAAAAACAAAATA
The DNA here is from genome assembly GCA_029891385.1 of Erythroxylum novogranatense. Taxonomy (NCBI): domain Eukaryota; kingdom Viridiplantae; phylum Streptophyta; class Magnoliopsida; order Malpighiales; family Erythroxylaceae; genus Erythroxylum; species Erythroxylum novogranatense. Next base: position 33,707 of record JAIWQS010000039.1, on the reverse strand, counting down.
AGAACAAATAAGCCTTAACAAAGAATAAATGAATAAGAGAATATTTCAAAAGCTCCTCCAATATTGCTCCAAATGTTCCTCTATTGTTGAAGAAAACAATAAATCTCTCTAGGGTATGCTAACATATTGCTAGAAGATGTTAAAATATGATAGTGAATTATAGGGTTTCCTTTTCAGCATTCAATAGAGTTACTTACTGTTTTGAAGACTTCTAAGATTTCTTTATACTCTTAAGAGCTCCATCATAGACGTGCATGGACAATGGAATCGTATCTCCACTCATGATTCTACAGAGACTAGTTTAATCAATGCTTCTGAATCTGGTCTCGACAAAGTCAAGTCACATACTGTTGACATGACTAACTCATATAATAGCAATAACAACTATGTTCTTGATCAAAAGGAGATGAAAAGATCATCGTTTCTAGTAGCTAAATGGTGGTTTTTCTTCTCATAAATATATTAGATTTTGGTGAATTTGAATATTGTTCAAACATACGACCATCTAGCAGAAGATGGCATTCATTTGGGTAAACATGCAAGGCGTACCGTGTGTGAAGATCAGAGTACGAGAGAGTAGATCCGGAGGTTTCTGGCTAAAACCTAGAGGAATAAGCATAGCTAGCTCCGCTTATCAGGACCGCCGATCGTGATCGCAAAGACACGACACTCCAAAGATATATGAAAATATAGCATAGATATAGAAAGGAGATCTATTTTCCTATGGTACTTGTTCAGATCCCCATGTGTAACAAGAAAGAGGCCTACCAACAAAATGATTTTGGGTAATGGGTAATTAACTCACCGCTAATTTTGGCATACAAGGTCAGTTCTTTCCATTTTTCTTTTGGAAATTCTTTTTGGGCTATTGATTTATCATTAAATTCTTGTTTTTTTGTAAGTTTTACGATCTGGGTCTCCCAGATCTGACTCTAACCTTTCGGGAACTCTTCAAAGATGGAGTCTTTCACTTGTTTTATTATCTTATTCATAGCATTTTGCTTGGTTTTTCAATGCGGATATGGGTTTTACCTTCCTGGTAGCTACCCCACAAGCACGTTGAGGGTGACGATTTATTAGTGAAAGTAAATTTGATCACTTCCATTGATATTGAGATGCCCTTTAGCTATTATAGTCTTCCCTTTTGCAAGCCACAAGAGGGAGTGAAGGATAGTGCTGAAAATCTTGGTGAACTTCTTATGGGAGACAGGATTGAGAACTCTCCATATAGGTTTAAGGTGTAAGTATTTACTATCTAGATGGTAGGAGTAAGTATTCACCTTCACTGACGATTTTGTTGGTTCCTTTGTAGGTACAAGATGTCAATCTTTTTTATTTATTTTCTTGTTTGATGCTTACTAAGTTAATGGGTCATGTATGAGTTGTTTCTGTGAAAGTTTGAAGCTTTCTAGGTTATGGTTAGATAGACGATTATTTGGTTTGTTTGTATGAATAAGTGATTTCTTAAATCTAACAAAATGATGTTCGTTCATTGACTTAAGATAGTTGGCGAAGCGTAGTATGGTGTATATAAAGAAGAAAATATTTCTGTACTCATCAATACATCTGGGGAAAGAAATAGTCTTCTTTGGTCAGACATGTCTGATTCGGATGTGAAGGGTGAGAAAGGTACTGTAAACACATGCTTTTCTCTTTTGGACTTTGCAAAAGGAAAAAGCCATTCAGAAAATTGAAGGTTTAACTTCGATTTTTTTTTTCAACTGAATTAGTCAGGTCAAGGTGTGTTTTCTTATTCACCCAAAAGTTAAGGTTTTCTTTCTTCTTTTATCTAGAGAGTGATTTCGTAACTTGTGATGTCAATTACACTTCATTTATAAGAGTGTGTTTCAGTTGAAGCCTCCCTCAAACGACGCCTTCACCCCCTCCCCCTCTACCGGTCCGCCCTATCTCTCGAACTCATAGTAGAAGATTTCGAGCTCTGCGTCGTCGATCACCTCCGAGATCTCCTCTTCTTGCATTTATGTTTCTTGCCTGTTTAATTCTCTACAATTTTCTCTCTCTTAAAGATCACAAATCTTCAAGGCATACTGTTAGAAGCGTTTACAAGGCTTACAAACGTCTCAAATCTTACGTCTCCCGAAAAGACCTGCACCGCATATCTAACTCGAATCATAGTGCCTGGCGGGCAAGGCCAAGGCACCTGCCAGGCCCACTATGAAAGGCCCCCCCTCTTCAACAGCCCCCTCTCATATGATCTTAGTACAATAACGTTATTACTATAATAACGTTAAAGTCATCTATGAAATAACGTTAAAGTCATTCATTTAATGACTTTAACCTTATAAGTTAATATTGTTTTTTTTATGTAAAGGTAACTTTGTGGTCCCATGCTTATAAATAGTCTTGAAATATTTAAGTATATTCTTACCTTCTAATTTCTTTATTTTCATTAATGTATGTATTTAAAGTATTCCAACTCAAAAATTAGCAGCAAAAAATTTTGCGATTTTGTCTTCTGAGTTCAGAGTATAATTTAAAGGTAAAGTTTCTAATTTTTTAATATATTTTACTCTTTGTTTTTATTTTTAATATTAGATACTAAATTTTGCTATTTATTTTGTCCCTGTATCACAGATATAATACCATTTATATATCTTTGTGATATATTATAAAGCTGTTGGAGTTTGGTTGTGCCTGCATACTTCTTCCAACTCTATACAGGTGCTTTTGTTCTTTTTATATTCCAACAGTATTATAATTAGTTTATATTATGTTGCATAAAAAGCATTTGTCTGGAAGTGAAAAAAGGAAAAAAGAAAACAAGTAGCACAGTTGATAGAATCCCAAAAAGGAGCAATAAATAAATTTATTAAAAGAGTAGGCTCCTCTAATGAGAGTTCTGAGGAATTAGGTGAAGGTGGTTTTGAACAACATAAAGAAAACTTAAGTGATAAGATTCATATTCATGAGGATATTAGAAATCTGAGTAAGGATGATCATGTACCAAATGCATCCACTTCTGAAAATTTAAATTATATTGAGCAAGTAAGCCCTATATTAGACATTTATGATCCTAGAAATTGGGATAATCTTGATAATAAAGCAAGGGATACTTTAGTTAAAAAAGGGCCTATAAGAGAGTTGAATCTTATGTCTCCTTTAGATAATACCTCTCGTCATTTTTCATATTCTTATTATTATAGAAATTTGAGTAATGGAGAGATTAGCGATAGAAAATGGTTGGTTTATTCTAAACATGTAGATAAAGTATATTGTTTTTGTTGTAAATTGTTCAAATCTACTAACAAACAAAGTGGATTAGCAAATGACGGATTTAGAGATTGGAAGCATCTTAGTGAGAGACTCAAAGAACATGAGAATTGCATTGAGCATATGACTAATATGAGAACGTGGAATGAATTAAGAATAAGATTGAACAAAAATCAAACTGTTGATAAAGATTTGCAACAAGAAATTGCAAAGGAGAAAGAACGTTGGAGATAAGTTTTGATAAGAATAGTTTCTGTTGTGAAATATCTTGCTAAATATAATTTAGCTTTTCGAGGATCCAATGAGAAACTTTACCAAGATGGTAATGATAATTTTTTAAGATTGATTGAAATAATTGCTAGATTTGATGTGATAATGTAAGATCATGTTAAACGTATTCAAAATCATGAAATTCATTATCATTATCTTGGTCACAAAATTCAAAATGAGTTGATTTCTCTGTTGGCCCATAGCGTTAGAAGTTCTATCATAGGAATCATTAAAGAGGCTAAATACTTTTCTATTATTCTTGATTGTACCCCAGATTTGAGTCATCACGAACAAATGAGTTTGTTAGTACGATGTGTGAATATGTCAAATAAAAAAAATAAAAATAGAGGAGTACTTTTTAGAGTTCTTAAAGGTAGATGACACATCTGTATTAGGACTTTTCAATGAATTATTGAATGCATTTAATTCTCTTGATCTTAATGTTTATAATGTAAGGGGTCAAGGTTATGACAATGGTTCTAATATGAAGGGAAAACACCAAGGGGTTCAAAAGCGATTACTAGAAATAAATCCAAGAGCATTATATATGCCATGTGCTTGTCATAATCTTAATCTTAATTTTAGTGATATGACACATTCTTGTGTTAAAGTCGTTTCATTTTTGAGCCGCAAGCAGATATATGCATTATTTTCAAGTTCTCCTAAAATGTGGAAGGTTTTGCTTGATAATGTTTGAGGCTTAACTATAAAATCATTGTCCAACACTGCTGGGAGAGTCGAATAAAAGTGTTAAAGCTATTAGATTTCAAGCTCCTCAAATAAGATTGGCTTGATGGAATTATCTAGATCTTGTGATGATGCCAAGTCAAAGAGTGAAGCGAAAACTTGGTTGGTGTACTTGAGAGTTTTGAATTTTACTTAGTATGATTATTTGGTATGATATTTTATTCGCTATTAACATGGTGAGTAAAAGTTGCAATCTAAATCTATGTGCATTATTGCTACCATAAAGCAATTAGAAGGTGCGATGGTATTTTTGAGAAATATAGAGATGAAGGGTTTAGCTCTAGTATAAATATTGCCAAAAATCTCAAGGCTGAGATGAATATAGAGCCTACATTTCTAACTAGACTTTATGTTATTAGGAAACAACAATTTGATGAAATTAACCATAATGAAGAAATACAATCAGCTGAGGATTCTTTCAGGGTTAATTACTTTCTAGTTGTTGTGGATATGGCAATTACTTCGTTAAAGAATAGATTTGAACAATTAATGACATTTGATAATATTTTTGGATTTTTATTTAATTCAAAGAAGTTGAGGTCATTAGATGATAACGAATTAAGAGAATGTTGTATTAATTTTACGACGACTTTTTCTCATAATAATGTGTCTGATGTGGATTTAGATGATCTTTTTTCTGAATTAAAAGTATTACAAATGACTTTGCCAAATGAGTTAATGTCATCAGTTGAAATATTTAAATTTGTTCAAGCTGCAGATTGTTATTCAAATGTTTCAATTGCTTATTGAATTCTATTGACTATACCTGTGACTGTAACATCAGCTGAGAGAAGTTTTTCAAAGTTAAAATTATTGAAAACCTACTTAAGGTCATCAATGTCACAAGAAAGGTTGAATGGTTTAGCTATGTTATGTATTGAGAAGGATATGTTGGACAATATTGATCTTGATAATATTATTAATGATTTTGCATCTAGAAATGCACGGAGAAATTATTTTTCATAAATCATGATTCTCTGTGTATTTGTTAGTGTTATGATCATTTAATATTTAGTTGATTATGTAAACTTATAAATTGAATCATTTATGTTTCATACAAATATGTAAACTTAAGCATATTGTCAATTTTTTGGGGCCCTTTTTGTTAATTTTGCCCAGGCCTATAAAACTATAGAACGGCCATGCCTTGAACAAGCTTTTCTTTCTCTTGTTATCAGAAGACTTCACTCCGCAAGACCCGAACCCGATATCGTGGGTGATATCCGAGTTTGTGCCTCACGAGAGTGGTATGCTAGAGAACTCGAATACTGTCAAACATTCAGTATAAATTAAAAAAAAAACATTTTAGGTCATCATAATACAGTCACAGTATTTAGCCATCGAATGTACAAAAATCCATAATCACATTGGGCCCAATTTTATTCATAAACATTTCAGTGATCACATTACAATCAATAAAATTACAATAGCCCATTTGGGGCCCACTAGAACTACAACACTATTTTCCAGAAAAATGCGGAATCCATAATTGTATAAAAGTAAGATGACATTAATACAGACGCGAACTGATCCCGACCCCTATCTTTTCCTGGCATGCAGTAGGCATACTCCCGTGTCTAACAGAGTACTCTTCAAAGCCTGAAAATTAGTTGCAAATTTTGGGTGAGTTTTGCGAACTCAGTGAGGAACCATTGTTGATGGTTCGCCCAATTCATGCATCACTCAAGCAATTCACAGTTTAGTTCACAATAACAAAGTCAGAAGTACCATATCATTATACAAAAGAAATTCACAATTGTAGAAGGCACTCTTGCCTTGCTCCCATTTACAGTACTCAATCAACTATGAATGCAATGCATATGTGACACTTTCCCATTTTATTTCAAAGGTCGTGACCGAAAGTGCTTAAACAAGAACAAGGGACGAGACGCAGATGGGGAGTAGGAGAGCCCTCCGGTATGCACTATCTCCTTGAACTCAAGGCTCTTTTTCAAGATTGATGCACTGGTCACAACTATTATTATCCATTCATGTATTTGTGTATGCAATGCAATATGCTCAATATATCACACTCACTATATACCTAGTCTGTCACGTAAGAGGCAACACAATGAAGCACATTAAATAGTTCGTCACAAGAGAAGCAATGCAATGAAGCACAAGAAATAAGAAGCAATTTGACAATCAACACATAAAGACACTTCAATGTCAAATCTTCCAATTCATCGGACCATCCGTGTCCGGAGCCCACCATAAACAAACACAATCACTAATCCTACCATTATTCTCCACGCTTGTATCAAGGCAAAATATAAATGATAATAATTGAGGAACCATCTAGGTTACTCACCAGCATTCCGAGCTAATACCTAGAAGTCTCAAGAACGCCGGTGGATCGACGCCCAAATGGGCCTCTATAATAAAGGCAATTGCATACACATTACCGAATGTACAAAGGTAACTATTTAAAGATGCACATGTATCAATGAAAATGTGTACAATGCATGTTCGTGACATTCCGGTATCATTCCATAAATCATACTGTAAAAATGTTCCCCTATGCCCAAAGAAACCATAGACACTAAAATCGTTCAATTCAGACGTCAAAAGGTCCAAAAATCGCTACCCGATCCCCTCACTTTAACCTAACCAATTTCTGTCAATTTTGTCTTTAAAATTCCCACTTTCATATATAAATGAAATTAAATGATTCACGAATTCGATACCTCAAGAATCAGGTCAACCGGAGGTCGGATGGACAAGTTATAAGCAAAAGAAGGAAAATATATGATCTTAGTCGACTTACCTGAGAATCCTAGTCGACTTGTGCTATCACATGTAACACCCCACTCCCGAAAGTGACCCAACCTGATATCGTTGGTGATATCCGAGTCCGTGCCCGCGAGGGTGGCGATTACATCGTCGATTAAAACTCAGATACATTCTTTTCTTTTGAAGCCATTGATTCCACGTTAGTGCGGCAAAAACAGTAAGTAACTAAAACCCATGTTCATAATAAACCAGCTTTAGTTATTACCATCCAAGAATAATTTACAATCACCAATGAGTAAAACATTAAAACCACAATGGCTCATTATAAATACAAAGCATTATTGCACAATGATTGCGGAATACAATTCGATAAGACACTAATGCAGATATCTAACCGATCCCGACCTCTATCCTTCACTTGCTTACAGAGAGATATACTCCGTGTCAAACGGGTATTCTTCAAGACCTGAAAATAGATGCAAATTTTGGGTGAGTTTTATGAACTCAAAGGAGTGACCATCATCGATGGTTCACCCAATCCCATAACATATAACACATACTTTCATTTCCATTAAGTCACATTTCATATTCCCTTTCACACCTCACATTCACATACAGTTTCATATTTTCATTTTGTCGATACAGTGTCATATTCAATATAATCAAATCGATCATTCAATCAAATTTATCATTCCCATTCAACACAATGTCATATTCCCATTCAATACAGTGTTGCAGTCTCATTCAATACAAGTAATTCAACCATTCTCATTCCATACAATCAAATCAATTATGTTATGCATATATGCATGAGACCCACTTTCCATTTCATTACTTTGTCGTGACCGAGTGTCTAAACTGTCCCGTACCCATGGATATCGGGCTCATTGTAACTGTCCCATATAGGGCTCATTGTAAACTGTCCCATAAAGGGCTCATTGTGAACTGTCCCATAAAGGGCTCATTGTCGTTGAGCCTGAGGCTTTGAATCGATTCGAGCACGAAGCTCTTTTCACTTATTGTTGACTACTTTGGTCACAACTCTCATTATCTTTCATGTATTCATGCAAAGGAATGTCTTATGCATATTTGCATACGCCATCAATCATAATTACTATCATCGAACCGTAGTCCGATTCGACATCAATTAAGAAGTCACATTTCATTCATGTGCAATTATGCATGCAAGACATTTTAACAATCTCAATATATACACCTAGGTCATCCCATTCACATTCAAGGAACACTTCAATAACGCAGTTTCCAATACATAATCAATCACCGGACCTCCGTCCGAACCCATATTTAATCACAATCAATAAAATAAATCAATACACATTCAACATATAACAAAAGCAAATAACCAATAAATAAGACCATCTAGGTCTACTCACAAGACGCCCAGATTTGCATTGGTTTCCAATTTCGAGAACGCTCGATCCAAGACTACCAATTTATGCCATATGCACATTAATCACTTTGCATAAAATTCCCATTTATGCACAAATATAGAATAAGGACAATGCATGTTCATGATATTACCGCCCTAATCCCATTTTGTTCCATCAGAAAAATCCGCCTAAAATTAGAAATCTAATGGCGCCGACGGTGCACAATTGGACCTCTATAGTCCCCAATTAAATAAAACAATGACGAAAAACAATAAACCGGACCCACGAAATTTTCCGTCCCAAAATTCCCAATTTCCCATGAAATGAAATTAATGTTTCACGAATCCGATGCCTCAAGAATCAGGTCAATCGGATGTCGGACGAAAAAGTTATGAGCAAAAGAATCACCAAATACCAAATAATCAAATAATAATAAAACAATATATACATATTGCAATCGCCTGCATGGGCGTAGACGTCGCCATGAGGCCGACTCATTTGGCCTCGTCGCGAGGGTGAGGAGTCGCCCTCGCGAGGCCGACTCATTTTGCTTCGTCGCGAGGGCGAGACGTAGCCCTCGCGACCGGGCCGACTTACCTTGCCTCGCGAGGTTCCTCTACTTCCTTGCCTTTTTCCTGCTTTTCAATCCAAATTTTCAGTGACCATAATTTAGAACACAATTCAGGAAAATGCAAACCATAGCTTGTTGGAAAGATCATGAAACCCTCTACAATTCTCAAGAAGATCATAAAAATCAATTTCACCCCTAAGGATGTCAAAAATCCAATCAAACTTACTGCCTACGTAAAACCTATTAACACAGGGCAGTACATTGCAAATTCAATAACTCTCTGATTCTTCACTCAAAAATTACACAATAAATAAGGCAGTAAGATCACAATGTTATCTACAACTTTCATGTATAACCCAAAAGCAAATTCACTTGTTAACTAGGTCAAACAATTCCACAAAGAATCTGTCCACTGAAATCAACCAATCTAGACCGTAATTTTCCAAACAGCATATCTCTTAGCACAAATGTCACAAAATTCACTACCTTATATCCCTGAAAAGATAAGATCTCAAACTTCAATTTTCATGAAGAACTCAAAATCCAATTCAATTTCTAACAATTTCAAAACTGTTATGCAATTTACTGCCATGATCAGCAATTCATAACCTAATGCAGGTTCAGTTTTTGTAAAATCATAACTCCCAAATCTGACCTTCAAAACTTACATGCCATATATCCTTTTCAAGATAATTTCTTCCTCTACAACATTTCAGAAGATCACCAAAGCCAATTCAAGTCACAAAAATTGCTAAAATTGCTTCCAATCAGAAAGCTCACAAAATCGACAATTAGGCTAGGTTTCCACAAATGACAGAACATCAGTCAACATTCCACAATGCATAACTCCCAATATACAGATCGAAAAATAGCAAAATCAGTGGGAATGGAAAGCTAACTTAATATGCTTCAACTTTCATGAAGACCATTGTCCCTAATTCTATATCAATTAATTTAGAAAAATCATCAAAACAATCAGGTTATTAATCCGGATACTGTTTACCTAAGTCAAAACAGTAACTTTCCAAGCCAAATTTCAACCTTTTAAAGTTACAATTTGACAACACCTATTTCACACAAAAATGTAGCCAACAAACCAAAGTTTAAGTGGCCACAAACCTCACCTCATTTGCATCCATATACAATGAGTTATGATCAAAACAGTACAATCGATTAAAACCCTACATTTCCAGATATTGTCTTAGGCACGCAAACCGGGAATATCATGTATGCATGCACAGTAATTTCATGTGCACAAATGTGACTGTGGACCAATCATATTATGCATGAACAGTCCTATGCACTCCAAATCTATTCCATCCTATGTCAAATTTACTATTTAACCATTCCTGATGGGGGTGGGATATTACAGTGTATGTCCTAGTCGACTTGTCTGAGGATGTAAGTCGACTTATGCTACTACAATGGCAGTTCTGGACAAACGTCCACCGACATCCCAAATTTCACAATTCATAACTCCTTGCTCCGAATTCCAAATTGGACAAACTTGGTATCTATTTTATAGAGAAAAGAGAGCTCTACAAGTTTCATGAAGGACACAAAAACTAATTTCACCTCTAAAAGTGCCAAAAATACACTCAAAGTTACTGCTTTCACAATGCCTCTCAAAACAGTGCAACATTTTGTCAAAACAGTGCAACATTTTATAAAATCCATAACTTCTCATTCCCTTTGCTAAAAATTACAAGATTTATGCCAAATGAAATATCAGAATGTGACCTACAACTTTCATGACCAACATGAAATCAAATTCAATTGCTAAGTAGGTCAAACAATTCAATGAACGATTCTGCCCACTGAAATCACCTGAACTGAATAGCAATTTTATAAAAAGCATAACTCCTTGTACAAATGTCAAAAATTTGCATACTTTATACCCATGAAAAGCTCAAACAGAATATTACACTTATTATGAAGGGCTTAACAGCCAATTCCATCTATAACAAACTCAGAGCTGTCATGCAAGTGGCTGCCCTGATCACTAGTCAATGACTTAACTTAAGTCCAATCTTTGAAAATTCATAAATCCCAATTCTGATATCCAAAAATAATATAGTATATCTCATTTTCAAGATAATTGCTTCCTCTACAACTTTCCAGAAGATCACTTAAGCCAATTCAAATAAAATAAATCTCCAAATTTGCTTCCAATCACAATACTCACAAAACCTACACTTATAGCTAGGTTTCACCCAAAATGCACATAACCAGTCAATAGTTAACAATTCATAACTCCCAACGTATATATCGAAAAATTGCAAAATCAGTGGCAATGGAAAGTTAACAAGATAGGCTTCAACTTTCCTTAAGATCATTTTCACCAAGTCCTCCTAAATCAATCTAGAAAATCATCAAAGTTTCAGGTCATCTAATTCAGACATCGCTCACACACCAAGATAGTTCACCTTCAAGGCAGAAATTTAACCTCTTCAAGTTACAATTAGACAACACTTATTTCACAAGAAATTGAAGCCAAAATCTAAAGTTTAATTTAGCACAAACCTCACCTCATTTTCTTAACCACACAATTAGTTATGGCAAAAACATGAAACCATGATCAATTTGCATTTTCCAGCTTTGCTCCTAAACTTATATTCTATCACTTCCAATGCCAATTACACATCAATAAACATCCACTTGAGACAAGGATTCAGCCAATAGGTCATCAAGACCTTCACCTAAACATCTAGCCTTAGAAATGGCAGCATACGCAAAATTAGTTTTCCTTCAATTTCCATTAATCTCACCTTCCAAAAATCAAGTCAAAACCAAGCTAAAACCAATCTCCTTCACTCATCATCAACAATCATGGATTTATACCCAAACAATCAAGCCATGCTCTATGAAATTAATGCACAATACATCATAATTCATGCACAATAATTCCCATTTAATGCATCTAACTACCACTTCATTCATTAAATGAACAACCAAAGCTTAAAACAAAAACTTACCTAATCAAGTTTTCAACTCTTCAATCTTTCAACTTATTGCACTAACTCCTCTATTCCTCCACACCATGCACGACAACCACCATGATAAGAAGGTAGGAAGTTCAAGCTTGTAAAGAAAGCACTTAAGTTGGAGGATTTTCGAAAACTTGATGAAGAGGAAGAAGAGGAGAGTTTTCGGTGGAGGAGAACTACACAAAAGCAAGGGAAATCTTTCATTTGTTGCTAAAGGGTTGAAAGAGCCGTGGGTGAGTGGAAAAAAAACAAGTAAATCATCTTTTCATTCCTTCCACTAGAAGAACCGAGAATACTAGAATTCATTAAATGAGAGTAATATGTGTCAATTTGACACTAGTCCATGGTAAAGAAGAAAAGGACAAATTAATGGTCTTTGATAAAAATAATCCAAACAAATAGAAATAATCCAATTGTCAAACCATTTTCAAGGGTACCAATTTCGGTTCCCACATAATGCACCCAATAGTTCAGTACTATTGGACAAAAATTTTCAATACCGAAATTCAACCGGTTCGCCACTTAGCGGTTTTTCCGATTCGAAAAATTTTCCGAAAAATTTCAAAAAATTTTCTAAAATTTTCTTAAAATATAAAACACATAAAGACTCACTCTAAATAATTTTTCAAATACAATTACCACGTAATTCACAACCACATTCCATTTAGGCACAAATACCGGGAAATGTCATGAATGCATGTACAGTCAAGTTCATGTGCAGTTTCACTATTTACGTGTAATGATATGCATAAATATTACAACCCAATACTAAACACTCTCGGCTCCCTTTTTAAATTACTATTTTACCCTTCTAGTGGGAGTGGGATGTTACAGTTACTGCTTTTAAAGGCACTGGATTTGAGATGTTAGACTTGGTCTAAGATAGAAGCTAAGATTGGAGCAGAGTTACAGGATTTTTATCCACTTGTGTTGATTTCTTGTGTATGGGGAAAGATTTCCATGATAGATGTATAAAACCGTAGGATTGTTGTATTCTCGTACGCCAGTGAAGATTCATAGCTTAACTAACAACGAGAAAATTCGGTCTTTATAAGGATAATAGCAGATTATAGTCACCATCAAGTGTGTGTGTGTATATATATATATAAAACCTGCATCACTATTATCCTGTTACATCTATATGTAGGTCTGTTAGAAATAGCATCTTTATTATATAGGAGTAAGGCTATGTACTATCTAACCTCTTCAGACTCCGTTTTACTGCGGAACTTTAGGATATAATGATGATGAGATGATAATAAAAAATACCTAAGTTACTTCTAATACAAGTACTTATAGGTAGGGCTGCAAAATAGAGTTGCAGAGGGAGTAGACTCGAGAAATCACATATTCTCGTAAATTGTCAAGAGCTAGTGCTGAACCAGCATAACACCGATGTCAATCTTGTTCTAGAGTTTTTAAGCATAGTCATGTCTAACTAAAGTTTGACACAAAATTGTCATTAGAACTGATTTTATGCTATTTCTCTGTATAAATTTAAGATGAGTTTGGCGCTAGTTTATAATCAACTTTGATGCTAGTCTTGCTCTACTTCTTACTTTCTTAAACCTTCGTGAAAGCGAAGAGTTTGTCTACAAGTATGTAGGATGTTTATTTTGCCTTATTCCATCACCTTCTTCTCTTTGGGCACCTTCAAGATATATTTAGCTTTAATCTTTTACAAAGTTATTTTCATCTTCTTATCTTCAATTGGTTTCAAAATTTTATTATTTAATAACAGCGGAGAAAGTTGTACTATTTATTTCGCAAATTCATCACTGGAAAAATATGATAAAATTGATATAAAACATATTGCAAAAGTGTCAAATACCAATTCAAATATATTTGAATATTAGTTTTTGAAAAATATTTGAATATTAGTTAATTAATTAAACAAACTTTTATAAAATAAATAAAAATCTTTAATTAATTATCTTTCAAATATAGAATGATCTGATTGCGTATAAAATATAAACCAACATAAACACAACTATACCATCTAGCTTTTCTTTTCAAAATAAAAGAATTATATTTTCATAAGAAGAAAATTCGCAGTTGTTATTTTTAAATATATATTAAATAAATTCTCAAATACAATTCAAAATTATATATTTTAAATAAATTATTTAATAAGTTTAAAATAGGTCTATATTGCACTTTAATATGATGTAACCTCGGTGGCGTGATTCTCGGTAATGCGGCTTACCAGTTTAAACGCCATTAATTAATTATTCACCCTTTCACGTCTGAAAAGGGAAATAATTGTTGTGAACAACTGTATGGTCTCTCATCATCGCATCAGCGCCATGCCAACAAGGTCACTAGCACAGTCAAGAATTTTATATGTGGAGTTCTGGCTGTGGCCTCCAACTTTCATCCCTATAATACGCAGTCATTTTATGAGATTCTGTCAATATCACACCAACATTATAAAAAAAAAAACGTAATTTTAATTTTTAATTTGATTACTTTAAAAGTTATATTTAATATAACTTAATATAATTTATTAATAATAAACTCTACCGCTAAATTCCTAAAGAAGTTACAGAAATTAAAATCAGCAAAAATACTATTTTGGAGACTTTTGAGCACATTATTCTACACGTAATTGGGGGTTCAATCTTGACCGGAGGCATCAAAATGTAAAAAGTTCTTGATGACTTCGCTTTCATGATGTTTGTAATATAGCACGAGATATTGATAAAATTACAAGAACACCCCCTACACTACATTTTCTAATTCTGCCGGTAGGATTAGGAAAGGAATAAAAGAGAACTGAAAATGCGGGTGACGTGGACAGGTGGGGGTTAGGAAGGAGCATCCGTGGTCTTTGGGTTGGGGACTTGACCACCCGAAGTTTCCGTTACAAGCATGCATTTGCTTGTTACTTGTTGTCCTAATTCAAATAAATTTATAAAAGACGAGTTATTTTATTTTCTCATCTTTAAACTTGCCACTTTCTCTTTGCTTTCTAACCAAGGTACATTCTCGATTCTGTTTTGTTGAGCTTCTTTCCATATTTATTTGAGAGTTTCCATCATTGCCAGTACTGCTTGCAGGGACTGGCGGTTGTTTGGCTGATCATAAGGAGCGAGGTATGATTTTCTGATCTGGTGGATCCGAGGATGACGGCGAACAAGAACACCGATTCTTCTCAGGTACGTACATTTCGCTTTGCATTGCGATTTTCTTGTCAATGTGGAGTGATCACGTCTAGACTTGTTATGATTTTGATATTCATGTTGTTTGTTTGTTCTTTGTAGGGAGATGGCGGCGGCGCTCCTACGCCTTCGTCACCGTCGTGGCACGCCGATCAGCCGCACTCTCGTAATAACAATACAGTAACTAATTTCTCTCTTTTTCGTTCACTATTCGTCTCTTCTGTTTTTATTCTCTTTTTTATTGATGCATTGTAACCGCCAAAAGTCAAAGTCACCAACCGTTGATCGAGTCATTAAACTTTAGCAAATTTGTACAGAATGTGCTAGTTCTTGTGGCGACATAAACACACATGAAATGAAATAGTACGAGATTATCTATTATTTTTGTCATAGTTACAGGACAGAAGGAAATCTATAGTTGTTGGAGGTTACTGATGGGTAGAACCGCTATATCATCTGCTTTTATTAAGTTTGACTATGATTTTAAAGGTTAATTGCTTCACGTGGTTTCTGTTTGTTGCTTATATCAATTGGTAGTTTCTGTTGTTAAGTTTCTTGTCATTTGTTGCCTGATAGACTATAATCTGTCTCGCAGGTTTTGAAGAGTGGACCTCTTTTCTTATCATCCAAAGGTGTGTTTTCATTATTATGGTTTTTTTTTTTCTTATAGTGAACGATTTGTCGCAAGAAAATGAATGCACAAGCCTTGAATGCCCTTGCATTGGAGTTTTTTTTTTATAGCAACGATAAAGTCATTGTTAAGTCACTTTTTAGAATCAGTAGTTAGTTGGTATAAAGTAATTCCTTGATTTTTTTTAATGTAGGGATTGGATGGACATCATGGAAAAGCGATGGTTTATTTTGACACGAACTTCACTTGTTTTCTTCAGAGGCGACCCGGTATGTAACATAAAGTATTTATGCAGCGGATGATCAACTTTTCTTATGTGATTATTATATTAATTTTTAAGAGTGCTATTCTTTGCGAATCATTGAGATTTTACTAGCTGTTGTTGATTAATTTTCTCAGAATGTTGCTCCTCAAAAGGGAGTGAAGTAAATTTAACTCTTGGTGGCATTGACCTCAACAATTCAGGCAGGTTGGCTTCCTTTTCAGATTCGACATTTATAATTTCTAACTCTATTTTCATGGTTGGCGCTGTCTTGGAGTTTGTACTACTTTACTAACTTTAAAATGTCTTTGAATAATCTCTAGTGTTGTCGTCAAAGCAGATAAAAAACTCTTGACTGTTCTCTTTCCTGATGGCCGTGATGGAAGAGCTTTCACTCTTAAGGTGTTTCTTTATTTCTTCCCTCCAATATGTTCCTTCTGATATTGTGCTTGGCATCATAGCTGCTTGCTCTCTTTAGACTGTTCTAAAGTTGCAAGAGGATTGCACCAAAAGATAATTCATTTGGCTTGACCTTGATTCAGGTCAAGTTAATGCATCACTTGACACAAGACTTCAACTTGACTCGATTAGATCCTTACAAGCTAGATTTTGTGTAGTTATCATGCTTGAATTTGCTTTATGAAGTGATCATCTTCCCACCTCTTTTATTTCTTTGAAAGGATGTGCGAAAATTACTACAACAAGACAAAAGAAATGAGAGGGTTGAGACAGTCTGAAGATGAGCTTTTACATTCTGATTTCATTTCTTCGTGTCTGAGCTCCTAAGTTCTCAGGCTTTGCTCATTGAATTAACAAAATTAGATATTGTGATTTGAGTGTGTTTCATTGTGATCCAAGTAAGGAGGCTTGTTTAGATATTTGAAAAAGTTGTGTTTTCCAAATGGGAAAAGTCTAGGGAGAAACAAACTGAAAATTGCTATGTTAAAAACCCATGTTTAAAATTTACTAATTTTTTTCTTGATGTTGGATTAGTGTCTCAGTCTAATGCGATAACCTTGTTGACAGGCTGAAACTATGGAAGATTTGTATGAGTGGAAAACTGCACTTGAGAATGCTCTCGCACAGGCACCAAATACTGCAATTGTCATGGGGCAAAATGGTATCTTAAAAAATGAGCAGATTGATGGGACTGATGGTTCAACTGAAAAGGGTATGTTTATATGTACTTTTTCTTTGACACCTATGTTTGTAAGTATGTGATGGAGTATTCATATGCGACTTTCTGTATGACCTCAGGGAAAAACACTAATTTCTTTTATGTTCATTTAGATACTACGAGTAATCAGCGCTAAGATGCCTAGGAGACTATTGATAAACTCTGTATAAGCAACTCTAATTTTTGCATGAAAACAACAAATGGTTTTCTTGTTAGTTTTCTGGGTCCTGTATTTTCAATTCCTTTTTTCTGACCGTCCTCAGGTCATAACATGAAAATTGTTTTCTTCTTGGTCTACATTATCAAGTATGGCAATCTCTGTAAGTTGTCTTTTGGTGTAGTTTCATGCATGAGATCTTACATGAAACTTTATTAAGATTCTGGACTTGGAAAATTGAATTCAATTTTAACTTCAGTGAGATTATGACATGTTGGCCTTTCCACTCCCTGCCCCTTTTGTAGCAAAGGAGAAGCCACCTCAAAGTCATTGATTATTGGCAGACCAGTCCTCCTTGCCCTAGAGGATGTTGATGGGTCTCCATCTTTCCTGGAAAAGGCTCTAACATTTATAGAAGAGCATGGTGGGTATTCTTTTCATTATCAATGTTTAAATTGCATTTTAAACAACCAAGACACTTTCTTGCACACCTGTCTTCTCAAGGAAGAGGTTTTCCTATTGAATCAAGGAGCTGCTGGTCTTTATGTTCAAATTTTCATGCCTGCAACTAGAGACTGCATGATACTAACTTTTTTTCTGCAATGCATAATTGATTTGTTTCTGTAATAGTAGAAGTAAAGTGCCCGAAGATGTGATTTTGAGCTAGTTTCTATTTTCTAAATTTATTTGTTTGTCTAGTGTGAGTTGGAAGAAAGTGTTTCAATTTTTGTACGTTCTTGAGTGGTATCTGTATTAAGCTCGCGAAAGGCATTTTTTTGAACCTGCGTTTTGCATGATTCTATTGAATGGGATGTTCATGTTTCCATGTCCTTTGGCCTATAATATCCTCTTATAGCCAGAAATGGACAGATAATTTTCTTCTTTATATTCGAAGTTATGAATCATTTATTTTTATCGCTTCGAAACAAACATTTGCTCAAAATTAATAACTTCAACTATTTTAGTCTCTACGACCTTGAATTAATTTCCCAGGGTGTGTAGGAATCTGCACTTGCACTCTTGTGCAGTTATATTCTTTAGATGTAATTTAAGTTAGGAAGGAATTGCACATGGGATTAAACCTTCTGTTATTGATGTAACCCATCTTATCCCATTTATATCTCACAAATAAACCTTCGCACAAAATATTATTACTGAAGTACCATGACCAGTTGTAAGTCTGTAGGAGCACCATTTTATTTATGCAGCAACTTTCAAAAGTTGCTTAGATCTCATCAGCTGAAAATAATTAACAGGTACCAAAGTGGAAGGCATCCTGCAAGCTGCAGATGTCGATGATGTTGAATGTCGAATTCAAGAATATGAACAGGGTTGGTCAATTGAAATGATTTGGTTTCTTTGATTACCATTTAGTTTCTTCTACTTTTTAATGCAGTTACTGCACGCTGCCCTATATCAGATTTCACATGTATGAATTTTGAAGATTAGGTATCAAGCGTAACATTAATTAATGGTTTAAGATTGATGATAATCAATTGTTGAGATACTGTACAAGTGATGAAGTCCTATCTACTCATAAATCCATCTTCTGACAACTTTGGGTTATGAAATATGATTTGCAGGGAAAACAGAATTTCTCCAGGGTGAAGATGCACATGTTATTGGTGATTGTATCAAGGTATTTTTTGTTTTTATTTTTAATCACAAAAAGTGTTAATCCCTTCCAATGAGCTATGACATTATTTGGAGCCAAAGATTTCTTTTTAATGTTCTTATAAATTTTCAGTATTTCCTGCGGGAGTTACCTTCATCACCAGTGCCTGCTTCTTGCTGCAATGCTCTGCTAGAAGCATGCCGTAAGTGTACTGGAGAATTTCTTATGTTGACATTGTGTCCTGTCCCTCTGTTTTCTTATGCACTTCATATGTGGTATACTTGAAAACTAATTTAAAGTGTAGCAATTGCATCATAGTTTTAACCTTGCTGCTGCATTTTTTCAATCTTAAACAATAATCCTATATTACAACCCTTCTGTTTGGTTGGTGTGGAAAATTTTCATTTAACATCTTTGACCCAGAATTATCAATTAAAAGGAGGGCTACTTCTGTTTAGTTGTTTAATTATGTAAATACTTCTGCAAATGTTGCAGAGCATGTGAAATTTATTTGTCCAAAAGCTCTTGATTTACACTTACTGTTTCAACTCCTCATAAATCATCTATGCGGTTCTAAATTTTATTAATTGATGTAGCAAATGAATGCCCTGTTTCTGATGTTACATGTTACCTGGCACATATGTTCAGTTTTCTTATAACATCAAGATAATGTTCATTGCTTAAAATGGTTTTAACATTAAATTCTTCTGTAAGTTCTTTTTTTTAATGTTAAATGAGGAAAATGCTTTTTGCCTGTGGGATAAGTCTTTAAGATAATGATGAATCAGGTCTTTTTAAATCTATCAGAATCTTGGTTTATTATTTTGTTGAATTTAGTAATCACCTTTCATGTTAATTATTATTGGAATAACATCAAAGATAGAATGTTTTGAAATCCTTTATCTATGACAACAAGATGACAAAAGGCACCATAGAATGACCAAGTACATTGCTGAAATTTTTGATGATATTCCATAGGCATCTACGAGTACATTTTGTTTGTATATGCGGTACACCAAGCAATTATCTACTTGAGTGACTCCTAAAATCTAGATATGACATTCTTGTTGTGTAAACTATTAGGCTCCTTGGATAATTTATTCAGATACAAGTGCAAGGAATTTGATCCACTCTTCATAACAAAGAGTTTCTTTTTTATTGCTTTATTTCTTCTGATCCCTGGCTGAATTTCAAATTTTCAGGAACTGAACGTAGTAAGAGAGTGAATGCTATGCGTACAGCAATATGTGAAACTTTCCTGAACCAAACCGTCGGTTGTTGCAAAGGTAGTTCGATAACTTTTCCAGTACTCAAATATCTGAAATTTTAAGATGAGCTCAACTTGGTCTTGTGATATATGCAAGCAATGATGCTTTAAATGTGTTGTCTTTGGACCTGAATTGCACTTGCTGTTGTTTGGGAAAGAGAAGAGGTTAAAACAAGAAACATATACAGTTAAAAGCACCAAAATTTGAAAAAGATGTATGTATTTTGTAACTGGCTGTTCTTTCCTATACCCATAATGAGAGCACTTGCTTCTCCCTGTACTTCCAGGTATATCATTCACCAGATTTTAAAATTGTAGTGTGTACTAGTGCCAACCTAGTGCATGATGTCATATATTAGAAGCCTATAATTCTGGCAAAGTATTGATTCATTGGATGTAATTCTCTGCTTTGTCTAGAATGACTCAGCCTCAACAGCTAGAGGCAGAATGTGGAACAGATAACTGCTTTTGAATTGAGACTTTTAGTTCTAGATTGAATATTCAAGTAGGGATGCTGAGGTGACAAATGGTTGTAAAGGCTTATGTATTATGCAAGTTTTGTCATACAAAAGAAAATTCTCTTCCTATGAAAATGATGCCTTTTCTGCTTGTGGCACTAATTATGGATCAATTGCTCAATTTTCTCTGTTATTCAGAATTCTTTTAATGATGCAAGCTGTGGCTTCTAACAAAGCTGTGAACCGAATGAGCACTTCAGCTGTAGCTGCTTGCATGGCACCATTACTTCTTCGTCCTCTTCTGGCTGGCGACTGTGAAATTGAAACTAATATTGATGTAGGTGGTGATAGTTCTATTCAACTTCTAAAAGCTGCAGCTGCAGCTAATCATGCTCAGGCCATTATTATCACATTACTGGAAGAGTATAGCACCATATTCAGAGTAAGCTGTTGTCATGCCCATGCTTTCAGTATGAATTTTATTGTTAGGCTGTCACACCTAGAGCTTGCATTGGAAGTTTTTCTTTGTATTGGTGAGTGCAATTGAAGTTGGATTGATAAGCCTGTAACTTTGCATGAAATATTTTGTCATAGTTTTGCAGTCTATATTTGCAATAGCAAGATGTCCATAATGAAATTAATAGTCAAGAGATTTTTTTTAAAGAAAGAGATGCTCGTCTTCCTGATTTTTTTTCTCATAGCAGCACTTACCAAGAGTTTCACTTCAACTCCTTGAGGGACACAGTAAGATAGACAACTAATATGATGCTGGCAATAGAATGACAATGATTTGGTCATATTGCTTGATGCTAAATGGGAAACAAAATGTCCAAGTTTGAGAATTTAGCTGTGATTTTGTTGTTTAGAGTGTTTACATCATCTGGAATCAGCTTTTACCTTGTGGTTTCTTTAAGTTAGTATGCTAACTACAGGAAGGTTCTACATCTCCTGGACTATATACGGACTCGGAGGAGTGAAAGTGAGGAAGCAGAGGTAACAGATGATGACCAATACTATGAAGATGATGCGACACAAGGTTCCGATAATTACACAGATGATGATCTTGACAATGTCTCAACTGGAACCTACACCGGGAGTGATGGCTCTGGTGAAGATGATCTGTCTGTCAATAAGGTTTATACACTTTTCTTTCAATATTCTTTCTGTTTTTCTCGTGTCTATGCTATAGCTTTGCTTTTTGTTAAATAAAATTATATTATCAGCATATGTTTATTGTTCTTCAGTGGATATTGTTTGAGCATCAACTTTGAAATCTCAATGAAAAATATTAAAAGTTTGGACTTTTGTTCCCTTACTTCCCTCATTTTCTCACAGTCAGAAGCTTATGTGGCAAACCTTGAAAGGTTTAATCTCTTCAAATTTTCTACTACTCAAGCCAGTAACTGGTGGCCTCTCTTACTCCAGTCCCCATAAGCCCTCTTGTACATATTTGAACCTTTTCCTCCTTTTTTCTCGTCTGTAATGGCTGGGACCTTGAAAGGTTTAATATCCTCAAAGTTTATGTTACTCAAAGCCACTCAAAATGGCATTATATCTCACTTCCCAATTTTCTTCCTTTTATTCATGTTTAGTTCCATGTTTTGGCCGTCGGATTATATATCATCGTTAAAGGTCACAAATTGACCTTTCCGCATTTCTGATGGATTAAAACCTTCTGGTTTTGTTTCCTTTCTTTTGTAAATGTATTTGTGTGCAAGTTTTACTTGTTTGTGGGTACTATGTTGATAGAAACAAGGAAGAGCTATGTTTACTAACTAGTTTAGAGGTGCAGGATCGTGATGATCATAGCTCTGGTTCCAAGTCTTCGGAAGTGGATAATGACTCTAGACCTGAGCAGAAGTTATCAAGTTCAGTTCAAACCATGCAGCTCCCACACAATGATGGTAAAATAAGAGAGAATTTCACAGATTGCAGTAAGACTACATATGTTTATGGTCAACTATTAGAAGATGTTTCCGACGAAACTAACTTGGAGAATAAGCAAACTAGTCATAATGCACCAGAATGTTTTCAGAAATTGGCGATTGTAGAAAATGGACCAGCTCAAAGCATCAAGCATACAACTGTTTGGGGACTTGCCCCTGTAAGTATATGACTCATGCATTCTTTATATGTCGTTAGGCATTTCCATTTTATTATATGCTTTTTCTCAAATTGATTTCTTCCTATTATGTCTCTCTCTTGCAACTGGGGGAAAGATGCATGTTTTTAGTTCTTTTTGTTTATTGGTTGTCCATAAAAATTGTTGTTCCTCTTGTAATTGAGGGTTTCCCAACTTTTTGGCATGAGTTCAGGCACAAAAGAACGTTCCAATGGAATCCATTGATTTTCCTATTGAAGAGGAGTAAGTATCAAAGACATTTCTGCAAAAAAAAATTGGTTCCTTTTGAATGACTTTAATTTTTTGCAACATTATTGTTATGTGCTGCTGCATGCAGTTATTATTCTTAGAATTCTTTACAAAATGATGCTGATTCTTTCATCTCTAAATTGCATATGGACATGTGAAGTCTTTGATCAGACTTGTGTAGATGATACGTCTCATTTGGCAGTTTAAGTGCAAGTGCAATACTTTTGTTTGTTCTTGGGTCACTGGGTGGATGGTTACATGTGCGTGTATGAGTGAAACAGGGTTGGGAGTGGGGGTTGTAGGCTAGAGGGAGGAGTTAGAAAACTCTGTTATGGTGCTTTTGGTTAGGCAGCATAGCTGGGGGAAGATTTTTGCCCAGTCTGATGTTTATATAAAGAGGAATTGAGGATATATATGTGAACATAATGTGAAGATACCAAAACATACTGAGAAGCTAAACAGTATTTGTGCTCCGCCCAATTTGTTTTACGACTATTAAATGGAGAAATCTTATGTATGGAGCTGACAATTTCTTTCAACAATAAAGTAATGCAGAGTCTGGTGATCACCTTATTCCTTTCAATATTGATGTAATTTGCTTTCTTACATAACGCCACTACTTTTGCTGTCAATTAGTATGTTGAAAATGGAGTATTTTGAAGGTTTGGATATAAGATTAAAAGGAGCTCCTGTTTAATCCAACTAATCCTTCTCTTTTTTAGCCTTGTTTCATGTTATTGCCCAGTTTTACTGCCCCAATTAATTTTTCTTCCTATTAGTCTCTTTTTTTCATATGGTTTAGTTTCTCCTCATTCTTTTTTTTCACTGGTTTGACATCATTAATTATTGCTCCATGCATTCCCATTACCGTAAGTGTTCGTGATGGATTTACCTATGTAGAGACTATGGAGCTGACCCTTTATTTCTTGTTTTGCATTTGAATTCACATTTTTAAAATAATCCTAATCCAACGTATTTTTATTCATCGAATATTTTGGTTGAGTTGAGAATCAATTATAATAGCCTTGACTAGTTTAGTATGTTCTGCTAACAGTATGCGCTGTTCATAATTGGCTCCAGCGATGTTCTTTTTGTCAGTGCATGGATGAAATTTTCCTTTTTGTTCCAACACGTACTATCAAACCAACCGTATTTTTCTTTACTGTTTCTTATGTAAACGCAGAGTAAATTTTGAACGAAATAATTTTCCGATCCAGTATGAAAAATTTCTTTTAGTAGGCATCGATTGTTCATAATGCACTCCAATTGTGCTGCTAATTTCACTTTCTAATCCATATCCAGAGCTGAACTTCAGAAGCTCGAAGCAGCCAAACTGGAGTTGCAAAACAAAATTTCTGAAGAGGTTAGTCATTAAAGAATGTTCCTCTTTCTTATCGATATAAGAAGGTTCATTTTTATGATAGTATCGTCATAATAAGTCAGTTATTTTCAATTATAGGTTAAAGGTAATGCAGCTCTTCAAGCCAACTTGGAACAGCGAAAAAGGGCCTTTGATGAGCGTCGCTTAGCTCTTGAGCAGGATGTATGTTTAACACTTGAAAATCACTTCTCTTTTACTTTCTTCCGATTCTTTTTTTCTTGCTTTGTCATTATATGGTCTATGAAAGCATTGGTGGATCTCAAGATTGCGGTGATGGAGTAAGCTGGCTGCAGTTCTATGTTCATGCTCTTGAAAGAAACACAATTGATGTGCTTATGCCATTGACATCCCAAAATGCAATAAAGAATTTAAAAATTAGCAGTTTCGTGTCAAATTCCTTGCTGGATTTTCTACTCTTGGATCTGTGTGAGAGAAAGAGAAAGGGACTAGACATGCTGTTTGTGTAGTTTTGAAGGCAATGTTGGTTTTTCTAGCTTAAATGTTTTTTATTCCTAAAGTAGTTAGTTGATCACATGAGGAAGATATGTCTGCCTGACTCTGGGTTTTGATCTATATATTTACAGGTTGCAAGACTGCAGGAACAACTTCAGGAGGAGAGGGATAAAAGGAAAGCTCTTGAAGCCGCACTTAGTGCAACTGAGAAACCCTTGTCTGTTCCTGCCATGATTGATGAAAAAGTTAGTTTGTCTCTGCTCTAGTAGATGTAATTGTTGAAATAGCATATCAAGTTGTTAACTTGTGCCACAGTTGAAGGCAGATATTGAAGAAGTAAATCAAACTGAAGCAGACATAACCAAGTTAGAGCAGAAGGTTGATGATCTGAGTGTGCAGCTCAATCAACGGCATCGACCAGTTAATTTTTGTTTGCCTGACTCCTGTAAACAGCCCATAGACTCAAACAATCAAGCAGAAAAGCCGTAAGCCCCTTTTTAGTTTCTATTCAATGTTTTATTCTATTAGTTTGTCCTCCTCTATTTGCAGCAACTGGAAAGAAAAAGATATGTAGCTTCTAAGATTTGATTATGTGGTTAATGTCAATTTTTGCAGGGAAGACAAACAAAAAGATGCTGCAGGAAAGCCTACAAGTAAGGTAAAATAAACTGGCACTTCCAACATACTGTTGATGAATCAGTGCTAGAATTTTGTCAGTTTTCTTGGATAAGAAGTCCCTAGATCTCTAAGTGCCTTGATTCCTAGTAGATCACAATGCGTGTACTGTTCTAAGCCTATTTATTATTCGATATGTACTGCATAAGCTAGATGTTTTTGACATTGCTTGATTATCTTATGTAATGCATGTTAACAAACTCCATGTGTGTGTTGGAGAATTTTGTTGTGCTCACTCACATAATCTACCATATTTTTGAGCATGATGGAGTTGGATTATCAAGTACATATAGTAAAATTAGAGGTGCGAGCTATTTTAATCTATATTAATGGTCAGGTGGAATTTTTCAGTAGGACTTTTCTGATGTTCTTATTTATGTTTCAAGCTGGCATTATTATGCACGGTTGTGGCTAGCATGAACCAGTAGAAATTTGCGGGAATCTAAGAAATGGATGTGTTAACTTGTCAGCTCATTAGCCTAGTTAACCAATTATTTCTGTACTGTCTAACTTAATTAGAGAATGTAAAAAATACACAATGGCTTTTTCCTTTAGCTGAGACCTAATCAAGTCAGCAGCTTTTACGATTTTAGTCTTTGACGAATAATTCATGATAGGATATTTCCGTTGATGGGGCTGAAAGCGAGGATAAGCATGAATCACATTTAAGCAACAACCATCCACCACAAAATCAACAGCTGGATCACACGTGTAGCAGCAGTCCCAATTCTGTTTCAACTCATTCCAAGAAATCTGGTATAAAGAACGAGGTAGGCAATAGATTTTGGTGGTTGATGATTTAGTTCATTTAAATGACTTCCCAATCTTGTGGGATATCGTGATACCATGTAGCCTTCATTTTGCTCCAGTAACAATAGTTGCTTGTCGAAGGATCTGTTTGCAATAGCTCCGTAATAGATATCTGCCAACAAATGTCCTAATTTATTTGTGCTGCCAACCATAGGAGCAAATTCTACAGCTTCTGCACTAACAAAGTTGACGACCAGACTCAACTTTCTCAAGGAGAGAAGCAACCAGATAGCAACTGAACTCCAAAATCTGGACAAAACGCGTGCACCAAGTAAACCAGCCTTGAACCAAGAAAGGTGGAGAGGATCGGAGGATTCACAATCAGCCTATGTCCCTGATAAAGGGGTGGAAATTGAAGGCCCATTACTCCCTAATACTGACAAGTTGCAGAAATCAGCCATGCTGCCAGAAACAGGAAGCCAGGATCCTCGAATTATTGAGAGAAGAAAATAGGACAAGGCAAGGCAATGTTAGTTAAAGTTGCAGAAGAGGTCCACCTCCAGGACCAAGAGCCAAAATTAGATGATTCATTGTCTATTATATTGTTAAACGGTATGCGTCGGGGAGATAGTAAAAGGTGCTACTGATGCTCATTCCAGCAGCAGTGATCTAATTTGTACACCCTCTAAGCCCATCATGTACATGTCAAGTATCAAATGATCTCCTTTGTTATTACATCCTTTTAATGGGTAAACGCAACTGCAGTTGCCTGACCCCAGCGATCAAGCTTCCACCTATTGAGGTCAAAGTTAATTTGAACTACTGATTGCTGACTAGACGAGTATAACCCTTTAATCTTTACTAGCTGTTTCCATCTTCGTTGCAACCGATCAAATTCTTGGAACTCGTAAGTCATAAACTTGTATAATGAATGCTGTGAAGCTGATGAAATAAAAATCGTCATATTCCTGGCAGAATTCATGTATCTGGTCCTGAAAAGAACAGAGGAATAGCGTGGAATTGTCGAATGGAGTGGTTAAAAATGAACGAAGGCTGTCTGTTCCGCACCAGGTGGCCGCCCCAATTCGTGTCATTCCATTCAAAGTGCTAGGTTTTGTCGAACGGAGTGGCTAAAAGCACAACGTAAACAAGATTCATTTCAAACCAAGGAATGAATGAAGGGTGTATGTCCCGCACCACGTGGCCGCCACAATTCGTGTCGTTCCACTGAAAGCGCTAGTTCTTGTTTCGTTCGATGATAGATGGTGGTAGAGTTGGTGCTCAACAATCAACATAGGACGATCATAGAACATAAATGAAAGAAAAGAAGGAATAACAGGAACTTCCATGATTAAATATCATATTCATTGCCAGACATCAAGTTGTAACAATAAATTTGAGGGCAGTAACCTTGAGATAATAGTAATCATAGAAATAATCTGGTCGTCATCATCAAATCAAAGAATTAGAAATCCTTGAGCAATTTCCTAACTTGCTCAAGCGTCACGAAGAGAACCACGGTGAAAGGACCCTGCCTCGAAATTGTTGGAATGAACCCTTTGTAAAGTGCCATAAGCCCTTCGGCTCTCACTGTCTTCACCGCACAATCAATTGCACCGTTGTACGCCGCACCACTTCCAGCCTCCATCTTCATATTCATAACCCTAGTCTTTATCACGTCCACCGGATTCGACGCCACCGCCGCCACAAACCCCGCCGCAAAGCTCGCTGTTACGTGGGTCCCAAGCCCATCGGCCATCACCCCATTCTTCAAAATCGCCTCCTTTATTTGATCATACGAGGCCAACTGTGACGCAGTTACTATCATTGCACGGTTCACCGTCAAAGAAGACCCACGCCACAGGCTTGTTATACCTTCCTGTTTCGACATCTTCGTAATAGCATCAATAACGCCGTTGTAGTTACAACGTTGGGCGGGTGGCAGCCGGCCGTCGGCCTGCATCCTCACCATCGCCACGTCGGCAGGGTTCCCGACTGCGGCTCCGATCCCACCAGCGATGAATCCGGCAACGATTTTCCTCGCTAACGGCATGCTACCCGTGTCTTCATTAGTCCACTTTTGTTTGAGCACATCGTACAGACCCATGCGAGTGGTGGAGTAGAGTGTTTGTCGGAGAACGGTGGCGGAGACCCCAGAGAACAACGCGGCAACGCCTTCACTCTGAACTATCCGCATACCGACGGCAACAGGTCCTACTCGGGGTGGTGGGTGGTGGATGGCGGCGGCGGCGGATGAAGAGTTGAAGGTAAAAGCTGGCCGGAGGTTGTGGATTTGTTGGGGATTAGGCAAGTTTTCACCTTGCAATTGCATGCGGACCTTAATGAGGTCTAGTGGATGCGTGGAGCAACCTGCAACAATTGAAGCAATGCCTCCTTCGACAAAACTCTTGACACCCATGATTACAAGGAGTTACTTTTCAGAAAATTTAGCGTCTTAAACAACGTTAGATAAAGCAATATGAGAAAAGGGATCAGATCCAGTTGGGAGAAAGATCACTAGAGGCTAAAAGATGGGAGTGCAAGCGAAAGCTACGGCAGAAGAGTGAGGGACGGAAGGCCTTTGAGACATATGCCAGTAGGAAACCTCAAGCTAGGTGTGCAGAGGAGCGTGTGTTGAGAGTGGGTTTTGAGAAAGAGAAGGTAGAAAGTATTTATAGTGTTGTCGTCGAAAGTAGCAGTGAACGTGAGAGGAAAAAGGGCAAAACGCTGTTCTGTGCTTTGTTGACTATAATAAATGAATAATATAACATTACGCCTTTCTAAAACTTACAACTGTCGGTCACGCAGGATATGTTGACAGAGGATTTGGACTCCGTCCCGTGACATTATAACAATTTACTTAAAACACCCAGATAACCTCTCTCTCACTCCATTCTTCGCTTGTCCTCCTGTCCCAACTAAACTCGCCGTCAAAACAACCACTACAGTAGACGGAGCCGCTGGTCATCCACAACAAGAGAAAGTTTCCTTCTTTTCCGATTCCATGGCAAGCAATCCGTCGCAGCTCCTTCCCTCAGGTTCTGTGTCTTAAAATTTATTTTTTTTCTCATTTCGTTGAATCTGATTTTTTTTCTCCAGAAAAGCTAGTGTTGAAGAAAGCTCAATCTTTTTGTATTTCTGGGTTGGTGCAGAGTTGATTGATAGGTGCATAGGATCGAAGATATGGGTCATAATGAAAGGAGACAAAGAACTCGTGGGTACTCTCCGGGTTTTGATGTCTATGTCAACATGGTCCTTGAAGACGTCACTGAGTAGTATGAACTCTCTGCCTCTTCTTTTTATGAAAATTAGTGTTACGGTTTAATTCCAGCATAAATTTCTGGGATTATGTTTAGCTAGATTATGTGATTGGTGGTTTGGGTGTTTTGTGGTCTGTTAGTGAAATGTGAGGAATATCAATCACTAGTTAATTGCAATGTGACACCATAATGCAAACACTGACTGATAATCATATTAAAATGAGGATAAGTGAGTGAACTAACGTGTTTCCATCCACTCTTTTATTTTCACTTTCTGGGGTTGGGCCCAGGGCATGTGATAAAGGGTTTGGAGTAGAATCAGGGTTTGGCTTCTGAGTTCTGCCCTTGATAATCAATCTATTGGCATATAATTAATCTGTTGACACTATAGTTAGAGTAATTAGTTTATCAATACTGATCTTACACCTCTTTTAGGACAATCGTGAATCTAACATTGCTATGTTTTCTGATGGAATGGGAGTTTAAAATCTGGAAGTTTCACGCAGATTACAGGAATGTAGATAGCAGGTTTAAATAGTACATTGCTGTAAGGATAAGGTTTTGATTATCTCACAAGTGATGATGGTCTGTGAAGTAATGCCTGTTATTAGGCATTATCATCGAGAAATGTGCTGAAGTGTAATAATCCCCAAAATATTTTGTCATATAAACTTGTAATCAGAACTACCAAATGAGAATTATAGCGGTAACTTTTGCTTGAGGACTCCTGGAGTAATTGATCAAATAATTGACATGCACTTGTTTGATGCTTGTTGCACATTATTTAACTTTCTTTACTGGAGTCACAAGAATTATTTGTTTGCTTACTCATGAAATCCTCCGTAATCTTTTGTCATTCATGTTGCAGTGAGATTACAGCTGAAGGACGGCATAACCAAGCTTGATCAGATATTACTAAATGGAAACAACATTGCCATTGTAAGTATTAATTTCCTGTTGTTTCTACCTCATTAAGATTTAGAGTTCCCAAGATTAGTGGCCAGTGCAGATTGCTGTGAGGTTTATATATGCAGACCATATTTATTTTTTCGAAGATGAATGGCAATAATATAGTGTCTTGTAATGTAGCTGGTTCCTGGTGGTTCTCCTGACCCAGAATGAAAGACTGGTCGATTTGGCGGTTATTGGAGCTTTGCAAGCAAATAGGTTTGTGTTTTTCTTTTTAAGGAATTCGGCCAACAAGAATGACCTGACTTAACCACCTATGTGTCAATGCTTATCATCTAAATTATTTGGTTATTTCCAGAACTGGTAGATATCATTTGATTGTGATTCAATATTTGGTACTACAAGTCATGCGTACTAGGGGGACTAAGTCATAATAGAAGCCTCGGAGGTTTCGTGACTTGGATACAAGTCGTTATGCCTAAAAATTCCTTCTGCTAAACTTGTTTAGATTGTCCAAGTAGAAATTGGTGATAGAAGAAAACTAAAACATGCCCATTATGTAGATGTAAGATCAAAGTTGCAGGCTTTAGCCGCATTTATATCTAACGAAGTAATGTCAACTTGAGATCGTCCTATCCGGCAAAAAACTTTAGGCCAATATTTCAATTGCTAGCCTAGAAGTGACTTAATTTTCAACGGTAAAGATAGCAAATGAAGTTGTGAATTGAAGGGGTAATGAAAATCCACAATTTCTTGTTTTGTTGGAATTTTGTATCTGATAGATTTGTTCGAAAACTTGTAAAATAGGATTGAAGGGTGTTTTTGGAACGTTAAAGTCAAAATTGTAATGTTAGAGTTGTCTGAACTAAAATAGTGAAATGGCAAGTTTTTTTTTTTTTCGATAATTGAATCTTTTATGTTTGAAATTTTAAATATTCCTTTTCCAAATTGCATAATGGACGAAATTGATGACATTGATAAAATGGTTAATATTGCTCATTAGTCAACCAATAAGCACCGGCAAATTTATGGTATGTTAAATTTAACAATTTTAACTTATGTTGATCTACCATTAATTTATATAGTTTAACCAATCATCTTAAAAATATGATTTTAATAACAACATATTTTCAAATTCAATTTATGTGATGCAATTATGATGTAAAATTTTAAAAAATGTTTCATAAAGTTTGTTTATAAGATCAAGAGGCTTTTATATTAAAGCAAAAGGTTTCAGTGACTTTTGACAAATGAAAGACTTGTGCAATGAAGTGAAATGAAATATTTATATATGATAAGCCTTTTAAAATATTAAAGTGATTAAATGAGATTACAATTAATATTGCAAATTAAATATTGAACTTGATATGTCTCGACCTTTATGTGTTCTTGGTTTGATCTTCATTTTGAAGACTGTAAATTTCAACTTCTCTTTATCAACTTCATAAATTATCTTTTGAGTTTATAATTTCATTTATGTTTTTATAATGTTTTCATCAAAATAATAAACTCATTAGTAGTAAATATATTTTTCATCATCAAAATATCGATTAGAATCTCCCTTAGTTCAATAATCTTCCTTTTGTGATGATGTAGTGTTAGAGCACAATGATAAAATTAAGCATCAACTATAAAGATAATGATTTCAAAATATAAAACCAAATATCAAAACATAATTCAGGTCAAGAACAAAGGATATTCAATATCAAAGAAATAGTTATACATGTAAATAACATAAATTTATTCAAGCATATCATATAAATTGCAAGAAATACAAAATAAATAAAATAATCACTCTTTATAAATCTAATATCACTATTCTTTCTCCCTTTTTAGAATCATATAAAGAAACCATTTATTTTAAAACATAAAGTTTCATTTATCAAACTAATTTAATTAAAATATTTAAAACAAATTTGATCAAGATTGATAAACTCTCACTAAAGAGTGATATTGAATATTTTAAGAGTCAAAACAAAAGGTCAATTTTGATAGAAGCATCCCTAATTGTTTATAATTTGAAATTTTCCAAATTTGATCTTAGAAAATGGGACATTGATTGACCATTTGAAGATATTAGTCAACCAATGAAAATGGACTACGATTAGATTAGAGAACATGCGAACTCCTTATAAAATCAATAGAATAATAAAATTCTTAAAACTAGTGCATTGGTCAACCACTTAAAGACATTGGTTAACTAATATGCAAAGGTGGTCGACATAGGAGAGCAACCAAATTATTTGAAAAACTCGCTAAATGATAAAATTTTATAGAAAATGAGACATTGGGCAACCACTACAAGACATTGATCCATCATTATGTTTTGAAAGCTAGAAAACAATATCAAAATTAAACAAAAGTTATTAAAACATGTAATCAACCAACTAAATATCGGTAAAATGAGTTAAATCACATAAGGGCCTTATTATATAGAATTCCTAAACGAAATCTAATTTATCCTCATTCAATAATTTTGAGAACCCAATTGATGTAACGCCTAACTTAATATCCTCATTTTATTTTAAAAATCTCCAAGTCTAAGTACTTAGATCCGCTATGCATTTTTATTTTAAAAAAGTTTAATTCCTTATTCATAATGCAAAGCCAAACACTCATCACCAATGATTTAGACTAAAATTAACGCATAAATGCCAGATGTCACGTATTTCTAAATTGTGAACTAATAGTTACCTATTGTTGAACATTACCTATGAATGATTTGAATTATGATTCTTTTTGAATTTTTAACCATTGGCAGCATCTTATCCTTATCATCTTTCTGAATTCATTTAACAATTGACTCTTTAAAGAGACTTGGCAGCTATTTTTGGGAGCTAAATTCTCCATATCCTACCATAACATCTTCAAGACTTGCTTGGAAGTAAGAAGGTTAGATTCATCAAGATAAGAAAAAAAAACTCTTAAAAAATAATACTCAATTTAATAATTACATGCCATTTGTTCTTTTTTATTTTCTAATATCCATACAAAACAAGCAAATTAATGTATTTTGGGAACTCAAATAAGTTTCGATCCTTGGTTGCTATGTTCATTCTTCTTTTCAACTCACACTTTCAAGGGTTTTCTTGTCATTTTTGTTTAAGAAAACAAAATATATTAACATGTCCAAACTTACCACAAAATGACATATCATGTTATATGATTGATGATGATGCATAAATGCATTACTATAGTATATGCATAATGAGGAAACTTCATTTAGACATTAAAAGGTATCAAATGGTTA